>LR999963.1:148234903-148842681 GCA_905220375.1 Tachina fera | reverse complement strand
TTCTTCATTCTCTCAAGTATATACGTCAAAATCGTATTTTAATTTGTCATTGGTTTGAAATTTTTTCTATTTGTTGGTAATTTTTGCTGCAAGAACCTTTTCCATTTTAACAATTGTATTACTCCATTTTGTGGGGACTTTTATTTAAACTTTCCTCATGTGTTAATAAGTTTATGTATACATTCATATACGAACACAAACATATGTATAATATTGTAGTTGTATTGGTGTTAACACACACCCGCTCATACATAATACAATTGCTTTTATATCTCAATATGGTTAATGTCTATGAATATTTGTTTGCACGGCTTTAAGTAAAGACCCATGTTCGAATTTATAACTTTTGTTGTTGTTGTTGTTGTTCTAGTTGTTTCCAGCTAATACTCATTTTTTGTTAAATACATGCACGCACTGTCCCTAGACTTTGTTACAAATTTTGCACTTAGTGTTGTTGTAAATAGTTATAATTGTTGGCGTTGCACTCCTTTTGAAATTGTCAAACAAAAGAGTTTCCCCATTTGGCCAACCATGCATGTTTGATTTCTACCATCCAAACGACCCACCGACCGACCGACCAACTGAGCGACCAACCAACAAACCAACCAGTCCGAAGTTGTGAAAAAATATCTGCTTGAGAAAACAAAAAACGAATAGAAAAATTCCAAATAATCCCTGTGTTTCTAGCCCATAGTTAAAAATTTTTGTTCATCTTATTTTTAATTATGCAAACGCACACATCCAATCATACATACATATACATATGTATAACATGTAGCTGAAACTTTCGATAACACTGTAACCCGTTGAATGTGTGTATATGCGTGTGGTTGCCAGTTCGGTTATTTCTTCATGTTACGAGTGCATAAAATGTTTCCAGGGAGCGGGCGTGCAGCCATTTGAAAACCTTTTAATATTCGTTACTTCTCTACTATATCTCCATATGTAAACGTTGCTGTTGTTGTTACTCTAGTTGTTCATAGTTAGTTGTAGTTGTTGGCTTCAATATTCTCTAATATAAATGTATCTACATATATGAAACACACACTACACACTTGCCCATGATTTTATCCTTAAATGTGCCAATTCATTTTTGTCTTCACATAAATTTGCCATTTAAAAACCTGCCGGAGAAGCATCTGAAAAAATGTGGGATACGAGTAGTAAACCGACTGCAGACATGGGTAATAGTGCCCTTGCAGGTAGATCGCAGGCTTTTTTTTTGTTCTCAAATAAAAACAAGTAAGAGTGCTATATTCGGCTGTGCCGAATCTTATATACCCTTTACCAAAGTGCGTTTGTGTAGTATAGAGATACATACACAAGCACAGAGATATGTATGTAGGTACATATTAATTTTGTGAAAAAATTCATACTTTTTGTGCAATTTTCAGGTTTTAGGCATTATGTTTAATTTGGTGCTTTTTCCGATTTTTTTTTCATATAGGCAATTTTTTTTTGGTTTTGGCGATATAGGCAATTTTTTTTTGTTTTGGCTATTTTTTTCAGTGTTTAGCGTTTTTTTTTAATTTTGGTGATTTTTTTCATATAGGCAATTTTTTTTGTTTTGGCGATTTTTTTCGGTTCATGGCGTTTTTTTAATTTTGGCGATTTATTTTCGTTTTGGCGATTTTTTTGATTTTGGCGATTTTTTTTCATTTAGGCGATTTTTTTTTAATTTTTGGCGATTTTTTTTCATATAGGCAATTTATTCTCGTTTTGGCGATTTTTTTCGGTTTTTGACATTTTTTTTTTAATTTTGGCGATTTATTTTCGTTTTGGCGATTTTTTTGATTTTGCCGATTTTTTTTTCATACAAGCGATTTTTTTAATTTTTGGCGATTTTTTTTGATATAGGCAATTTTTTTTTTGTTTTGGCGATTTTTTTCGGTTCATGGCGTTTCTTTTAATTTTGGCGATTTATTTTCGTTTTGGCGATTTTTTTGATTTTGGCGATTTTTTTTCATTTAGGCGATTTTTTTTCATTTTTGGAGATTTTTTTTCATATAGGCAATTTATTCTCGTTTTGGCGATTTTTTTCGGTTTTTGACGTTTTTTTTTTAATTTTGGCGATTTATTTTCGTTTTGGCGATTTTTTTGATTTTGCTGATTTTTTTTCATACAAGCGATTTTTTTAATTTTTGGCGATTTTTTTTGATATAGGCAATTTTTTTTTTGTTTTGGTGATTTTTTCGGTTTTTGAGGTTTTTTTTAATTTTGGCGATTTATTTTCGTTCTGGCGATTTTTTTGATTTTGGCGATTTTTTTTCATTTAGGCGATTTTTTTTTTCATTTTTGGCGATTTTTGTTTATATAAGCATTTTTTTTGTTTTGGCGATTTTTGCGGATTTTTGTCATGGTGTGAATTTTTTTTCATTTTGACACTTTCTCGTTTTGGCGATTTTTTCGGTTTTTGGGGTTTTTTTAATTTTGGCGATTTTTTTTCGTTATGGCGTTTTTTTTTGATTTTGACGATTTTTTTTCATATAAGCGATTTTTTTAATTTTTGGCGATTTTTTTTCATATAGGCAATTTTTTTTTTGTTTTGGCGATTTTTTTAGTGTTTGGCGTTTTTTTTAATTTTGGCGATTTATTTTCGTTTTGGCGATTTTTTTTATTGTGGCGATTTTTTTCATTTAGGCGATTTTTTTTTTAATTTTTGGCGATTTTTGTTCATATAACCATTTTTTGTTTGTTTTGGCGATTTTTGCGGTTTTTTTGGCGTTTTTATTTAATTTTAGCGTTTATTTTTATTTTGGCGATTTTTTTCGCTTTGGCGATTTTTTTTTAAATTTTTGGCGATTTTATAATTTTTGGATTTTTTAGTTTTACCGTTTTTGAAAATTTCAACAGTTTAGCTCTTACGGTTTCCAAGATGTAGCAATTTGTTAAAATTACATAGTCAAAATTGCATTAACTGATGGACCACCCTTTAATTTAAATTTTTTTTAATTTTAGTGTTAATTGTTGCAGCATATATAAAAATACACTAATTTTACAAATTTCAAGTGTCAATATGCATATGTACATACATAATACAATTGTATGTATATTACATGGGATTTTAAAAGTTTTCGTCACTCATTTTGGAACACCCTTTAATTTTTAGCTTTTATATATTTGTTGTTGTAGCGACCAAAGTTCTACATACACTGTCCAAATTTCAGACCCATAGCTTTTACCGTTCCTGAGAAAATAGCCTTCTTCCTAAAACATGAAATATGTTTAATTATTAGGAAATAAGTTAAAGTTTTCCAACCCTGGAAACGTTTTTTTATTTTGTTAAACTTTAAAATTTTTTTTTTAATTATAAATACCAATTTTATTCATACCGAAGTATAAAATAAGTTAATTTAATAAAAAAGTAATGAAAACTTGTTTTCGGTAGTTATTTTCTATGGGAATATTGAGTATGAGGTTTCCAGCTCTGAAACCGTCTGCTCGATTTTGCTGAATTTCAATAGCAAAATTTTTCGGAAAATTTCTGACACACCAGTCCAAGAACGAAGTCTCTAGCTCTTCTGGGAGCTTGGGAAAACCGATTTCACGTACAGACAGACGGACAGACGGACAGACGGACATCGCTTGTTCGTCTTCCCTATGCATAAGGATCCAGAATATATATACTTTATGTGTCGCTTATTAATATTGTAGAAATTACAAACGGAATGACAAACCTATATATACCCTTTTACCATTTTTTGGTAAAGGGTATAAAAATGAGAGATCAAGAGGTTTGAAATACTTTTGCTTTGAATGGCTTATTTTGTAGAGTTGTGTAGCTCATGAACGAACTAGTTCAATTGAACGATTCACTTAACTGAGCGCTGTGAGCCGTTCAATTCACTGAGCGCTGTCAGCTCAGTACTGAGTGGTTTCTACATTTGTATCGAACACTTTCAGTAGCTCGTTTTATATAGCATGTGGACATATTTAGCAGCTCGTTTTAGGCACAAACCTATGTAATTTAAGTGGGTTTGTCTCCAAAACGACCTAATGAAAGAGTTCGGTACAAGTCTTGTGCTTTTTCAGCAATTTTTTTGTGTCGTACAAGTACATACATAAAAAAAGTATACATATGTATGTACATACATATGTAGATATGTATATTTATTAATAAATATGTATATTTATTAATAAATTCCACTCATTAAACTATTTTACTTTTATCTATTTTTTATACTTAATCTGCCTCGTTTTGCAATGTATGACACACACACACAAACACACTCTGTATAAATCTGTCACTTTTTATGTTCCGGGTTTCGCTCTTTCTTTATGCTTGAAAAAATGTTTGACTACAAATGAAGTGAGCTACTGAGCTAACTGAATAAAATACTTCAGTACAGTAAGCTGAGCTGCAAAGAGCGGTCACTCAAAAGAACTGATAAGCACAACACTATTATTTTGCAAGCTTTGGTTATGAAAATGACTCTTTAACCCTAGACGCACTTTCTTCGTCGAATCGACGAACATCGTTTACTCTTTCTCATTTATTTTTATAGCTCGAGTGACTAAACTCTATTGCCAAGCTCCTGAAATGTGCACATGTGCAGTCTCGTTAGATGTGTGTAAGTATGTTTTTTTAAGTTTGTGTTCGTCAAATCGACGATTGATCTCTGTCCCTCTTGCACTAAATCACTGAAAATTCCAACCAAACTAAGATTGATTTTTAATTTTTAGTGTCAGTTTTAAGATTTTAACAAATGCCTGAAATAATTTTTTATTTAAAATACTGCCTTTTATGATTTTTTTTTACTATTTAAAAAAAATTAAAAAAGTTAATTTTTTTGTTTATTAGTTTTAAGTTGCATTGAAATAAGCAAACTTTATGTTTAATACGAATAAAAACTAAATTGGTTTTCTAATAATACCAAAATTTTATATTTGTTTTTTAATTGGGAGCATTTGGGCCAGTTGAAAAATGCACTTCGTCAATTCGACGAAGAAAGTTCATATAGGTATAAAAATAAAAAAGTGCGTCTAGAGTTAACAAATATTTAAATTTTTACGATCGGTGGTAGAATCACATGCCCATAGATTTTATGCACAGTGAGGAATGAAAAACAAATATCGCTCGTTGGCTTAAATAACTAAAAAGAATGAATTTTTGAGTAAGTGATGCAGAATTAATCCTCTTATCATTCTTTGTATTGTGTAAAATTTCATACAAATATCTTCTTTACTCAACTCTTGACAGTACAAATGAATTGAAAGAGTTATTTTCTTTATATCCTTGCAGGTAAATAAATAGTCATAATTCTCTTCAATGCTTCGTTATCTTTATTGCATGAGATAATAACCTTACCTTTCTGGGGTTAATTCAAATAACATCTCTGATAATACTGCAATTCTGTAAAGCTGGAAAAAAAATTTAGAAGAGACGCTGTATAGAGGAAGAGAGGTGAAGAGGTAGATGTAGAATGAAATGTAGTCACAGAGCTATTTGTTTCTACTGGTGAGGCCTTATCATTAGCTGCTCCTATCATTTGGGTTGCCCCATAAATATTGTTCAATAATGACACCATTCTCGCCAGCTTATAGCAAATGCTGTACTCCACTTGACAATCGCCTGTGGCTTACCGGCATAGACCAGAGACTTCAAATAATTAAAACAAATGGCCTTAAGTTACATGATCGGGTAGCTTAGGGGTCCATTACTGGAAAGAATTTCTTCACAGAACATGATACAAGAAGGCCAGTGATCAAGCTCTAGTTATTGAGCACTATATCGAATGAATAACTTTGGGCTTCCTGAATACTTTAGATAAATGTTGTACTGTAAATAAATGTTGTCTTGTAGATTAAAGTACATGCAAATCAATTACTTTATTGGGCGAAGACTGCTTTGCGTTTCTCGATCTTAACTAAGTTTTTGGTATAAAAATCTATCCATAGAATGGAGCACACATCAAGCAGTATTGCTAAGGATTTATATAGGAACTGAACTCCACTTAAAGCCTAGTGGGCCAAAGTGGCACTAGAGTGCCCAACTTCAATCGGCTTTTTATACAAATGAATAAACATACGGAAATACACTTATATCGGTGGTCATTATCGGCCTTGAGCAATATTTAGCATTCATATTAGCATAATTAAAAAATTTGAATTATGGTGCAGGGGTTATAAAATTCCCATTTGCCGAATATTTTATTCTGACTTGCTTCACGTAAAATTCGTTCGTAGGTGTAGACTTGTTCAACTAACAACTAAAATGTTCTGAAAAGTAGTTGGTTCGTACATATGAGAGTTCATGTGTGTATGTATTTAAATGTTGCGAACTACATTTACGTAATTGCATGTATGTAAGTTAATGTATGTCTGTGTGTGTATTTATAATTCATGTATTTAAGTATCCATATGTAAAACTAGTGGTAGTAAATTGTGTTAGTATAGCCTCAACGTATCGTATTGGTGCAATTTTTTTCCTTGAATTTGCTTCTAGTAAATATGTATGTGTGTAGGTGTAGGTGTTGGTGTATGCAATGTTATTTGTGAGTGTCTACTACACATAAATAGTTTTCTATAATTTCGTCCATTTTGTGTTGTGTTCATTTGCTTTGTAATCAAAATCTGCTTATGAGCCTTTCAGAGGGATACAATTTTCACATGCAAGCACTACTCATATACACAGACGCATATCCACACACACATACACTCATACTTTTACTTTAAACGATTTTCCTCGATTGCGTTATGTGTGTGCTTGTTTTATTGGTTTATTGTCAATATTTATTTTTTTTTATTTAAAATTTTCACAAATCGTTTGCTTTTAAACATAAGAAAAAATAGGAATTTTATTTAAAAAAATATGATGAACTATTCGTCTAGTTTTCTGTTGCAATTAATTTGCTGGGATTTCTAAGATTTTCTAATGTTGTTTATTAAAAATTATTTTAATTCCAATTTCAGCACAATGAATAGCTTAATAAAAGTTACTCTCAGAAAATTAAATATATTTTTAATCATTAAGGGTCTTATGCAAAAAAACTTAACAACGCTTTGCAAAGCAATGTTAAGTAAAGTTCTATTCTAAAAAAATGATTACATCAAATTTCTAAAGTAGGTCCCCACGTTTGTTAAGACTACTTTAAGTTGATATTTTCAAAATGTGTATTTTGTACCTCAAATATTTTTGTTAATATAACACATATTGATTCATGTTACATCTGAAAATGAAGCTAGAAGTGTTAGCTCTTAGCTTAGATTTACTATTTCTGTCATGTAATGGAAACCATCATCAAATTATCCAACTGACTCGAAATACATAGTAAAATCTATAAAAAAATATTAAAATAAATACAATTGTACGAAAATGTTTTAGTGATGTACATACAATCAAAACAAATCGAAACAAGCTGGATATTCAAATACTCATTTCATTCGAATAAAAGAAATTGTGATAATTCTTCTTTGTTCCTCATATTTTTTTTACTTTTACTTCATAGAAATGTTTATGTGTTGTGCTACCATGTCAGAAGCTCCTATTGTTTAAATTAGGTTGCTTTACTTCAAGAAAATAAAAATTTGTTTAACAAAATAAAAAAATATTTGAATACCCGAATGAAATTGTATTAGATTTTGTACATCATAAGCTGCGAAGTAGTTGTTGAATACGGTGGTGTTACCAGAATTTATTATTAAATAACAAAATAATTAAAGTTGTGTTTTACATACAATTTTTTAACAAAACAGTGTTAGCATTAAAGTGCTTGTCAACAAATATGCACTTTAAAGCTAAAGTAAAATATTTTTTTGTATAAGGGGGTAAATTGCTACAACAAAAAAATTGAGTTTGTTCACCAATTACCAAAATGATTCCATCAATCCTTGCAATTCCCAAAATTCAAAAAATATGTTTTTTTCCCATTGAAGAAATTTCTGTTTTATTGGTATGATTTCAATAAAAAAAAAAATTTAAATAAATACACAATCAATTAATCGAATGATTGAATTAAACAGCGCAATAATTCATATATTAATAAGAATAATCTTAAACTTGTATAGAATAAATTAAGCGGTATAATTGGTTTAGCTGGAATGTATGAACAAAATTCGATATTGCTATTTATGATACAATTATACTAGGTACATTCACGACTACAACAAAAATACAACACCAAAAAACACATGTATATGGTATAAACAAATGAAAAATTTTCTGAAACAACCGTCTTTTGTTTATTAGAATAACAATTACAGAATAACTAAAATACAATTGCAGACGCGGCATTCCTGCATGGTTATAGTTATTCAGTCTTGCCAATATGGGTGTAGTTAGACAGTGTGTAATTTCTACTCACATGTTTAGGCCATGCAATTAAATTTTTGTATAATCTGTGTGTAATTTTACTCTGGGTTCTATTTTTATATATTTTTGTTAAAGCAGGCAACCTGCTTACTTGGCAATATTTTTATCCTTGTAATACATAAGATAAAAGCGGATTTTTATTTACTTCTTTACAAGGGGAAAAATTTTGTCAAGTAAGCAGGTTGCATAGAAAAACTATAAAAAACCCTAACGATTTTATATTTATAAAATGCTTGGGCAAAAAAGAACTTGGTCAAAATTTTTATCTCACTACTTTTAATGGTCGAAATTTTGGATAGGAACTTGGACTTATTTCACATTTATGTTTTTGTGAGGATTAATTTATTTAACACTACGCGTACAGTATATTTTTTTAATATAATAATAAAAATTATATTTAGTCATAAATTTTTAACAAAACTATATTGTTAGACTTTAACCATATCACAATTTGTATGACTATAGTAATGTTATTACTAAATTCAAACAAAACTTTGTTTATCGAAACGAAATTATTGTTTAAAATAACAGTAACTAGTTTTCCACGACCACAAGTTTGTTTTAGAGAACATAGTATTGTTTTCTAAGCCACTATGCAACCATATCTTTTCCCTTTTTCTTATTAAATGAATAATTGAATCAACTAATGCTTTAGTTGAATTTGTTGAAAAATTATTAAAATATTTCTAATTAAAAAACTGATTGAATCAGTTAATGAAACATTGGTTATTTCAGGCTTGAAACAAGACGTTAGAAAAAGCTATATTGGACTACTGCATCGAGAACAAAATTCGATAGAAAACTTTGTTGCTCATAATATGAATTTGACATTCGCCACACGATATTCGACAGCCGGTGAAGTCCAAAATCGAATGCAACAAACGCCAAAAACTTTTTATAGTTTTGATTTTTGGTTATAGTTAATTAAAAATAGTTAATAATACTAATAATAAAACATTAAATTTAAAATTTAAATGAGGAAGTTATACCAAAATCAACTTTATATCATCAAATTTCCAAAAACGTCACTTACCTGGGGACACATTTTGCATTGATATTTTCGGCCAGTGCCACCACCGCCAACGCCGCCCGAGTTGCTTAAAGATGAACCGATTTTAGTTGCATTAATGGGTTGAGGAACAACAAGAAGAGCAGCTGCAGAGGCAGAACCATGATGGCCAACATGATTGCCATGATGATTGACACCAGTAGCGCCCAAAACGCTGCCACCTGAATGGAAAAAATTAAAATAAAAAAAGCGTATGTTAACAAGTCACAAATAAGTAATTATGAAATGATTAAAGCTCTTAGGACCACTAGAGAAGAGACGTTAGTGCAGCAAACGCAAGTTTTATAAGTTGCATACATGTTGCCAGATTTGTCTAGTTCACGCACGATTTCTGATATGGCATGAGAAGTCAAGCGTTTTAAAAAACTTTTAATTTTAGTAATGCCATGTTCACACTTACATGTTTAACGCATCATTCGTGTTTAAGAGCTTAAACATGACGATTTTTAGATGTTTTACCATACGTTGATATTACCAATAATTTATCACGTGCCGCCAATTAATAACAACACAAAGTTGCCAAATCTATCAAAGAACGGACTGAATATACTCCATTTGCGTGTTTAAGGAAGTGTTTAAATCCTAAACACTTCATTTGAGATGTTTAGCAAAACAAGTCAATGTATGGTAAAACATCTCAAAATCGTCGTGTTTAGCTCTTAAACACAAATGAGGCGTTAAACACGTTTAAAACCATAAGATTGAACATAGTATTAAACACTTTATTTGACATGTTTAACAAAACAAGTCAAGGTATGGTAAAACAGCTCAAAATCGTCGTGTTTAAGCTCTTAAACACGAATGAGGCATTAAATACGTAATTGTGAACATGGCATAAAAATTTGAATCACTTTATAAGATAAGCAATATCTCCACGAGTTATTTATTTGTTTTCCTCATTAAAGCAATCTGGCAACAGTGAAAATAGTTCCGTAATAAAACTTGTCAGTTTCTAGAAAACACCTTTTAAGGTAATAACTCATCATAATGATGGCTTTTTATAATGATGTTATAAATGAATAGAATTTTTTTATATATGTATGTATATTAAAACATATTTCAGATTATTTCAATTCCATCATTATTTTAAGATAGATCTCCTCTCTAACTGCTTATCTTGCATTTTCTAGTTGAAGGCCAAGTTTTTTTGATTCATTTCACTTACCTTGTGGCGTTACCGCATGATGTTCTAACCGATTGTCATCTATGAAATGACCTAAAAGCAAAATAAAATCTAGTTGGTGAATTTTTTTTTTTTGCTCTGCTAAAATTTATTGAAACAATTAATGATGATGTTATTTGTTAGAGTCAGAGATTTAGTTGGTGGCAAGAAGCGAACCACATAAACTGATTACAAATACAAAATAAATAAATATATCACGGCTCTGAAGACAACTGTCTCGATATTTCAAAAGAGTTGCAGTTGCAGCAGTAACGGTGGCAAATTTAAAGTGTAAAGTGAAATATTACTAAATACGTATAAATAAATAGTGGCGCCACCTATTGAGCACCCATGTACGGTGTGTATTTTTCTTCTTCGTAGGTTTGCCTCTTCGACGGACTTGATTTTTTTATGGTGTCTTGCCATTTTTCTATCTGTTTTGTGTGAGAGAGTGTGTATGTGTTAATAATGTCGGCATCTTTTTCAATTCATGTTGCAACTTCTTTGAATTGTAGTACGTAGTGGTAAAAGCAGCTGCTGCAATTTGTTTGTTGGTGCTGGTGGCGATGGTGTCTTTTAAATCTCAATGCCAAAAAATTACTCAAAAGCTAACATGTTGTGTACGTGAATCGGCAAATTCATTTTATCTGACTGCTTGGTTTTTTAATTAGACTTGTTAAAACTATATTGTAGATTAGTTATGGTTTTACCAACAGCATTTGATTGACAGCTAGAATGTGCCTGATACAGTTTCTCTTTTTTCTTTTCTTCGTTATTACTATTTTTAAAATGCCACATAAATGGAATTTCTTAGTTTACTTCTTACATTTCCATTGGGTATTAGAAAAATTTAAAATTTTGCAAGCAATATTAGCTTTTGGAAAGTATACGCTCTTAGGGAAACTTTTCTAACAAATGTTAAAAGCTATACGGTGCTAATTAAGTGCTGATGCATACCAGAGAATGGCAAAAATATTGTTTTATGTACACAAAAACATACTCATTAATACGTATAACTATAAACAAGCAACGACTATGACAATACGCAGTCCTTAAATTATGCAGCACAAATAACTATTAGTGAAAAGTATACACTGCATCAGCTACAATCATATACACAAATATAAATATACTCTAAGTATTTCTTCGGCTACAGGCATGCACTTCAAACATCAGGGCTGCCAGAAAAGTAAAATCGCAAAACGCTGAAATGTCAACATACATGACAGACATGGAAAGCAGGGTGTAATAATGGTTGACCGTGCTAACAATATTTGTCACTAAATGTTTACTACAAATACATTTATCACTTTACCAATTGCAAAATATCGATTCATTGACAAAGTTTGTATGCAAATGTTAAGAAAAAATGTTTATGAATAGTATTATTTGCTAAAGTTTTTTGTGTATTCTAAATTTTACCTCTTAGTTATCTTATTAATGTTTTCAACCGGCCAAAGCAGTATTTTTATGATTCCACTTCTTACACACAAATGCATACAGGGGCGTATTACGCATAAACACTCTGAGTATTATGTACATACTTATTTTGTCATACTCTGACTATCACTATAATTTGAGTGTAACCATGACAGCCACTTAATAATAAAATAAAATACGCAAGTTTCTTTCTATTAATATTTGTAGAATATTTATTTGTACGAAAAACTATAAATATGGAAAAGATATGGTAGTGTGTTGGAATGGGCTATAGTCATAGTTGTTTAGGAGCAAATATGTCAGCGTACGAATTATTGTCGCTACAGTTATGAGTTTACACAGTTTCTTAAATTAACAGTAAATATTCAAGTTTTTTTTAGTACTTATTCTGATTTCTGAATGAACATATGGGTAATTAAACATCAAGTAAAATTTCCTTCCTTTTGAAAAATATGTAAAACTATAACACTGCAAAACAAAATGCAGGTTTTTTCATGATGTTTAAATAAAAATGGCCGGTTCTTATGTATTTTTGTCTCTTAATTGCGATGGTGTCATTAGTTTTTCTCTATCAGCTCTAGTTTTGAAGATATAGTATCATTTAGCATTTGCAGAATTTCCACCTTTTTTTGAATTATTCCGTTAATATATCACGAAAGGTAGTCCAAACTTAAAAATACTTTCTGGATTATTAATCTACACAAAAATACCTTTCATTGATATAGATTCACATTGATGAGTATATCAGGATATCTGACTATTATTGCCAGGATCTTTAAAATCGTGTGTTTTTAGTTAAGTCCTTGAACATTTTTTTACCAAATATTACTAATTCTTTTGAATTTTTGTTTACTGATTACAAAAATAGGTTTATTAGTTTTCTATCCTCTCTAAATTCAGAGATATTTCGTATTACATTATCTTGAAATTTTTCTTTTCGAAAGCCATCCAAAACAATTTTTTTTTTATATTACATTTGTCCATTTACAAGTTATTAGTGCAATTATTACGCAAAAAATGTTGTATGAACCAGTCCAGAAAATTTTTGTGTTATCGGTAGTTTTATTAAATTTAACTGTAACAATGAAACATTTTTAATTTTTTTTATTTTTAAAAATGCAATGGCATTTTATTTTTAATCAGAAATATTTTTCGAACCGGCAACCTCCTGCATGACAGGCTTGGACACTACTCACTCGACCACAGGGCCACTCACATTTCAAAAGTATAAATACCAGTTAATCTTAGGTTAATATCTAAGTGTAGTTACTGGATTACTGGTTTTAGAGTCACATTGGAGGGAACAATTAATACTATATTTACACTATTTGATAGGTCTTTGCTTCAACCTCATCGAACATCTTTCATGCCTTTTGTTACAGTACTAGTGTATTAGTGTATTTTTATATAGACTACAACAATTAACATTAAAATATTAAAAAATTTAAATTAAAGGGTGGTCCATCAGTTAATGCAATTTTGACTATGTAATTTTGACAACTTGCTATATCTTGGAAACCGTAAGAGTAAACTCTTGAAATTTTAAAAAACGGTAAAATTAAAAAATCCGAAAATTAAAAAATCGCCAAACCGAAAACAAATCGCCAAAACCTGAAAAAAATCGCCTAAAATTTAAAAAAAATCGCCAAATCGAAAAAAATCGCCAAAAATTAAAAAAAATCGCCAAATCGAAAAAAATGACAAAATTAAAAAAAAAATCTAGCACTAAAATAAATCGCCAAATTCGAAAAAATCGTTTAAATGAAAAAAATCGCCTATATGAAAAAAACGCCAAAAACCGAAAAAAATCGCCAAAACGCGAAAAAGGCGCTAAAACCAAAATAATTGTTTATGTGAAAAAAAAAATCGCCAAATTGAAAAAAAGTCGCCAAAATTAAAAAAAATCGCCAAATGTAAAATAAATCGCCAAAACGAAAAAAATCGCCAAAATTTAAAATAAACGCCAAAAACCGAAAAAATCCTCTTAACGAAAAAAAGTGCCAAAACCAAAAAAAAAATCTCCAAAACCAAAAAAAAAATCATCTATATGAAAAAAGCCAAAATTTAAAAAAAAATCGCCAAAATAAAAAAATCGCCAAAATAAAAAAAACGCCAAAATAATAAAAATTGCCAAAATTAAAAAAACTTCAAAAACCAAAAAAAATCGGCAAAACGTGAAAAAAGTGCCAAAACTCAGAAAGCGCCAATAAATTCAAAAAAACCCCAAACTAAAAAAACGCTTAAAACCGAAAAAGTCCAAAAACGAAAAAATGCCAAACTATAGTTTATATTGTTCGTATTGAATTACATATCTCGTGCCCGTACGGAACCCTTCGTGCGCGGGTCAAAGTCGCACTTCACTGAATTTATTTCACCAAACAGTACTCCGTACTCTTGGTAACACTCGCATTTTCTCAAGTCATAGAACGAGTACGTTTGGATCAATTAGCATAAATTTTTCTCCAAGGTCGCTCTTGTTATGATGTTTAAACTTAGCAGCCATTTGTTCGCAAATTTCCCCAATTAATATTACCATACATGCGTCTTACAAGATGTCTGAAATACATGGCCAACTGGGTAAGCAAACATACACGTACTATCATACAAGAACATATACACAATAATAGTTTTATGTATCTTATTTGTTTTAGAAAAACAAATGCAAGCAAATGTGTTGTTCTCATTTGCTCATTGCTTAAAAAAATCAACATTAACCACTAGTAACAGAAGCCCTAAATAACATACACAAAGGCAGAAAAAGAAAATTCAAACTTAGTTCTTCGGTTGGTACAAATTTTATTTATCAAACTATATGTGTGCAGGACAACATTTTTATTTCAATGACAGCAATTGCTACGAAGACCTCCCTGATGGTACAAAGGCATTTTTACCTCTGTAGTTTCTTCAGGTTGGTTTTTTGTTTTCTTTATGGAAAATATAAAATTTAGGTAAGGATTGTTTTAACAGATTAAATAACATATACCAACTCCTACTATTTGTTTGGTAGTTGTGAAAATTCTTAACGTTTTACTGCTTTTGTTTGTGTTGCATTAACTTAAGTTGCTTAAAGGATGTTATCACGGTTAAATGTAATGATTTGTAGTAGAAAAAACTATCTGTAGTTGATTTTAACAACAAATTAAAGTGTACAAACTTTCATGTCAAATTACTTTAGTATGAAAATAGATTAGGATTTGACACATGATTCGATTTAAACAAAAAGTTTAAGATCCAAAAGAATTTTAAATTTAGAAAATTAGTCTGGGTTTACATGTGAGTGCCATGTGCCACACATGCGTAAAAAAGGCGTAACCAATAACTTTTAATGAAAAACTGTTTGATTAAACAGTTTCATACATTACTAATAGACAATTTTATAGAATACAATATTGTTGGAAACTGTTTAAATCAATAAATACATGTCTGAATCAAAAAGTTTTTCATTAGTAATTAGTGGTTACGCTTTTTTGGGCACATGACACACAAGAAAAAACAGATATAAGCTCTGCCTAAGATTTTAGTTAAGTGAAATGTGTTTATAAATACCTTTTTGCAGATTGTTGTGATGATCGTTCATTTTGGCCTACAAAAAGAGAAGTAATAAAAAATTAATACTTTAGATTTTAATAAAAAAATATAAAATAAGCAAAAGTCATTATATTATTGTTATGATAAACTTATTATTATTGTATTATTTTTTTTAATAGATATACAATTTAAAGAAACAGAAGGATATATTCATATTGCACACTAAATCATAAACAGTCACAACTCAAAATGACCAAATTGGATTTGCTTTTTTATAAATCAGTTACCTGAACAGAACTCTAACGGCTGCAACAATATTTTTTGCAATAAAGTTTTCTTGAAAAATATTAAATACCTTTATTCTTGTTTTTATGTAACATACTTGCGCCATCTGTACAGAATCAACAGTTGTTTGCAATACTAAGCATCTGAATTTTTTTGAGTTGTGAGTGTTTATGAGTAATTGTGCGATATGTACTCGTACATATCTCGATCTCATGTAGAAAGGCTCCAACGCAAATTTTTTCGAAACTGAGTTTTTTGGTGATTCAAATACATCTCATACAAATAAACCTGCTTAGACACGTTCAGATTATATTGATATGTTTGCAAAAGCTGTTCCACAAGCTTTACCACAGCTATAACATTTTCACATATTGTAGCAAACAACTGCAATGCAGCCACCTCACGCACCTTTTTAAGCAGGCCGTAGGTAATTAAATCATCTTTTATATAAATATTTTGTAGAGGGTAGTAAAAACAAAATAAAAATATTAGATTTTGAGTAGATTGCCCACAAATCTACTCACAGACTAGATTTTGTTTTGTATGGGAAATCTAGTAAGACACAGCTGTATTTAGCTCGAAATCTCGTAAGTGCTAGATTTTGAGACGATGTCAATACCCTATTACATTTTTCAGTTAATGGGCTTTGTTTTGGATAAACATATCTTGATAAATGTCAAAAAAAACATGGTGTAAACGGTATAGATTTTCATAAAGATTTTAATTAAAATATGCTAGGTTTTGTGTAAGCGTAAATGCCCTATAAGAAGATTTAGGATGGTTTTGTTTGAAATCACTTTTGAGTTCCTCTATTTGAATTCTCTTTATTATTTTCTTTCCAAAATAAGTAATCAAAAATTAATATATTATTTGACATGTCTTTAAAACATAAAAATTAAATTAAAGTATTATATAATAATTTGAAAAATATATAAAAAAACTTGTGTTATAATGTTGGAACAAAATCATAAAGCAAATACACGAACCTTCTAGCATAGACAATAAATAATAATTGTTTAAAGAATCACAACTGCGGATTTTTTGGCCAAAGACAAGATGATAATATACTCGAACAGAATTAGGACAGTCGAAGTATTATTACTTTCCTGTCTTGGTATTTCATTACTCTAATTCCAGTTAGTTGAGTTAACTGCACCTGCAATTTCATTTTGATAGCTTCTTAAATTAGGCAACCCAGCCCTGTTTGATCGTAATGTTTCATAATATTCGGTATTTTTATTTTTCAAAAACACAGCTGCCAGCTATTAGTAACAAATAATACTCGACTAAGCAAAAGCTAGTCCAGGTACTTTTTCTGATAAGCCTTTTCAGCAGTATACGGAGAAGTTTCAGGCATAACCAGTCATATCACATAATAAAAATATCATTATTAGTACAGAATAAAAATAGCATGAATCGTAAGCAATGCACAAGACGCTTCAATAATAAATATTTATCATATGTATGCTAAAAAATTTTGTTTGGTGACTGTCAAAGGGTTAAGAACTAAAGTTGGTTCATTTTTGAAATGTTTGTATCTCAGAGTTTTTTAAATTATATGAAAACATATTATCATTATTAGCTTCGCCCTAAATCTATACTTAAAAGTCTTCTGAGATGGCAGGTAATGAATGCTAAAAGCCTTTAATGTCATTTAATAAAATTTAATAAACAATCGGAATCAACCAGGTCATATCAAGAAGTAATATTTTATTCACATGTACTTCTGATGCAAATGCATATTGCACAAAATAAACTAAACTAATCTTTATTGTATCATAACTTGAATCAGCTTAGATATTCATATAAAATTTAAGCCAATTTAAACCACAAAATTATGATAAATGATCAATGTAAAATAATCTCAACACCTTAGAAACATTTTAGTTTTAAATTTTCTAATAAATAGCCAAAAATTCTATTACTTTAAAATTTTCCCAAACTAACACACACACCATTTACATGTACTTTACATACATACATATATATGCACATATGTATTTATATCATCTAACACAACAGTATTGCAAAGAATATGTAGGTTAAAATGTAGTTATTTAAAAAAAGCGTTAGAAAAAATGGCACATTTTTTATATGAAATCAATTCTAATAAATTCCCACTAACCAGCCAAAACCAAATGTTGAAAAAAATATAAAAAATAATAATAAAATTGAACCTGACCTACGTTTATATTTTGTTAGAATAAAAATCAAACATAAGCTTAGAAAAAATTGTAAATATATAACAAAAAACTTTGGTATTCCCCCTGTTGATGACTGGTTTTTTATGTTCTCTCCTGAATAAAAATAATAATAAAAAGAAATTAACGGCTCATGTAGACGTTGCTCAGTTTGTTTTTTGTAGCTTTGTTTTCTTCAAACATTGAAGTTGTTGTTTTTGGCGTCTGTAGCAAATGTCCGTGTACTTTTTTTATTATTTTTTCCAACAATAAAAAATCTTTGGACGAATAAAAAATATTATTAAAAAAGAAAAATAGTACTAAAAAAGAAAAATTAGAAAAAATAAAACAATTAGAAAAAAAAGCTGAAAACATGATAAAAGAACTTTGAAGAGTATAAAAAATGTTCTGTGGCGACTTTTTGTACGAGGGCGATTTTAGATTATTGAAGGTTCTTTCTAGATAAAGGTCAGTTTTTCCGCATATTTTTTTTTAAGTCAGGACATATATACTTATTCTTATTTAGTTGTTTGAGAAATATTTTTCATATACTTTTTTAATTAGACGTCTTAGCTAATGGGCTCTGGAGACGATCAAATAAAAGTGTCAAGCAGTGAGTATTTATTAAGGCCGTGATACACCACAAAGTCGTGCGATCTACGAAAAACTTCAACCCTGTGCCTATGTTCTGCAACTTTGGTGAGAACTTTTCCAAACGAAAAGTTTGTTTTGACTCTGTAAAACACAGGATAACTAACAAAAAACTTAGTTCCTTGCTCATGTTTCGTGTAAGCTTATATCAGGTTGTATATGAATCAGCCTGTGAAAAAAAGGACAACCAATATAATTATTTGATTTTTCTCGACACGAACACACGTACTGGTGTGATGAATTGCTATTGTCTTTTGAAAATTTTCATAAACTCCATCATACCAGGGATGTACTTTTTCGTAGATCGCCTTTAGTGGCATATATTTGAAGGTTTTTCAGACACGTTCAAATAAAATACTCAGTCACCGTTTAAAAAATCTCTTTATGAAATCTTGTTACTCGTATAAAAAAGAAGTAAATAGTGATTTTTTAGCAACTTTCTTTTTGGCAACAATGTTTTTGGCAAACCAGCTGTTTTCGTGTATCATATTATGGTAGAATTAGTAGATTCGTAATAGTAAGTTGACGAATCAGCTGACAAAATCTGTAACATTAATAAAATATGTAACGTATGTGAGGTAAAAATCTACAGAAAATAGATTTCTACGTCAACTTTTCTCTCACATATATACATACACACAAATGTATAAAGCAAAGAGAAATACAATAGCAGCTGATACGTTTCCTGGAACGATACTACCACCTCAAAAGTAACACGATACGAATCTATTAATTCTACCATTACTGTTAAAAGTGTTCAATTTGGTTTACAATTTAACCATCAATGGACTTACAAATGAACAATCGTCGCAGATTATTAAATTGTATTATCAAAATTCATGCTCGGTCTTGCACTTCCTCCATTTTATGGTCAGTTTTGGCGAACTTCTCAGGCGGTTATTCGTAATCTTGTGACTAAGTTTCGCACCGAAATTACATTATTGAACATTAAATCATTAACATAGAGTGCAAACAGAGGAAAATATCAAAGTTGTATCCCCCAGTGTTATGGTACAAAAGATCCACCAGGTGCCGCAGTACCGGTCTTTGAACCATATATTCCCCCTATTCTACTCTATTCTATTCTATTTCGTTTACTAGATTTTGCGATTTAACGCCTTTGGACTATTTTTTGTGGTGACGACGTTAAAACTTGTGTCTAAGGGAGAAAACCCGCAATGGTTGAAGTAATGGAAAGCTATATTGAAGACTTTAAACGTGAGATACCGGCCAATATGCTGGAAAGATTTTATATATTCCGTAAACTGTGTATTTTATTTTTGTAATCAAATTTCAAAACTCTTAAAAAATCACCCTATACATTAAAAAATATTATGTAGAATTAAATTATAATTTTTCTATCTCTTCATCTATTTTTTTTTCTTCTATGCGACATTGAGAGTAAACACACTGGCATACTTTAGATCGTCTGGTTTTTTTACTTCTCTAGGTCGTCACAAAGCAAATGACTTTTTTCGTCAATCAAGGTTGGAGATGGTAAATAATCAGCCGAAAAAGTAAAATATCAAAAAAATTTTATTATTTAAATTTGATCAAATAAAATTGCCATGTGTGAACCCAGGCTAACGATACGTTTTATCGATAGCCAATTCAAGCATATTAATTAATAAAAAAGTTTTGAAAATGCAATTAAAAAATTAATTGAAACAGTGATAAATGAAAGATAAATTGGATAATAATTAGCAAATGAAAATAAAAATTTAAAATTTGTTTAGTTTGAAAAGGCAAAAAATCGTATATTTTAGTATAAAAACAAAAAAAAGGAGTAATTGAGTACGATTATTACTAGATTTAAACATAATAGGCCAGAATTTGTCAGTTTACTGAATTATAGAATTACAAATGTAAAATAAATTCAGTGAAGTGCGACTTTGACCCACGCACGAAGGGTTCCGTACGGGCACGAGATATGTAATTCAATACGAACAATATATACTATAGTTTTGGCATTTTGTTCGTTTTTGGGTTTTTTCGGTTTTAAGCGTTTTTTTTAGTTTGGGGGTTTTTTGAATTTATTGGCGCTTTCTGAATTTTAGCACTTTTTTCACGTTTTGGCGATTTTTTTTGGTTTTTGAAGTTTTTTTAATTTTGGCAATTTTTATTATTTTGGAGTTCTTTTTATTTTGGCGATTTTTGTTAATTTTGGCGTTTTTTCATATACGTGACTTTTTTTGGTTTTGGCACATTTTTTTCGTTTTGAGGATTTTTTTCGGTTTTTGACGTTTATTTTAAATTTTGGCGATTTTTTTCGTTATGGCGATTTTTTTTAAATTTGGGGATTTTTTAATTTTGGCGATTTTTTTTCATTTTGGCGATTTTTTTTCACATAAACAATTATTTTGGTTTTGGCGCATTTTTCGCGTTTTGGCGATTTTTTTCGGTTTTTTAGCGTTTTTTTCATATTGGCAATTTTTTTTTTCATTTAAACGATTTTTTCGAATTTGGCGATTTATTTTAGTGCTAGAATTTTATTTTTAATTTTGTCGATTTTTTTCGATTTGGCGATTTTTTCAGGTTCTGGCGATTTTTTTCGGTTTGGCGATTTTATAATTTTCGGATTTTTTAGTTTTACCGATTTTGAAAATTTCAAGAGTTTACCTCTTACGGTCTCCAAGATATAGCAATTTGTCAAATTACATAGTCAAAATTGCATTCATTTAAATTTTTTAATATTTTAATGTTTAAATTTTTTAATATTTTAATGTTTATTGTTGTAGTCTATATAAAAATACACTAATTTTACAAAATGTCAAGTGTCAATATACATATGTACACACATACATATAATTGTATGTATATTACATAAGATTTTAACATTTTTCGTCGCTCGTTTTGGAGCACCCTTTAATTTCTAATTCTCATGTATTTGTTGTTGTAGTGGCCAAGGTTCTATATACTCTGTCCAAATTTCCGTAGCTCTTACGGTTCCTGAGAAAATACCGTGTGACGGACAGACGGACAGCGTAGCGAAAACAATAGGGTTCCTTTTTTCACCTTTGGTGTACGGAACCCTAAAAAAGAGAATTACTTTTTTACTTTTGCTGCCTACTTTGCTGCTTTTTTGTCATATCGAAATCAATTCGATATTTTCTCACTTTTGATATTGGTAGCGAATCTACGAAATCGAATGTTTTTTGAAACAAAACTGAGAGACAGATTAATTGTTTTACACATTTTTTAATTTTATTCTTGATAATTTGAGATATATTCGAAATCGGTATTATTAATGGAAGTCTTTGTCAACTGGAAAATGATCGCCTCAAAATAAGATGCAGCAGTAGATTTTCTTAAGGTAGTTTTTGATCACTTTTACTCACATATTGAACCGTATCTAAGCAATAACATGACTGGCGTTGGCTTTCGAATGCTCGAACGTTAGGGGAATAGTACCCCAAAAAAATCTAAATCTAATCGTGATATGTTTTTTGTGGCACTGTCTTGATAAAACCACATATCTTGAAGTTCATTTAAAAATTTATTATTCGACATATTGTCATAAGTTTATCTTAATTTAAAATTTAGAATAGATTTACATATATCGAAATTAAATTATTTGCTGGTATATGATTCTAAGCCTACTAAGCTTATTTTTCTTTTGTGATTTTCAAAAATATTATTATTTGTGAATTCTCAAATAGTTATTGAAAGTCTCTGCATTAGATAAAAACTTCGTGACTGTTCAAAATGTGTGGTTAAGGTCTGCTGACGATTTGGTACAGCAACAATGAAATACATATCGACAATGCCGAACCACCATCAAATAAATTTCAAATATCTTTCAGTTCATAATCTTCAACAGCTTCGCGCACATTGCGATGATGCACAGGCCTGATCACATCCCTAACACTACTAGTCTCTTTAAATGTCCCTATAGTACTGGCCATTCCACGCACAGTAGGGCTATTGCGACGATCACACTCGACCCGTAAAACTAACTAATTATTTTTTCTGTGTCTTCTATGTTTTTTACACCGGTGACTTCTTATGGTGGAATAGTTTAATGTTCTTCTAAATACAATTTTTTATTTTTTTTGTTTAAACAACTGCCAATTGTACATATTTTTGCTAGTATATATATAAGATGTTATTCTAAAAAATCTGCCAACACCAGTGGCAATTTATTGCATTTTAAAGTCATAACAGTGTGTACATTTTTCAAAATGGTATTTTGTCAAAAAAGCACTGAATTAGTACTTACACGTTTTTGAATTCTAGTAAGTTTTTTGCTGCGTAACAATTACTTGTTTTGTTTCTTGATTAGTTACACATAATTTATATTTCAGAAGGAAATAGATTGGTATTAAAAACTCATGAAATCAAAACAAGGGTTTTGCCACTCAAAGTAACTTATAATTTAATGTGCTGCATTTAAATTTCTCATAACTAATCAAAGAATAATTTTTTAATCGAACTTAAAAGTTTATTTTTTTAAATAATTTAAAATTTTAAATTTTTAAATTCAACATTTCTTTATCAGCAATAAATCTTGTTTGTAACCTAAAACTAATAACCCAGTTATTTTTTATTAAGAAATACTACTATAAAAAGAATTATGTGAACGTGACACACAATAACAGCAAATTTATTGGCTTAAAAAATACCATAAAAAATTTATGGTCATCTAAATACGAAGTGACAAAAAAGTATGACAAAAGGTGACAGAGTTAAAAAAAATTTAAGTTAATATTTGTTTGCGAAATTTTTTTAATATCTGACAGAAATCGCAAACATAACAAACCCAATAAATTGATTAAGTAATTTAGATTCTACAAAATGAAAAAATTAACAGATTTTATAGGCGGAGGAAATAAGTTTTTAAAAGACGAAAATAGTGAGTTCTAATGGAAAAGCATAACCATTGCCTCTTAAAATATATTTTTTTATATTTCACATAAGAAATTTTGTTTGCTTTATTAAATGATATTTCAATTTAACGAAATCAGAAACAACACTAGCCACAAAATTTCATAAAATTTAAATAAAACTCAAAATACATGCATACAAGAAATAAAAAATTGGTTATAGGAAGTGAAAAGAAAGCACAAAAGTTCTATAATTAACATGAACATGAAAATGTATGGCGTTAATGTAATTGCTGTTTTTGTTTTTTTTTTTTTAATTTTTGCTAAAAGAAACACTCCACTTGCCCATGCTCCTAACCAAACCTTCAGGGGCTCAAGGAAATATGCGAAGGGTTAGAGCTTTGACCATGGCTAAGGTTTTAAAACTCACACTAAACAAGCAAAAAAATTTACTCTCTTTCCAGAACACCTATAGACACTAATACAATTGCATTTAGTAAGGCCTTCGCAAAACTACCTTTTTGCTCAAACTCAAAAACACCAATAAAAAAAGAAAGGAAAACTAAAAAAATAATACAAAAAAAAGAAAAATAGCAGACACAAACGCACTCTCAGGCACCAGCACACACACACACAAACATAAAATAACTTAAAAATAACACTTCGTAGAAAGAGAGCGAAAAAAATTCAATACCCAAACCTTTAAGGCCGGTGCACAATGAATCCGTCATACATTAAACTTCGCCTTTTTCAACTGAAAGCTAAGTTGAAATACATGGTTTCTTATGAGGTCTGTTACATTCAGTACGCGTCCGTCAACGCAAAGTACAAAAATTTTTAAACTTTTAACTTTTTGCGTACGTTGAGTAGTTTGACAGATAATGGTTGGTTTTTTTGGTATGTGTTTGTGTTTTGTGGCAGCAAAACTAAAATTAAACAAAAGAAATGAACGAAATAAATAAAAAAGTTGAATTTAATAAATAAAATGGAGAATCAAACCTACAAATGCTTTCGTCAATAAAGTACTCATTGTGCCAACCTTCTCCGTCGCTGCGTTAATGTCAGTTGAAAAAGTCAAAGTTTAACGTATGACGGATTCATTGTGCCCCGGCCTTTAGATAGACCCAAAAAAAAAAAATGACGACGAAAACCCAGGCATTCAGTGAAGTTGAAGTATTGGCATGGGAGAGGAAAAAATTCAAAACAATTTTTTCAAGTTTTTCGTATTATTTTTTCTGTTTTTGTTAGATGTCTTTGCATCTCTGTGTGTATGCGTTTATGTGTATACGATGTGTGTCAGGCTTTTGTGTTTTTCACTTTTCTTATCCTTTTTTTAATCTCTGTAACCCCTTTGGCAAGACCAAACCTATTTTTAAGCACACATTTTTTGTTGTTGTTTTAATTTCATACAAAGCGCGGAATGTGTTTCATACACCGATTCTTTGTGACTACAACATGCAGCAGCATGATGATGCCACCTTAACAAATGCTTTGCAGTACTAAACAGTCACAAATACATACGCATAGAAGTGATGAATTTGAAAAAAAAAATTCTGACTAAATAGGTGAATGGATGGGTAGATGATTGCATCAAGGCCTATCCGGTCTTGTTAAGGGTTCTATGAACTAAGGCCACAACGAACCATATATTCAAAATTATTGTACGAGCATATGAGCATGTATTAATCTTTTTTTCAAGATTTACAACATAAATTGCCAGAAGAAACTTAACACTGGCCAACAACAAATGCTCTACGATGCTACCAAGTTTCAGATAAAATATTTTCATTTCCAGAATTCACTACAAGAAAATAGTTTTCAATATAAAATGATTATTAAATTTACATACACAGCAAATAGTTATTTTCAAATATGATAATTTTTTTTTTGCTAACACAATTATTAAAAATGTGAGATGAGCGAAAATTTTTCAATTAAATATTTTGTTATATCAGCAATGCATTTTTTTGTTTAGTTTTTTTTCTTCAATGAAACTTGATGTAATATCAACAATTTATAATGTTGACAGGTAATTTTAATTAAATATTCTGCTATATTCTTGATAAATTTTTTTTCTTTTTAATCTAATTTTTTGTTATATAACCAATTTATATTGTAGGAAAAAATGTCAACCCTGAAAATTAAATTTTTTTTATGATTTGATTCTCGTTAGTCAAACTGATTCACTTGCAAAAAAAAATTAAAGCCGACTTTTCTTAAATACTTGTTTTGTATATCATGCTTGTAGAAGTAAATCGAAAAAATTTTAAAATAATTATTTCAGGCTACTTTGTACACTCTAAAAAATTAACTAAAATTATTTGCAGTAATATTTTAATCCTCGCAAAAACTTAAATGTGAAAAATGGCCAAGTCCCTTTTCAAAATTTCGGCCAGCAAAACTAATGAGATCAAATTTGTTTACCAATTAATTGGTTAGTACATACAATAGCTATCACTACAATATGCTATGCATTAAATAAATTTGTATATGTCAGGGTGTCCTATTATTTATGGGCAGTCTGCTCATTTTGTTTCATCTCATTTACAAAAGGTGAGTGTTTAAAAATTTTTTAAAATTATTTTTCATACAAACATAAAAGTATGTTGCGTGAGTAAAACTTAACAATCTTTTGACATGGCTATAAAAGACCAAAATTTATTAACCAAAATGTATAATTTATATACATATGTACATATACAAAGTTTCAACTGGAGTTTGCTTACTTTACTTTTTTAATAAATTATTTTTTAATAGAAGTATAAAAACAGATCAATTTAAATGTTCTTATATGTTAATGTAAATATACTCCCTTTTCGAAGTAATTTAATAAAAAAATATTTTTTGCTATCTCCACTATCTGAACTAATAAATTTAGCAGTAATATCGGTATACCGGTATTATAAACTCGGTAACGGTATGTACCGGTAATACCGATACCAAAATAAAAAAAATACCGAAACCGTTACCGATACCGAAATTTAAAAAATAGTTCTAGCGGTATCAATACCGATACCGTCATTTGTTACGGTTTCCAACCTTGCATTTAAGACAAGTGCTCCAAAAATTTGGAATTTTGGAATTTGAATTTTTTTTCATACAAAAAATCAATGCAATCAAATACAATGCACATTGACTTAACGGCACAAAATATATTTTTCCTGTAATTATTCTTCAAAATCCTTTTTTAAGTGCACTTTGTATAACTGCGCATTTAACATATTATTTTGCAATTTTAAATTATTCTCATATAAAGTATGAACACATTAAAATATGCAACGATGTATGCGTATACAACTGAAGTCAAAAATTTTGTACCTGCACATTTAGGCATTTGAGTGCATTTAAGATAACAGCATTTTTGACTTATCTGCACAAAAAGTTGTGCAAAGTTGATTGTGCAGCTAAGTTAAAATTACTGTAATGACTTTATTTTCACACATATGAGTTACATGCAATTACAAACAATTATATGTTATGCTATGAAGAAATGAGCCTAAATGGCAATCGGTTTAGATTTTTGAAAGCTTAAAACCTCTAATACTATTTATTGCAAGGAGTGTAAGTGCAAAGAAAAAATATTTTTTCAGTTGTGGCAAGTGCAATAGTTAGCCAACGCTACCAGGTTGTAGTGCATAGTGGGCAATAGTACAAAAATTGTTTGGAATTGTTGGCGAAAGAAGGGTATTAGGAAATATATTTCGTAATATTTTTTACAATTTCCTTTTTTTAGTGGCAATGGACAAGCCAGTCATTCGCTTTTGTATTGATGCGTTGGGTGAAGGGGGCCAACACGGCCGCAATCATTAAGAAAAGAAAGTAAAAAAATTTAAAAAAAAAATGTAGTTGTGAAAAATTGAGTATGCGTTTCAAAAAGCCTGCCACACACACACACACATACACATATACACTTGTATGAATTAAGAGAAATGTAAACAGATATGCAGCAGCACAACAAATCTCCAACAAAAAGAATTGAGTTGGTGAATAGAGGAAGTGGCGTTCATGCTGGTGGTGAGGCAGGATAATTTTGATGGCCGTGCAAGCATTTGGAGTTTGTGATAGAATACAAAAGTGTGCAGTGGTATGAGTGTTAGTAAAATTTTTATTAAAATTTAACATCTTTATGATAGCCATGAAGATGATAATGATGATGATGGAGCTGTGCCTGAAAATGATAATAATGATTACTGTTTTCACATGATAATGATGTTTAGTTTACTTTCTTTCCTTTCGTTGCTTTGAATTTTTCGCAATTTTTATTTTCAAATTCTCAAAGTAAGTACAACATTTTTTTCATATCCTTTACTTTTACTACATCCTCCCCCTCCCATTTTATTGTCCTTTTTTGACTCCGGCTGGTGTTGGAAAAATTATTTTTTCCTACATTTTCCTCTTTTAAAAATTCATTGTAGTACAACATTTACCAAACGCTTGATTTTATTTCAGCTTTTTCTCGCAAACTGCATTTTTGGGTTATTTGTTAGTGTGTTTTCGCAAAATTTTTTTCTTTTTTTTGGTTTAAAAAATTGTTTTCTTGCTTTTTTTCTGGATTACTTTATTTTGTTTCTATCGTACTCTTGCTTTGCCAGTTCCAGTTTTGTTAACCTTTTTCTAATTCTTTTTTCGCATTTGGTTCAAAAAACATTTTTTTTTTGTATATTATTATTTTTTCCTCTGTCTGGTTATATTGATTTTTTAAGCTGTTGTATTTTTTGTGTCCATTTCGGTAGAGATTTTTTTCGCTACTTTTCCAAATGTTAAATATATATTAAATTGTAACCATCAAATGCTAAGTTTTGCAATAGTATTTGCTTTAAATGCAATTTTTTAAGCTGTTTTCTTTTATTTTCGTTTTCAGCTGCGGCTTGAGGTTGAGATGTATTTGTGTTTGTGTTTCCTTTTTATTGCTGGCCATTAAAATGTTAAAAAATTTAACAAATTTATTTAATTGTATAATTTTTTTACATGTGGGAAAAGTTTGTTTTGGGTTTTTAGTTATACGATATGGTTAGCGGAAAAAATATGGTCAAAGTTTCAATATGTCTTAAATATTACACCGCCTTGCAATATACAGTGATTTAGATGCAGGTTAGTTAGAAAATAGAACTGCATGCAAGCGTAAGTTTCCATAATCAGTTACGCTGTCGCTTCTTCAATATTATCTCATAATTTCAATGGAAGTTTTATACTAAAATTTAGTATTTAAAAAAAGGAAGTGAATAAAGCCAAACTTATGAAATTTGACTAACAAATCCTCATATTGCCAGTATTTTGTTTACAGCCGTTCCTAAGCCACTAAAAAAAATGGCATTAAGAGCCATAATATCCATAAAATATTCGACAGAAATATAATAAAAAAAGCAAGATTTTCTACTGCTAAAACATTTCATTACGCTATAAGAATGAAATTGAAAACAGTTTATTAGCTGAAAATCATCTAAATTTTGTCAACATGTTGTATCATCTTACTTTATTCCTTTTTCCCTGAAACCATTTTTTCTCTTAAAATTATAAAATTTTTACTGCAAATCAATTTCAATCCTAAAGTATCGCTTGTTTCTAAATATTTTGACTACTCTTGATTAGTTTATTACATAAATTTTCACACTTCATTTTTTATATCATTTTATTTAGCCTAAGCAATCCTTCTTCACTAATTGTATTCAAAATAGGCACACAAAACGCAAAGAAAGGAAAACTCCACCAGCTCATGCTGTCCTTCTTGGTCGTCATTAAAACAACCAGCAACAATTAAATTACAAGAAGTTTACAAGAAAGAACTTAATTAGTTTTTTAAACAGGAAGAAATAGAAAAAAAATAAATGGAATTAATTAACTGAACTTGGAAAACACAGAAAGACAAATTAAATTTACAAGTAAAATTTTGTATACAAAAAAAATATATTAATAGAAAAGTTAAAACCAAGCTTTATATAAAAAAAACAAAATATAATCTAAGATATGTTGCCTAAACATTTAAACATCTTCGTATTTAATATAAATGTCCTTGGCGATAAATTGCGACACTGAAAAAACTGAAAACAAAAATACTACTGATCACCATCTTGTGAAGAAATTTTTTTAGAGAAATAAAAGAAATTTAAGCCTACTAAGCATTTCCTTTTTTATTTCATTTTATTAGTCTTGTTCTTGTAAAAGCCAATGACCCACAAAGCAAGCCTTAAGAATATATTCTGCAAATACATACCAATAAGGCAGATGCAAGAACTATAAATAACTCCTTTAGCTTAATTAACCCTCATACTTTCCTCAAAATATGACTAAAATTCGATATAGTTCAATTAAATCTAAAAATGTCTCACTTTAAATAAACTTAAAATTTATTTTACTCTTATGTTTTATGTTTCTTAGGACAAATCAATTGAATTTATTATAAATTTCTAAATTTCTTTTCGTTTTATTTATCTTTTGGCAGACATGTACTTTTTAGGCTGTTAACAGAGAGTATTCCAAAGATTCCGTTAGTTCAAAATCGATTTGCCAGATTAATAATAATTTACATTTTTTAAAAAGTCATGTAGATCACACGGTGGTGTGTTCACTGGGAACCTATGGTTACGACAATTGAGGAAGTGAAGCTTAAGATGAGGAGAAAAGCTTATAAAAAATACGATTAGCCCACTAAACCACACCTAAAGCAATAACTTAATATTGCACAAAGCTATAAATAATCGGTAATCTGTAATCTATAATGAACTTGAAAGGCAGTACGTAAACACATCGTTGTTTTTATCGAAGGAATATGATAAGTAGTTTTAAAAGCCAAGCAGTTGTTACGTATCATATCATATCATTCGATAAGCACGATCAGATATTAAACTTGTAATACCACATCTTCATTACTGACAAAAGAGCTTTCTAAAAGCTTATATCCACATACATAGTGTAGCGTTTCAGCGGAAAGAAAAAGTAGTATGTATGTCTTTTAAAAGGATTCTGTACTCCTTTTATTGGATGGACTAGGCCTGCTCGCTTCATTCCATACTTCAGCTACATCCAAGCTGTATGTATAATATGCCAATTTTAGAAAAGAGAGTTTTTTGCTTTCACACTGACGAGAGCACAACAACCAATCAAATCTCGGCGACAACAAGGCTTGCTGCTGTCCTTGTAAAGAAACATAAACAAACTGTTAGAGCCTTTAAATCTGTTAACCTGAAATGCAAATATCTGAATATGTGTGTTTCAATGTAGCTGCCATACTCTTATATTTTTATAAACGCTTTTTTTGCGGAAAACCTGCTCCGGCTTCTTTTGCTACAATTTCTGAAAGGACTTAAATTTAATTAGCTTTTGCTTCTGCTTTAAAAAGTGTATCTCATCTTTTACATAGAAGAGCCAAAGCCCTCTTTAAAACCGTATTTCGCTTTTGCTTAAGAATAGTAGTAGAATCAAAAACATAATAGCCTGAACTATGTAAGTCTTCTGAAGGTTATCTCGTTAGGTTGTTCTGGGGTTTCTCGCTGGGATGTTTTTGATATTTAATTTATTTATCACCCAAGTTTTCTTACAAACGACTTCTTATCATCATTTAATTTATTTAATTACTTTTCTTCTCGCTTTTCTTTCTTGTTTTTCATTCACTCTTCACTAACTCTTTAAAAACTTACTTCATTTTCTCAATTTTCACTTTACCATTGAGTTATAATTAAAAAGCAGTAAACGAGAAACAAGAAGTGATAGAGAGTCAAAAAGTGGAAGAGGGTGGAGGGATGGGGAAAAGAAAGCAAAAAAGTCCAAGAAAATAATATAGAAATACAATTAAAGAAGTTTCATCTCACACTGTTGAACCCATTCGAAGTCAACAACTGGACAAAAGCAAACAGAAAAGTTTTTAAATTAATAAACACAAGAAGGCAAAGAGACTGTCAGAGAAAATGCAAAAAAAACTTTTTGTTAAGCAGAAACTCACAGCAATAAAGTTTTCATAATTTTCACAATTTTTTTTTAAATTTTCAAATATAAAAATACTTACATCCATATTACCATTCCACATGTAATGCATGCCCACCGCTGTGGGATCGTGATGTGTTTGCCCAGTCATGTGCTCAGCCATGACAGCGCTCATCCAATGAACCAAGCCCTGGGTAGGGTTTTGCCCTTGCACACCGCCTATGGGCATATTGGTGCCGTTACCGAGATGATTTTCTGAGGATGAAGATGATGTCGCTGCTGCTTGCTTGTGTTTATGGGATTTATGGCTTTGGCTGATTTCTGGATGCTGATGTTGTTGCTGATGTTCAATTAATTCCGTTTCGTTAATGGGTTTCAAAGAGCTGTTGTACGTTTTAGAGGGATGTTCAAGATTTAGTTGTATATCGGGAGGAGATGTTGGAGGTGTGGCGGGGTTTGTGTTGTGTGCTGAGGCTGTGATTGTATTATTGTTGTCTTCTACTACGGAATTTGTGGAGGGCCAAACGTAGTTCGTTGGTTTCTGTAAGAAAAGAGAGGAAAATGTTTTTATTTTATTTTAAAAAAGGGGTTTTGAGAACTTAAAAGCATAAGGCTTTAAAAAAAAATAATTTTTATTACACTTTTCTCGGTCGCCGTGAATCACACAAATATGGACCCTGGTAGATATATTTTAAGCTTGAAGATGGTGTTCAGTGGTTTGCCTCGTCGTGAAATAGTTAATCATGGTTTTTTGTTTATGTTCGACCTGTTTTTGCCCTCCTCATAACTTTGTTCCCATCAATATTTTTACTTTTCTTATAAAAGATGCGAAAATACATTGTAAACTAAGCAGGTTATCTAGAAATCATACACCAGGTTTTGGGAATTTGAGATTTTCCCGGAAATACGGAAAATTAAAAGTATACGTTATTTCATTTATATAAAGACTTTTGTGACAAGAAGAAGAGTGAGAAACAAGCAAGGCAAGTTACTAATAACATAATAAAACATCTTACTTATTCAAGAAATAGTATTCAATTAGTCTTTATATTATCTCTTACCATATAATAACTATAAATTTTATTCACTTAAAAATTCCTAAAAATTTGTTTTAAAAATTTCGTAAATTTTCAATCAATGAATAAACACAGAAAAAAGTGTTCACCAATTAATATTTTCAATTAAGAATTTAATTATATTAATTAAATTTTTAATTGTATTAATTAATTTGACTGGAAAAACTTAATTGATATTATCAAATCGTTTATAGGTGAAAATCTAATTAATTTTTTAATTAATACTACAAATATTTAAATTAATATTACAAAATCATTCATAATACTTTTTTGTGTGAAGTGAATTAAGCATTTGCTCTTTACTTAAAAATTTGTTTTAAACCTTAAATTTTTATGTGTTTTTTGTTTTTTTAAACAAATTTTTTAAGGATTAAGCAAATGCTTTTTTTATTCACTTTACCCAATATATGTGACAACGCATAGAGAAAGAGACCTAAGGATAAAAAAAGGAGTGGACAACATTTGAGCATCGAATGAGACCGATCTCATGCCCCAAAAGTGTTCCCTCACAGAGATATGCGCGTTTTTTGAAATTGAAGTTCATCAAAGATACACGTATTTAAATCTTTAAAACGGCTCTACTGAACAAAACCAGTTTTTATCCTTAGATCCCTTTCTATTTTGCGCATCACATATGTATTTCATTTAAAAAAACAATTTTTACCCGGGGAAAAAGTCCGTGAAATCCCAAACACTATATGACAACCATGGCAGTGATATCCGAAGTATTGGAGAGAAACTTGGTTTTTTCTTTCACATGTATATTACGGTTTAACACATTTGAGTACCTCTGCTTTAAAATCATTTTATTTGTAGCAGAGTTCTATTGCTTTGGGTAAAAATGTAAAAAGATTAACAAGAACCCAGTGAAAAAAAATGGAAGTCATTCTAGCGGAAGTACATTTTCATTGCTTCTAAAAAATCGATATTTTTAATTTGCCGAGAGTGAGCAAAAAACCATGTGGAAGCTTATTTTAGTCACACAAAACCTTGTAACTTCTCCATAGTGTTAGAAAATACTCATCAGAGTTTAAAAAAAATTATTTTTTTAAAGAAATTTATGAACTATATTGAGTCTAAAATTTAAAAGTTATTTGCTTAAATTTACATGAAAACACTGTTTCGGACTTAAATTCGTATAAAAAAAACGAATTGTTATAAAAAGCAACTACTAACAATTTTTCCTAGATGAAAATATTATCATAGAACACAAAAAAGGGATTTTTTTTAATATCGCTTTCAATTCAGTGACCAGGCCCTATTCCACAAAACCACTTATCAACTTTTCAATTTGCACTTATCAAATTTTTCGTCAATTTGCAAAACTTTCTGTTCCTCAAAACTATAAAATTTGATAAGTGATAAGTTCCAATTGATAACTGTAATTTGCATAGTTTTTGCAATTATTGTACTCTCTTTGCAATTTCTGTTCCACGTACATTCCTTTACATCCTATAAAATTTGATAAGTGATAAGTTCCAATTGATAACTGTAACTTGCATAGTTTTTGCAATTATTGTACTCTCTTTGCAATTTCTGTTCCACGTACATTCCTTTATGCAAAGTGCAAAGTTAATATTGAAAAGTGTAATTTGCAAAGACTTCGCAAATAATTATAACTTTTCGCTTCACAAAAACTGTAAATTCTATTTTTGCAAAGTAAATTTTGATAAGTTAGTCAAAAATTTGCAAGGTAAACGGTCGCTTCACAAATTCATATTGTTATAACTAGTGAAGCTTTGAAAATGCTAAGACGTGAGTTTTTGTTCGACGATAGTGAAGACGCGGTTATAAAAAGAAATTATAGGGACCGAATTAATTTTTCGGGACTACAAAACTTTAATTTTAAAGAGTGCTTTCGTTTAAATCGAATCCAAGTTGATTTTATTTTAAATAAAATTGGAGAAAAATTAGAGCGCAATACACAGCGCAGTCATGCTTTGTCGGCTGAAAATTTTTATTAAAATCCCTTTATAAAGACTTTAAGTTTTATAAATAAGGCTGATAAAAATTAAAATTACTATTATTTAAACAATTTTAGTAAATATTTCTGCGAAATACCTTTGACTTTCATTTTTTACTTTAATCATAACAATGTTACATTGAGCTTTAAATTATATTATTATTTTAAATTAGATTTGTATAAACTTGTTTTAAGCGTTATTATTTATTCTATGAAAGATAGAAAAACCAATTTAGAAAATAAAATGAAACTTTAATTTGTTCTAACCTCCATATTCATAAAATTTAAAATAAATTTGGAATGTATTTTATTTGAAATTTATCATACAAAGTTTGATTAAAACGGATTTCAAATACATTTTATTTTCTATAAATATGTATGTATGTATTATATACATATTTACAATAATTTTCTTAAAAAAAATAATTACTTAATTGTTTTGAAAAATAGAAAATAAAATATTTTTTTAATCATATGAAACACTGCAATTTTTTTTTTTTTCATTTTTATTTTGCGACTAACTTTAATAAGTTTTATTAAGGAACGCAAAGTGAAAACTTATAAGACAGAAATGCAAAGATGATTAAACGTTTTGTGGAACACTTTGCACGCTCACTTTGCAGCAAAACGCAAAGACTTTGCAAAGAAAGCAAAGTCTTTGCAAAAATATGCTTGGTGCAAAGTGAAATTTGCAAAGAATATTGTGGAACAGAAACACTTATCACTTTGCCAAAAAATGCAATTTGATAAGTGCAAAGTGAAAAGTTGATAAGTTTTTTGTGGAATAGGGCCCAGGCATCGAAAAAGAGAACTTCTCGCAATGACAACCCTATGTAATAATCATTAGATCGGATCGAAATTTGCACTACTTCCGCATCGAAAACTCTACATTTTCATGACTTTTTTGGAGTCTCTTTTTTACTGGGAATAAGCAATTATTAATCAAGTTCTTTCCCAATATCGAATATTTTCATAAAAGATGCAGAGAGACTATAAAAATGTGAGGACAAAAAAGTGAGAACTGTAGTAGTACAAAAGACGATTTGATTTGATTTTATGTTCTAAGTCAAAGTCTCAAGATAGTTTTGAATTAATAGCAAAACAAAAAAAAAGCAAAACACATTTTGCGCGATTTTTTGGGAATTTATAGCGCAATAACTTGCTGTCTATCTTTTTTCTGATGTAATAGATATAGAAATATGTATCACTAATTTATACCGCCTACTGTTGGTTTTATTTTCTTTAACAAATTTTTTATATGCAGAACCCAGTTTATTTACATTCCAAGATGATTCCCAAATACTTAGTTTTAATGAACTAAACACATTCATCACGGAGAGTGATCGTGGCTGACATTATAAGCGGACGTGTATAGGAGGTCAAATCAATTTCTTTATTTTTGCGTAGTACAACTTTAATTAAATTCAAAGCTGAGTCTTGCTATTATAGTAATTTTTTTTGCCAAACATTTAAAAAAAACAAGAGCAAAAGACTCTCATAAAAGCAATAACAAAACTATCAAAACTCAGAAGAAAATAATGGCAAACACATAAAAAATATTTCGTCAATACTAAATTACACAAAAATCTAAATCTTAAAAGAAAGAGTGACATCAATTATATGTATTAGAATGTCGAAACAACAAATCAATAACAATTATTATGCTATTCTAAACAATGATAAAGAATGCAATGTAGAATATTTAAAAAAATTTCGAAAAGCATGTACAAAGCAGTGATATTGCAAGTACAACGGAGTATCAAATAACTCTCCACACAAAGAGCAAAATATAAACGTAGAAAATACAAGAACGAATAATAAAAACAAAAAAATTCCTCCTCTAAATATTTTTGATGTGGAATGCAATGAACTTATTGAGTTCATTACGAATGGTCTCAAAATACAAGAGTTTAAAAATAAAGAATTTAAAAATAAAAAAAATTGCTCCATTTATGTATACAATGAACGATTACAATACAGTAAAAGCTTACTTGTTAAAAAACGAATACAAAATGTTTTACATTTACACCTAAAGCTAACAAAACAAAAACTAACTTATTAAAAGGTCTCAGTGGTAATACCGATCCTAGTACACACAAAAAAGACATATGAATGATTTTGTAATATTAATTAAAATATTTGTAGTATCAATTAAAAAATTAATTAAATTTTCACCTATAAACAATTTGATAATATCAATTAAGTTTTTCCGCTCAAATTAATTAATACAATTAAAACTTTAATTAATACAATTAAATTCTTAATTGAAAATATTAATTGGTGAATACTTTTTTCTGTGTACTATTTTTAATGAACTGCATAAGCATGAAAACGAAAATTTTAAATTTATAAAAGTGAATAAATTTACAACAAAAGAATCGATGAATGGCGGCTATGATCTCCCTAATATTTATAATCCTCACAAAAACATAAATGTGAAAAAAGGCCAAGTTCATTTCCAAAATTTCGGCCACTAAAATTAGTGAGATAAAAATTTTGACCCAGTTATTGTTTGGCACAATACCTTTTACTGAAATATGCTAAGCTATTATATAAATTTGCATTCGTAAGAGTGTCATATAATTTCTAGATGATCTGCTGAAAACGCTGAATTATGACAGAGACCATAATGCGATACAAATATTGATGTTAAATAAAGAAAACGTTATCCTCTTGCTTTTCTTAAAGAATCGCCCAAACTAGAATTGAACTATAAGAAAATTAATTGGAAAACATTGCTGAATAGTATATCAAACGACTAGTCTAGTACAGATAGAATACCCAATAACAGAATTCTTGCCGATTCTGAAATAGATTTCTACTTACTTAAGCTAAACAAATTCATATATACTGCCAGTGATAAATCGGTGCCTAAGTTTGAAAACACGCAACCAATTTCAAAGTTTTGCAACTCAACGATAAGAACGTTATACGAGGAAAAAAGCAAAATATTAAGTATAATTTAACAGCACAATAGGTTAAAACATTCACTATCTCAAACAGAGCTGAGGCTTCTAAAGACAAAATTGAAATTAATTAGAAAACTGATCAAAGATAATTTTACACTAACTGTGAGCAATAACTTTCGCGAAAAATTAGCAAATTTAGACCACAAAAGTTCATCGAATATGTTTAGAGAAGCGAAGAAACAATTAAGAATATCACCTCCGCTAAATGTTGACTTTATGAAATTTTATCAGAATGAGGAAACATGGCTTAGAAGAGCTAGAGTTAATCCTGATGATTTAGAAATTGAACGTGATAGTAACAAGTTTGTAATAAGAGATCATGAAAAAATTTTAAATTTAATTGGTGTTTATCTAGAATCAATTCACTTTAATAAAGAAATAGATAATGACAATAACTTGCATACATATTTTTAGATGTTTATAACTGTTTCTCTCAATTTTTAGAAACAATGAATGTGTACGAAACAAACAAATAAACCTTGATTACTTTTAATGAAGACATAAAAGTTATTGATGTAAAAGGTATTCCGTACTTGAAGATTACTTCATCCCAAAGGAATCTATATATTACATTTTTAAAAACTTAAGAAAAAAACTTTCCTCAGCATTAGATAATATACCAAATTTTATTCTCCAGAATATTCCAAAAGAAATTATGCTTGAGTAATGTATAAATAAAGTTTTTAAAATTTGCGTTAACAATAACATAATAAAACTTTGTAGAAAAAACCAGTTGGTTAATGATAGGCAATTCGGCTTCAAATATAAACATTCCACTATTCACGCAATTAATTATCTAACTTCAAACATTAACTGGAACTGGAACAAAACTTTCTTTACAGGCGCTTGTCTTATAGATTTCGAAAAAGCATTCGACAGTATTTTGATACCAGGGGTAATATATAAACTCTTCAAAAACAAATACCCTTTTCACCTTGTAATGCTTAAATATAATATGCTAAATAATAAAAGTTTCTTCATTTGTTTCAAAAAGAAACTAGAAACCTACTATAACCGGACAAGTTTTCTAGATCTAAAACGTTCATTACTTTTTTCATACAAAATGCACTTCCACAATCGGACACTCTTATAGCCGGGCGCGGATACCAAATTTTTTAAAATATTGCTCTAAATACCTTTCTTAAGCGAACAGAAGAGGCGAAACACGGCAACAAAAGTTGCATTTAAATAGTAGGTTTTTCCTTATTCAAATCTGATTCATATTTGTATTAGTGTCAATGATATTTGGTGATTCCTCGGTTAACGCAAATGTTAATAATGATGCTTTGAAGACAACAGGAAACATTCTGTTTATTTGAAGAAGTCCTTTGATTAGCTCGTGTCCCAAAATGGCACAAGAAAAAAAAATAGTTTTTATCAATTAAAGAAAAAAATACAAATTTAAAAAAGAAAATGTGTTCGGTGCGTGAAATTGTGAAGATGTAAAGTTGCTTGTGTATTTTAACAATTCGTATTGCTACATTTCTTATCTTGTATTTTGTTGTATTCAAACAAATAAAAACATTGAAAGTAATTTTTAAACCCAACAGCTGAAATTATACCAATATTCATAATTTTAAGCAGTATACTCTGAATATAATTTTTCGACTATAATAAACTGCCAAAAAGAATGAATACCTCTATAAAAAGCGGCAGTGAGTGTCCGATTATGAGAGGTTTCTCTGTATAAAAATTAAGTAATTTACTATTTACATCAATTTCGGGACATTATTTTCCGTTAAATAATATTAAATAATTCAAAATTTTGTATTAAACTGGCAACACTATATTTGCTCATAATCGTCAACAAAAATCCAAATTAGTTTTATTGGATTACAGCAAAAAATTAGCATGGACAACAATCGTGTTGACTTGCTTGCTTCAAATTAATAATTCTCATATAAACATGTGCATTTTTTCCTTTGAAGTCGGTAGCTTGTTGTGGTAAGTATGTTTAATGATGACTTTGATTTCTCAAGCGCACAAATTCAATAATTTTTTTTTAAATTAAAAGAAAATTTATTGAGTAATTTTTACCTCCTCATTTGCATGAGAACGCTTAGCAGATTCAGCCATGGCAGCCACAGCAGCTGCCGATGAAGAGAACAATAAGTTGCGCGAGAAATGTCTTGACTTAGCACTAGCAACCGATGAAGATGTTGCTGTTGTCGACAATGGAGTATTGCAGGCAACAGGTGGTGTTGCTGTTACATTTTTTGTATTTTTTGAATAACGTGACTCTGGCAAATAAGATTGAGTTTGCGTGCTACTGTTGGTGTCGAGGTTAAGATGTTGCTGCTGTTGTTGTTGCTGACTTGGGTTAGGGTGCTTATTATGATGATAATGATGTTGATGGTGGTGGTGCACATCACTAAGGCTGTTGCTGTGATGCAAAACAGCTGTGGCAAAAAGACTTTTGTAAAATTCGGCAGGCGTTAGAAATGGTGCAGCAGTTGGAGTAGTTGAAGCAAAATTTGTCTTGTAGTTGTTGTGGGAATATTTTTGAGATTTTAGCGGCATTTTATTGCGTTGTATTGAGCCAGCACTTAAAGAATTTGGTGGCGATTGAGATTGTGAGCAAGGTGATAACATATTGGAGGATGGTTTTAAATTCTACGTTAAATTTATATATAACATTTTCACTTTTAATTTTTTTTCTTTTATTTCACAAATTAAAAAATATATTCTTAATATATTTTCACAAAGCAAAATTACATGTTTCCGTTTATCTGCGAAATTTTTCTTAGTTTTTTTCTTGTATTTTTTAGCCATTAGTTGTGTGCGGTTTTTGTTTGTATTTCTGTTTGTCTACACACATGCACAAAAAACTTTAACACACTTCCGATTCCGGTTTCTTACTTTTTTCTAAGTTGTGTTTGTTGTAGTTTTATTGTTGCTTATTTTGGCCCATTTACTTACTTAACACACAGTCACAAAAAATTATTTATTTATTTACATATATTTTTTTATAAAAAATATTTCATCTAGTTTCTAGCCCAATTGTTGCATTTTTTATATTCTAGTTTGTTTTATTTTAGATTTTTTGCTGCTGAATGGAAGTGTTGGGTGATTTTGAATTTTTTTTTATTTAATTTTTTTTGTGCAATTCTGAAGCCATTTTTGTATAAATTTATTTATTTTTTATCCTATTTCTATTTATTTTTATTTTACTTTTTTTCTAAATGTCACTGTGCAACAACCTTGAACGTGGCTGCATGTTTTTTTTCTAAATTTTTGTTTGTTTTTATTCTCTATGGCCAAAAAAAAAAATCACAAGTGTTGTTGTGCATTCGTTTGTTTTCGGTTTTATTTATTCTATTGCTGACACTGATGACTGCGATGATGGGTGATTTAGAACAGAATTTTTTCGGTTTTTTCGCTTTAAAATATTAAATTGATATGTGTGTGTGTTCTTTTGTCTCTGGGTTTTTACTTTAATGTTTTTTTTTTATTGAGAGTGCAAAATAACGTTTATAAATGAATTTTTAATTTTTGGACTTTTTATTCATAGTATTGTTGAGTTTTTTGTATATAAATATTTTTCTAGGAACTTTTGTTACTTTATTATCAACTTGTTGTTGCTTTAGTATTATTGTTGTATTTAGTTATACATTTCTATAAGGGCATATTTATTTTTTAAAACTAAAACTATTAGGAACTTTGTGGTTGCATAAATGTTTATTAAAATTCGTTTAGTTTTTATTACAAACATATACTTTGTTTAGTCCATATGGTTTGTTGTAGTTTTTTTTTTCAAATCATTATGTGTTGGCGACTAGATATAATCATGTTTTGATTGCATACATACACATAAAGACCGCAAAAGAGAGAAAGAGATCGACAGAGACATATAGATAAATTTTAATGCAATTAAATGCGATTTGTAAGTCAAATAACAAAAAGTGTTTAAACTAGTTTTCGACTATTAAAATCTAAATAGCGGAGATTACCAAAAAAAACTTGAAGTTAATATCCATATCATATTGTAAAAACTATTAAGGTTTTCATATACATATGTATGTATTCAATTGCCAAACTAAAAATTTTTTTAAAGTTGATTATTAAATATTATAAATAAATTATTTTAAATCTGTAAAATATATATTTTTTCTCTTCTTTAGAAATTCACATTAATTAATAAAAATATTTCATTCAATATGAATTGAAATTACTGAACTTGAGCCTAACTATGAATTATTTCTGAATAAAATTTACTACAGTTCAATTAAAGAATCTAAAAATTTCTCACTTAATACATCATGGGCACGTGACAAAATATGTTCACTTGGTAATCACTGTTCACTTGGTTATCACAGTTTCAGAAGGCTGGAATAACTAAAATAAAACTGTAGAATGCAACAACAAGTAACATAAGACTACTACAATAATACTTACATGCATGCACCGATGGTACAACGAATAAGTAAAAATAATTAATGTGATGATCGTAAAAAGATAAGTAAGAATAGTTAAACATACTGAGGTAGAGTAATATAATTTCGTGCTAACCTAAATAGAAAAATGAAAAAATGGAAAAAAACAGAAAATTAATAGTGCTACTTATAAATGTGTTTACCAAAGGTAAATCAATTGTATACACAACAACCGTTTCTCATATTCCGTTTCATTGTAAATTTAAGTTAAATAGCTGATGTTAATAAGAATCTCTACCCAAGTAGATAGACGTGGGTGCTGATGAAGTGCGCGGCTGCACAGAAAAATATCGGTATTTCCCACAGCTAATAAAGTCTAAGTTTAATTTTTCTTCTCTTCTTTAGAAACTCACATTAATTAATAAAAATATTTCATTCAATATGAATTGAAATTACTGAACTTGAGCCTAACTATGAATTATTTCTGAATATAAATTTTTTCTTAAAAATACAATGAAGTTGATTACATAAAGCTTTTGGTATTGCACATTTAGCTTACCAATTATTTGCTAAATATGAAATACGGGGTAAGGGGATTATTAATTTAATATTAATTCTTTAAATGATTAAAACTTTCCAAGGTGTAATAAGAAAATACTCAAGCAGTTGCTGAATATTTAAATAAATTTTGTAGAAGCCGTTTTCTAAACGGTAAAATTTTTAAGGAAATCAAAATGTCAAGTAATTTATTTATACTCTAAAATTTAAAAAAAAAACTATGTTTAGCATACTTTAATAAAACTATGTAATAGGCTAATAGTATGCTGTTTACATGGTGGTAGTTTGCATATAAATAATAATAATGAAATGCTAACAATAACTAATAATATGCTAATAATAATATAATATTCTTATGATATACTAATATTATTCTAATAATATCTAATAAAATACTAGTATAATGTTAATAATGTGCTCATAATATGCTAAATTTGCAAATAATATGCCAGTACTATTTTAATAATATTGTATATTATAATATGCTAAAACGTTTTTATAATATGCTAGTAATGATATTACATAGCATGTTAATTGTGTGCTTATAATATGCTAATAGTATACCAATAATATGCATGTACATATATTTGCTAATGGTATGTGAAAAATATTCTAATAATTTGTTATATTCTTTTAATATAAAACCAATAATATCCTAATAATATGCAAGTAATTTGCTTTTAATATGATAATAATATGGTAATAATGTAATAATAAGATGCGAATAATATTATAATAATATGCTTAAAATGGAAATAAAATGCTAATATTATTCATATAATATTCTATGATATAATATGCTTAAATGCTATCATAATATGCTAATAATGACAATACATAATGTACTCATAATATACTAAAAATATGCGAATAATATTATACTAATATGCAGCAGATATTTTTATAATATGCTAATAATATGCTATTAATATACATAACATGTTTTCTTTTTTTTTTTTAATACATGTATTTATTTATTGTATCTTCAAATATGAACTAACAATAAGTACTCAAATCTTAAATCTAAAATATAATTATTAGGACCGATCACTGTCGTTCAAAAAGTCAGTGATAGTTATAAATAATACATAAGTAGTGGTAATCAATAAAGGAAAAAAAAGTATTTTCCAGAAATCCCATCTGGAGTGCTGAGTATTAGAGCCCTTGTGTCCCTCTTTTTTAGGCGGATGTGTCCAGTAAAGTTCAAAATATTAGGAGTAAGCGGATTAGGATGTGACTCGAGTTTTGTTAAATATTTGTCTGCGTATTTTGAAATTTCTTCAATCACTAGGGGCATATTTAAATCACGATGTATATTTGATTTTAAATTTTTAAATTTTTGAATTTCTACCAATCAGCCAATTTACCAGAGTTAATTTTAGTTTCAGTTATGTTAGCTTACAATCAATCTGCTGTTTTCATGTAAGGCGTCGATCAAGGTGTATACCAAGGTATTTTACATGTGAATGTTGAGGAACAATTTGATTATTAATTCTAATGGGCGAACAGGTATCTTTTCGTACATAACATGTAGCATATTATTAACATATTATAATAATATTATTAGCATATTAATAGCACATGCACATTATTAGCATGTTTTCATAATATTATATTAATAACCACCTTTTCCCGCAAAGGAGGGGATTCCCGTATATATTTGTTTTCTCAAAACAAAATTTGAAACTTTATATTATTAAAATTTTTTGTTTTATTTTTACTGTCGTTTTAATCTAAATTGAGTTTATTTGAAAACCGGGCATTTAATGAGACAAAGTATAAATTTTTAAATCGTATTTTACCAGAAAAATAACTGCTTATTAGTACATTTGAATCTATGTATGTACAAAATAAAATACATGCATATACACATGGCTTTCTTTAAAAAGGATTTCATCTGAGACGGTTGCACATACACTCAGGGAAAAGCGACAATTTAAAAATAAGAATGCGTAACATTAATTCCATAATTTTACAAAATGTAAATTGAGGTACTTAAAAATAAATAAATCTTATAAATTAATATCTTTTCACTTTGAAATAATAAGAAATAAGAAGATATAAGAAGATAAGACTTTCATTAATGTTTCTTATTAATTCAATATGGTTATTATTGATTTTAAGCTGTTTTTCTCTAAGTGTATAACAACACTTACATATCGTCATGATTTACAAAAAAAAAATAACAAAAAATTTAGAGAAATGTGTAAAATCTTTATTTGAGTCATTAGAAGAGTTCTATATAATTGAATGTTTAAAGATGATTTCATTTATATGTTGACCGCGGCTGACCCGAAATGTTTCATGCGCTGGCATACTCTTGCTACCATACTGTCTTCCAATACGTCAAAGGTTGAGAGCTTGTTTCACACAGCTCCACAATAAATAGTCTAAAGGCATCAAATTGCACGATGTAGGCGGCCAATTGACCGGCTTTAAGCACGAAATAAACTGTTCACCAAACTCGCCTCTCAATTAGGCCATTGTTTCGCGTGCTGTGTGATATGTGGCACAGTCTTGCTGGAATTATATGCCAGCTAAGTTCAGCTCTTCCATTTTGGGCAAAAAAATTAACAGAGGCCCAATTGCTGCAAATTGCGGCGAACCGATAATCCACAGGCGGATACAACTGTGATCAGTTTGCACTCTATATATGCGTGTTTAATGTTCAATAATGTAATTTTGGTGCGAACTATAGTCACAGGACTACGAATAGCCGTTTCAGAACGTCGCCCAAACTAACCATAAAATGGAAGAAGTGCACGATGCACTTCCTTAACTGAGCATGAATTTTGATAATAAAATTAGAAAATATCCAAGCGTTGTTCATTTGTAAGTCGATTCATGGTTAAATTATACACCAAACTGAACATGTTTAACTGTAAAATGATGCACGAAATCAGCTGAGTTGCCTAAAACAGTATTTCCAAAAATAAAGTTTCTAAAAACTCACCCTTTATAAATCCAAAAAGGGTGTAACTCGCAAAAAACTCAAAATCATATATATTGATTGTGATGTAAATAAATTAAGTCCATCTACACACAAAACGTAGAATTTATTAAAGAAATTCAAAATACTACTCAGAACTAAAAAATAATTTATATGACGATATGTGTGTATTTATGTATGTATAGCAGTATATTATGTATAACAAATGTGCTACTGACACAATTTCAACAGCTCTTTTTAAATGAATAACAAAAGTAACCATAAAATGTAATTGCTTTAAATTAAAAATTTTAAAAACCGATATATCCAGAAAAGATGTGATATCTTCTAAGAGCCTGGACCGATTTTTTCAAACACAGCTCGATCACACTTTCGATCAAGTCAGGTTTCAAACATAATAAATTAAATCAATATCGGTCCAGCCAGTACAGACACACAGACACACAGATACACCGAAATACACTACAAACTTATAACACCCCTTTTTTTGGTGTGGGGTTAAAAATGATAAACAAAACAGAATTTCATTAATGCTTTTAACCAAAAACAAAACAGGTCTTAAAAACAAATATTATTGCATATTTTTAGGCGGCCACTTTTTTGTAGTTTAGAGTTTTTTAGAGTTGGCACTCATTGCAATCGTTGCTAAGTCCTAATTTACACTATGTTCACCTCAGCTGATTAGTTTATGGGAATGATAGACGAGGGGAACAGAACCGTTTATTTTCCCCGTGTCTCTCTCTCCAAGCAATCTAATTATTTTAGCAATAAGACTTGCATAGTATAAATTAGGACTAACTCTCTTATGGTGAATCCGTTATGCTCATTTTTTACACATAATTAAAATCACGTATACGTCGTACTTCACTGCAATTTTTGTATAATGATGAGTATGTGTATGTATGCACGTATGTGTATGTGCGCATTTTGTTTGGTAGCATTTAAAATGCAAGTAGCTTTTCTTTTGTATGACACAATTATGCAAAATTTAAAATATGTTAAGGAAAATGCATGGTTTAAACACTTTAAGCATTTGTTTTAATTATTTAATAAACACTTTTTATTGTTGAATTATATACTCTACAATTATCCACTATTTTGTTTAGAACACCATTATATGCTTTAGATTTATTGATATGATTTGATTTTGGTAAGCATTTATTTAAAATTTGTAATAAAATATTTAACCATATTTCTTTTTTATAAATTTATTCTGTATAAATGAGTTGGTTTTTGAAGAACGCGCGCTATTTTCTTGTTTCTGTACAATGGCAGCCATTTCTACCAATATGTGAACATCATCTTGGCTACGTATGCTGGTAACAACTGGAGTTTTTCAAAAGGCATCAGCAAACCAAGCGTTACGTTAAGTTTTTATTTTTTTTTTGCTGTTGTTTTATTTTATTTGATTTTTTGTTCATTTTTAATATTGTTTTTTTTTTTGTTGTATTTTTTTTCGAGGCTCTATATGTTGTGAATGTTTTGTAGTGGGGATTTTTATGTGTTTTTTCTTGTAGTTTTTTTTTGCTTCTTATTATTTTTTATTTCCACCGCTCGACGACTACTATTATTACTACTTCTGTTATTTTTTTCCTTACATTTTCCCCATTTTTATGTTGTTCATCTCTAGTAGTAGTGTTTTCTTTTTTTTTTTTGTACCATTATAGCTGGATTTTTATATTTTTTCATTTCTTAAAAGCAGCTGCAAGCAGGGTTTTTTAAGATGTGAACCTTTCACCGTTGAAAAAAAAAAATAAAATTATTCTGTATAAAAAAAGTGAAAAAATAATGCCATGAGATGAGGACCAACAACAACGCAAACGACAAGAAAAAAATATATATCAGCTTCAGTAATGTTTCAAATACATGCTTTCAAACAGCAGCCAGCAGTGGCAACGACAATATAGCGCTAAAAAAATTGCAAGAGATTGATTTTCTTTTATACGTTTTTAGCGAATTTTTTATATTCCATACATATATATTTTTTTCATTCAACGGCGACAACAACAACATTAAGTACAGCTCCAGCAACATCTTTGAAATGTATTCTATTTCTAGATGTTGTCGTTTATATTTTTTTGCGCCAGTAACCATGTCCTGTTTTTTCATCATTTCATATTTTTTTTAACTTAAATTTTTTCTTAAAATAAAGTGGGGTTTCTATTATATTTTTTTGCTGCTGCCACTATGTATGTGTATATTTTGATCCTACTTGCTATATAAGTTGCTGCGTGTGTATGTGTGTGTGCTAAAGTCCTTTAAGCATAAGTAGACCTTAGTATGCTTAGTTGCTTGGATGTGAACATGAAATAGTGAGTCTAGGGCACAGTGCAGCTTGGCATTGCTTCCATTTGATATCTTTTACTATTCGGCTTAAGAATGAGTTGTTTCTTGGCTGGTTCATATGTGTAAGATGTTTGTTTGGCACATTTGCTTTTGCCATATAAAGACGTTGTTATTCTTGTTGTACTTGTTGTTCTTGTTATTTTAGTAGTCGCTGTAATATGTGACCATTGCAATGCCAATGAACGTCTTTAAGAGCAGCAGCATACAACAGCAACATATTTGACGATGTCGTTTCCTTTTTTCATATTTGTTCTCTTAACGGTTTCCTTTTTCATATTTTGCAACTTTTATTATTATTTGGTTTATTTTCCTTTTTTATATTACAGTCAAGGAACATTAAAGACTAAACAGTGTTTTAGAGAACTTTAGGATTCAATGCAAAATGTGAAAATTTAATAAATTTTGAAGCCTAATGTTAAAAAATTATAGTATTTATTTATTGTATTTATTTATTGTAGAAAAAGTTCAAGTTCTTATTGGTCTCATATCTTCAGTTCAAAAAATAAAGAACAATTTTTCAGTTCCTTAAGTGATGTGAGAACCTCTTTTCGAAAACACTGTCTAAAGCGAGCTTCATCATTTTACTTTCATACATGATTACAAGCAGTTCTAGCTTCACTTCTAAGTATATTTAAAGGGTGCTACACTTGCTAGTCTGCCTTCTTGGTAACTGTTTTCCTTTCGGTAACCAATCTCATCAAGGCTGCACACTAACTTGCTAATCTCGTATATTATAAACACCCTAAAATTACAAAAATATTCTTAAAAATATTAAGAAAGTATTTTATAGAGTGACACAAATTCAAATTTTAATAAATTAAGGATATATATATTTAATATCAATAAAAACTGACCTAATTGCAAAGAAAATTTTGCGAAATTAATTTTTAAGTATGATTTCTGAATTTGGCAATCTGGAACACCAATTTTCAACAACTTTTCGCATTCGTTTTTGAAGACAAATGAGCAAACAAAAATTTTCTGTGCATCTAATGGTGTTTTGATGAAATCTTGTGGATTCTCCTCACTATAAATGCGACAAGTTTGCTTATTTACCTACCCATTCAACCAAAAATTGGCTTTATTGATTATGTACACCATAAGATTGAAGAAGTGCTCAATAAAAAAGTTCAACAATTTGCACGCGTGGCTCTAGTGTTAATCAATTCACAATAAAATATCAAAGCAAACTAAACAAAAAGCAACTATCAGCTGTTAAATGGATGCTCAAATAAAGCAGTGATGCCAACTTAAAGTTGTGACACTCTATAAAAAACATCCCATCTATAGCAGTTTGAAATCCAAAACGAAAATATTCGCCATAAGATTTTACTAAAATTTCTGCAATTCATCAAATAGCGAAAATTATCTTAAATCTGAGGGCAAATCATAATACGTTTCCTTTTGAAATATTTTTAAATTACAAGTCGTATCGGCTGCCGTATGTTGCCTCCTGGTATAAACAGATTTCGTGCTAAATATTCTCAGAAATCTAAATTTTGAAGCTTAATTTCAAACATTGATGTCTGCAGAGATTTATATACTGAACATTCTTGGTAAATGTTTTAATCCACTATATCTTCGTTTAAGGATACTTAATTGAATCCTTTTTGTGAAAGAGAAAAATTCTTAGGATAATACATAATATTCTAAACGTAAAATACAATTTTGAATTAGTACAAAATTAATCCCAAGAAGCATTCAAAGATTTTCCCTGGTATGCGGGTTAAATTTCTACCTTTGGCTTACATAAGAAAAATTTAGTGGGAAATAACTATATGTACCCTTTTTTAAAAATTAATTTGATTCACAATATTTTTTGGTTGACATAACATTCAGTAGATTGTTTTGTTCAAAAAATATTTGTATTTTATACAACATTTTAATTTAGAATGGTAATAGTCTGGATTAACTCAAGTTTGGTTAATATATATTGAAGTTGTCTTTAAGTTTTGTTGAATATATTGAATCCAAAATGCAAAATGCACTTAAGCCTACATTACACGGCATGTAAAAATCCACATATGCATGTGGAGATGATGTCACGAGAGTTTTCAGCATGTTGGTTGCATTTTTTTAATTAGTTCTAGTTCTACATGTCGTAAAATATTGATAGTATTTTTATTCCAAAATCTAAATATGACAAATTTAGCAGAGTCGGGCACATTTCTAGAGACAGCACATGTGTAGTGATGTGAACTGCTCCATTTACATGCATTACTAGTACATGGTGACGTCAAAATTACGTCAGAGCCACATGTGCATGTGGATTTTTAAATGCCGTGTACTGTAGGCTTAAGACCACTTTTAAAATTAAGGGCAAATATGTATGTTTATAAAACAAAATTAAAATTTTGTATCAAGTGTCAATTGTGCTCGAAAACGGGTGAATTTTTCGGCAAAATTATTTCTGTGGTTAATAGTAAATTTATTGAATGCATTAGTATTTGTTTTGGAGTGCGTCGAAAAAAATTAAAAATCCCTATTGACAAATTAGCATTTTTTACGCATGTATATAAAGCTACACATGATTGCTCTGACGTCTACTATCAAATAGAAAATGAATTGCATTAAATAAAACCGAACTGTGCTCCAGAACATTTTTTTATCGACTTCAAAAAAATTAGTAGGTTATCACTCAAGTAAAACATTACACGCTCATTAAATCTTTTTTCTTTTAATTGTATGTACTTTTACTTATCGTATTCGTACGACACTTAAGATACACACGTCGTGCTGTCGCAACGACACAATCACAAAATTGCAAAAATGGGTAAAACTACGCCCATTTAAATTTAATATTATTATATATTACATATAACTCAGTACAACATTTTTTAGCACATTGATTTGGGACTCAATTCTGAGAATTGTAAGGGAAAGTAGCCGTGTCGCCGTGTTTTTCTTTGTTTAATTTTACGTTCTTTTCAGAAAAAAACCTATAACTCGGTAACCAATGGACTGTTGCATAAAAATAGTATTGGGTGAAAGAAGACATTTAGAGAAAACTAATTTTAGACTAAGAACTAAAATAACAACATAACACTTTACATATTTCAATGAACGTTATCACCAGGGAAACCAGAAATATGCTCCAAAAAAAGTGTTTTATGCGCATTCAATATGAACTAAAAACTTCGAAATATGCACTAAAAACTCAAAAAATATGCTCTTAAAAATAACATAAAATGGATTATTTGGAAATGAAAAACTAATTTTAATTCAGGAATTCAACAAAATTTACAAAACAAGACAAAATTAAAATAAACAGAAAAAGGAAACAATAAAAAAATTAACTAAGAGCGAAAATTTAACTTTACGTGAAACATTTGTAAATTTTTTAATTGAACTTTTAGTGATTTTTAATCAGAAATAATTTTTAAGTCAGGCTTAAGTTCAGTAATTTCAATTCTTATTGAATGAAATATTTTTATTAATTAATGTGAGTATCTAAAGAAGAGAAGAAAAATTAAACTTAGACTTTAAGCTGGTGGAAATACCGATACTTTTCTGTGCAGCCGCGCACTTCATCAGCAAAAATTATTTCTGATTAAAAATTTAACTTTACTTCAAAAGCGATCATGAACTGTATTTTCAAGAACAAGATAAGATTTTTTTATAACTGTTATTTTAATTAACAAAAACTCTTCACTTAGCTTTTTAAATAAAAATCGCAGCCGGTCACATCTAAATGAAATTTTATACATTGAAAATTTTCTTCTTCAACCTCAACTGATGTAATCGGAACAGCGTGCGTCACAATTACCAAACCAAGTTTTTATTGAAATTAACGTCCAGTGAGGATGTTAAAACCTGTTTAAGTTGAAATTTGGAATATGCAAATCAATAGTATTTGTTCCAGCATTAAAATTTAGCAGAAAAAAATTGGATATTTCAGATTTAAATTTTTTTAATTTTCTTGTTTCGTTTTTTTTTTCACAAGACTGCTTACAAGTAAGTGAAAATTAAAAAAAAATTTATTTCTTTTGTTCTCAATTTGGTTGTCAGAACACATACTAATAATTAGTACATTCTAAATTTCAACTTAAACACGTTTAGCATGTGATTGAACATCAGAACTCATAAGAAAACGTGTGAAATCGATTCGGAAGCCAAAACATGCACAATGCTCTTTTTTAAAGTCTAACTTCATAATGGTAGAAAAATATTGCTTCCCCATACTACTGTTTCTTTTACTTAAAAATAAAATTTTGACGGAAAAAAGTAGAACATTTTACCAAAAAAAATTTTTTTTTAAATATTAAAATAAAATTTTTTTTAAAAAGTAAATAAAAATAAAAATATGCCATAAAAACGCCAAATATACTCTAAAAATTCAAAAAAAGCTCAAAATATGCGCGTTAGACTGAAGTATACAAAAATATGCTTTAAAGGGTAAAATATGCAAAAATATGCACTAACAAATCGATGCCAGAATTCATTAAAAGTCCTGAAACGGATAAATATATTAATTCCGGATTTATATATCAGAAAAGAAAAAACATGCAATTGCATATTTATGGTTTCTCTGGTTATCACCCACCTTGAGCAAAAATTTTTGTATGCTCATTAAATTATTAATCCAGCCAACTTGACAAAACGAATGATTCAGAAGTTTTTATTTTTGGGAATACTTTCACGTGCAATTCTCAGAATTGAGATACAAAATCATATGTTGTACTGTGTAATATAAGGCACGTATTACATGTTATATTACGGGTGCTTTTACTTAACCGATTCATACGAAATTTGACACACACCTTGAGTTTTGAAAGTTTAGATAGTGGTCGATTCCACGCCAATTACAGTTTAGTATTATTTTGTATGAACTTCTACTAATCTAATTCTAAAAAAAACTTGGTGAAGGATTTCGGTTTTTGGAATAGCATAACTGTTTGCTCAAAATATTTACGGCCATATCCTAAAAAAAATAATTTGAACTTCAAGTTTTCTTTTGTTAAAATTTGTTTGGAAGTTTTGTTTTAACGAACATTTCAAGCTCAAAATATATGAAAAACTTCGCTTAAATAATATTGGTGAAATAGGCTCCCAGTGCTTATATTTGAAGGTTGTTTACTTGTTTTTCAAAAGTTTTATCAATAAAATAATGAAACTAAAAAGAAATTCTTATAGCGTAGACAGACGGCAACTTTAATTTGCATTAAAAGCAAAATAAACATTTACTCTGACAGACGACGGTATTTGAATTAAGTGAACAACTAACAAAATTTGTGCATCCCTTTCGTACACACACACTTAGATAATTTTCCTTGGAAATCTTAAGATGGAACAAATTTGTGTCGAACTTTTAATATTTCTTTTTTTTCTTTTTCTAAAAATAATTAAAATAACTTATATTTCCCGATTTTGAATCCATTTTAATTTTGAAAATTAAAAATTAATTTAATTTTGATTGACTTTTTTGATGGTATTACCATATTGAAAAAGCTAAATTCGGTATTAATTCAATTTCATTTACTGCATTTACGGTAAATCTAATGCGCATTAGGATGGAGATAATTCACAAATTAATTTGAATTAAGACAGTTAATGCAAATTAACGCTGTCGTCTGTCTATGCTATTAGCCATCAAATATCTTAGATAGCTGCTGAAGTTCTTGTCATCAAATTTGGTGCAAGTAATTTTCAAAATAAAGTATGTATATAGTCGAGCAGAAAACCTTTGGGTTACCAGTGGGGACAAGAGAACCCTCCATACAAAAAACTCCAAGTTAGCCTATATCTGGAGACCTAAACTATTACGAGTCTTAAATTTGATAAAGACTAGTCTATAAATAATGGGCGTAGTCAAAAAGAAAACTGAAGGGTTACACTGAAAAAACTAATTTTCCATTTCAAACACAAAATTCTCTGAATCAATTACTCATTTTTTCAATTTAGGTCCTACAAAGAAATTTTTAAATTCAAATCCAAAATTTTGTAATAATTTGTTTGGAGAAAACCCCTGATTTTCTTAATCAACAGATTGTCTGATTCAACAAAATTTTTAATGAAAATAAAAAGTAAATAAAATAAATAACTGTTGTATACAGTATGCAATTTCTATATTGGAACAGAAATGTTCTCTTAACAATTTTGTTACAAGTATTACAAGTATTATTTTATATTAATTGTATCAACTTGAATTTTTCACTCCATATTGCTTTGTATTTTTCTTAAAACAAAATTGGATCAAACTATTCACTGGAATAGTAAAAAATATTTACTGAATCAAAATTTTATTCCAAACAAACTTTTGTTTGAAATTTTTTTGGGAATAATTTTTTCTGTGTTAGTAGCGTGAATAAGGATACCTCTCATTTAAAAACACTTTGTTATCCTATATGCTGAAGGCTGCAATTACAGAGCTAAACGACTGTTCATTCCACGTGAACGAAGACGCGGGTAGTTTTTGCAAAAGTTTTATGCCGTTATATCTTCACAAAAGAAATGTTTTACTTCCATTAATACACAGAAAAAATTAATTTCATTTTTAATAACAAAAATCCCGATATTCAATAATTTTAATTTTCGAATTTCCTTTGATAAAAAAATCCGCTATATCAATAACAAAAATTGTAAAAGAATAATATTTTTTGTTCGATAATATAAATATTTGAATTAATAAAAGATATTATAAATAATTTGTAATTTTGTCAATAAAGAAATTTAATGAATCAAAGAAAAAAGTTGTTGACTGAAATTTTATATTCAGTGTGTGAATGAATTTCTCATTTTTCAATTCATTTTTGTTTGTTTTTGCTTGGCTGCGATGAAACCTAAAAGTGTTTGAGATGAGTCGAACCGGTAACCTCTTAACTAATAGATGAACGTGCTTACCACTCGGCTAAAGAGCAAATTGTTAGTGCATACGCAAATAATGAATAGTTTCTTCTGCATGTGCGTATTGCGTTGGTATAATCTAAAAGTAGCTTTGTTGAGTTAAAAAAAAAGCAAACCACGATGTTTTTCGGATTGTTGTCGGAATTCACGTATACAAACTAACAATCGAAATTTACAACAGCAATAGCACAGGACCACATTGAGTCAATCAACAAGCAAGATAAACACTAACACAAACAAGTTAAATTAAATGATATTTTATTTTATTTATTTTATTTATTAAACATTTTAATGCAAAGTAAATTTGCATAATATGGTGTTGCACAACTATGGGCGGAGTAACGTAGACCATATGCCCAAGATGGTATTAACAGTATTTTAAAAGGTTTTGTGACTGACTGTACACGACCTATGCCTTCACATAGGAAGTAGGCAACGTGGTTGTTAAAGAAATTCCACAAAAAACCGCAAGATTATACGGTTATCCGTGGCAGATCAGTCAACCAGTGCGAGCGAGACGAAAAACTCTCGAAGGCCAAACAACACACACAAGCCTGACCGCACTTAAGAAATAATTACGATGACGCGAGAGATGTTCCCCGACCCAGAGCTGCTTAACGACTGATGATATTTTAAAAGGCTCGGAATTGATAAATACAATATTCAAGTTAATGACAAATATTATTGAAATTAAACATTTTATTCAATAACATGGATTTATTGAAAAGAATTCTTGTCTATTTGTTCTGTGTACCATTAATTGAAAAAGAGTACAAATAACACAGCGGAACAATCATTTAGTTTTTTAAGTAAAAATAACTGATAATTAAAGTACCCACGCGTTTGCAATTATATTGTGCAATCGTTGACATTGCACAATAAAATTGCCTATGTGTACATAGGCCATTTTATTATTATTTTGGGTATATGGTACAATATACATATTGGATAAACGCAAAAATCTTTCGAACTATTTCCAGCTGCATTACTAAACAGATTTTTTCTATTTTGTTAAATTACTTAATTTGTTGAATATTTTTTATGTATTTAGTATGAATCACGAAAAATTAATTTTAAAATTTCTTACACGTATGTATATGTGTGTACGATCTTTTCTTTAACATATATTGTAAAAAAAAATTACGCCAAATATATGCTCGTTGACATTGTACAAGTTACTGAATAATGTGGTGTAAAATGACAACAATAATAGCAATAAATTACTCAATAATATTGCATAGTTTATGGGTATGTTTTTTTGTATTTGCATCTTATAATTAGTTTTTTTCCCAGCAGCTCTAGTTTTAAAGATATTTAGCATTTCAATAACTTACACCATCTTGTATTACTCGTCTAAGATACCATAAATGTTACTCTAAACCTTAAAGTGCCTTCTGAATAATTAATATACACAGAAAAAAATCTTCAAGTAACATTCTTAATTGAAAGAAAAAATTGCAGCAATTGAACATTTAATTTAGTCAACAAAACTTTTGTTAAAAAATTTATTGATTAAACGTTTAGTTAAGAATTTAATTGAGTCAATTATACTTTTGTTCAAAAATTAAATTAACTTAAAAGTTTAATTGACACAATCAAGTTTTTAAAAGATTTTTTGGCTTTATTTCAATTACAGGTGTTGATTGGCGCTTTTTTTATGTACCAAAAAATTTCTTTCATTTGAGTAGAGTCATGTTAGTGAATGTATCAGGATATCTTACTGCTATTAACAGGCACTCTAAAACTCTAAAAAAATCAGTAATTTTTGCTGTGTAATAAATTTAAAATTTAATTTAGCTAATTAAGCTTTTAGTTGAATAAAAAAATTTAATTGGGTCAATTAAGGTTTTACTTGTAAATTTAAGTTATTAAAAAGTTTAATTGGCACAATTGAATTTTTAATTGGTTTTTTAATTACATATAATAATTGTAGAAATGTTATTTTCTGTATGTATATAAAGTTTTAAAGTATTACCTATATTGCTAATATAAATTTATTTCTTTGCACTTAAAGTCCAAAAAAAAAACACCCGCTAGGACAATAAAAATATACTTACATACAACTTTTATTACACGGTTTTTGTAAGCTGCTCATTTCATTTTTTTCTTTTTGCAGGAACATTGCAACAGAATTTTTCTGAGTCTTATAAAAACAACTGACTGAATAGTTTTTGTTTTACACTCAGTGTTCTTGGGTGGCAATTGCTTTTTCTTGTTGAGGGAGTAGAATTTCATAAACTGCAACAAAAACTATGTTTTATTTTTTTCATAGTTTTTGCCATTTTTTTTTTGCTCTAAAGAATTAAAAATAAAATTGAAAACACTGATATGAAATTCAGTTTTCACGCAATTTGTAGGGAATCACAATTCGAAACAATAAATAGTTTCCATACATGTTTTTATTTTAAGACAAAAGCAAATATGTTAGAGATCTGTGAAGCGCCATCTAGAGAGTAGTTTTCAACTTTATATAAAATTTTTAATGTAAAATTAATCAGACAATTCAGGCTCGGTAGCTCATGGTGCTATTCTAATCAAAAATGTCTGCCCATTTTCTAAACCATTTCAGAGGACATTTCTGTCGTTGTCTTCCAAAAGTATACGATTTTATATCACATATCTGCACTTTGTTGGAAAGAAATCTTTGAAATCTGGATTCTTAAGACACTTAAGGCACATTTTCTTAAACAGATTCAGCACATTTACAAATATTCTCCCGACAGCTGGTGAATATTTCCATTATGATAAAAACAAATTTGTTTAAAAGTGTTCGCTGGGAAAATAAACTAAAGCGATAATTTTTTTTTCATCTTGAAAAATTCAAAAGAAAAGCGAAAATTGTTCTTCTAACATACATTTTTATTAGTAGGAAGACAGAAGAAAAACGATGCAAAGGGCTCTACACATTCTCGCGTACACGCACAGACACACACACCCTCAAACGAGCACTCAAACAACGGGAAGGAAATAAAAACAACTGTGCAAAGAATGATTTCGACTGCAGCTAATCTGGACAGAGCGTTTTTATGTTCCTTGGCATATTTTTATCCTTAACAGTGTTTTTGTTGTTGTTGTTTTTTTGTCTTAGAGAAACATATGAAGCCGGGTCAATTACTTTTATGTTACTGTATGCCTTGCGTCAGAGGATAAAAATCAATTGATGGTTCTTACATTTTCTCAGACGAAAAAGAAAGTTTGTGGAAAACAGGCTTGGAACTTCTGGTAAAAAGAGAAAAAATAAAAATTTTGCCTTAAAGCACAATCACACCTAACAAACATTTGTCCAAAGAAGCTTAACCACTTAATACCAATGAAACCCCGTTTGATTCAGACACGAGTTTATTAAGTTATATAGTTTCCATTAATGTTGGCTTCTATGACATTGTCTATTAGTTATGTTTGAAACTGTCTGAATCAAGCCTTTTTCCTTTGAATTCAGTGATAACGCTTTTTTGGAAAAATGTTTGCCAAGTGTGACCGTACACTTAAGCTTTTATTCAACTCTCTCAGGGAAAAAAATTGTTACTTCAATGAAGGAAAATACACACATAGGGCCAATTTCACCACCCTATTTAAATATCAATTCATATTTAAATGTCGATTTTCATTAATTTTTGTATGGAAAAATGACTTTTAAATATGAATTCATGTTTAAATAAGTTGGTGAAACTGGCCAATAGTGTAGAACGTAATTGAAAATTTTTCAAACTTTCAATGCTCAACCGACCGGCTTTAATAGGAAAAATAAATAAATATGTATATATATTAAGGCGGTAGGAACTAAGTCCCCAATGAACTAAGTCCCCAAAACATAAATGATCTAAGTCCCTAAAGTTTTATATGGATGGCAACAAAAACAATTTTTGGGGAATTAGTTCTCTTTTTGTTAAATTTTTGGGGGCCAAGTTCATTTTTATGTTTGGGGACTTAGTTCATAGCGAACTAACTCCCCAAACTTTAGGGACTTAATTCATTTATATTTTGGGGACTTAGTTCATTGGGGACTTAGTTCCTACCGTCTGAAGGCCATAGGAAGTAAGTCCTCTATGAATTAAGTCCCAAAAAAACGAACTAATTCCCAACCAACGGAAAGAGTTATAGATATCATCGAAGCATTTAATATTGAAAGCGTGTGGAACGGCTTTGGCTTGTCGAAGGACAGGGCAAAACCCAAGCACTTCTTCACCGCGGCAATTAAGGAGGAACATTTTTCATTCTGCTTGTTTTCATCATTGAAAACAATAGAATTAATAAAAGCAAATATATCTCCAACTAAGAGAACATATCTCATTGATGCTACGCTTAAAATAGTATCACATGGCTGCTTTAAGCAGTTTCTTTTTATTTACATACAATATTGTAAAGAGGTAAGTAAGTAAAATTTATTCTAGCGACAGAAATAACAATTTCTTTTCTAGATTTTCCCATATTCTTTGTTCTGATGGACAAAAAAACAAATGAAATTTACAAAACACTTTTTGAATATATTACGGAAAATATATATAATCTGGATCCAAATATATTTATAACCGACTACGAACAAGCGCTAAGAAATTCGTTAAGTGCAGTTTTTACACGAGCAAGACTTGTAGGATGCTGATAAGTAATTTTTTGACAATTTAAAATTTATGAAGATATGTAGTGAAATTATAATTATTTTTGGTCAAAACTTTTTAGTGATTAATTTTTAATCCACTTACATTAAAAAGTTCTTAACACTAAAACCATAAAGTTTTAAAACGCATTTTATCACATACTATATAAAAAGATAATTTATATAATTACAATAATGTTATCTATGTTGATAAAACTTCAATCATTATAGTGTTTGTGAAAAAAAACTGGTTGAGTGCAAATGGGTGGTAAATTAAAATTTCGCGCGAATCACTAAAAATTTATTAATTTTGTATGGAAAGAAGTTATTTAATACAAATACAATAATATTACCTATTGAAATTTGCCTGAATCACAACAGTGTTTCTAAAAAATTAAGTGAGTGTAGCATACATAATTATAATAAGCTTTAAATTAACATATATAAATCTCAAAATATGGTTTCTTAATTATAGGTTACATTTCTGCCAGGCAGTTATACGAAATGTGACAAAACAAAAATCCTTATTAGATTTTATTAGGTCATCAAAATATGCGTCAATACTTTACCACAAAATTTTGGCACTTCCTTTATTACCGCCTGATTTAATAAAAAGTTCTTTTGTGGCATTAAGATCCAAAATACTATTGATGGATACCAAATGCTTATTGGGGTTTTAGTTTCTACTGCCAGTCTCGGTAGGTGATACATCTTTAATGACCAAAGACCCCAAAACATATATGAACAAAGCCCCCAAAGTTTTATATGAAAAAAAAACAACGACTTTTGGGGAATTAGTTCTCTTTTAGTTAAATTTTTGGGGGCCAAGTTCATTTTTATGTTTGGGGACTTAGTTCATAGCGAACTAACTCCCCAAACTTTAGGGACTTAATTCATTTATGTTTTGGGGACTTAGTTCATTGGGGACTTAGTTCCTACCGCCATATATTAATATGTTTATGTGCCCTTAATTATGAAAGTGGTCTAAGTCACGTGCATTTTTGCTTCGAAATATTAAATTAATCTGGAAATAAATTCCATAAGTACTGAATAAATGTTAAATAAACTTATATTAATTGATATTAGAACTCATAATTGGAATCTTGCATAACATAAAAATATATTTTGATTTCCTAAAATGTAATTTACTGAATAAATCGATCAATGGAATATATGACAGACAACTTTCATAATTAAGGGCACAAATATGTATATTACACCGGTCGTAAAATTTTTTCTTTAATTAATATATGTGCGCTTCTAAAATATGAGGTTTAATGCCAAAAATGAGGTCTAAGCCTTTTAGTTCGATCCGACAGTGCCTTCTGGTTCCTAGTACCCAATACACATTGGGGATTTTTTACAATAATATAAATAATTCGGTAATTTCTTAGCTAGATGTCAGATTGTTATAAAATTTTATACAGAATTTGAAGAGGTATCACAGAGCATAACTCTGGAATTTTTGATATATATCTTTAAAGTGGCGGAGCCACAAAACCCCAAAAAGTGCATCATGGTGTTAATGTAAAATAAAAACCGAAGCCAAGCTGATGTTTTTGATCTGATAAAAAGATTTTTTGCAAGTTGATAATCACAATTAAGTCAAAACTTATACGCAATTAAATTAAAATTTAAGAAAAAAGTTGATCTTAGCCGTTTTATTGCAGAAAAAATGGGTCAATGATTTTGCTATAACTCGTATAACAAATTTTTGCAAAAATTCTTTTTACTTATTCAAAAGGCAATACTTAAAAAATATTGCAAAGAAATTTTTTATTAAAAATTTTCGTTGCTGAAGCTTTCGTTTCGAATTAGACAATTTTTTTTATAAATATTAAATTTTAGGCCTTGTTTTGTCACATTCCAAAGCTGTAGTCAAAAATTGTATTATGCCACTTTAAATGATGAAACAGAATAAAGTCTGCAGCTTCAGGCAAATTGCTGACAAATTAATAAAGCCCATAATAAAATCGACGGCAGTAACTTTAAATGTTCTCTAATTTTTATTTCTTTTTCTTTTGTGCTTATGTTTCTTCATAGTTTTGTTCAAAAAATGTATAACATTTATTGAAAGTATGCTAGAATTCTTGAGAGAATGAGTATTTTTATGTGAGAGCAATAAAAAAACGATGTCAAAATAAAATAAAATCTATCTCTCGACTGCTTTCTGTTGCTAGTTTTTTGTGTCAATTTGTATGGAAAATGCCGCAATTCTGTTTGATCATTAAGAAAATATTTTTCTTTAAATACTTTCAAAAATCGTATCTGCGCCCGGCGAAAAATACAGCAAAATACTAAAAAATCCCATTTTTGAGATTCAGCGAATTTTCTTTGGGAATTACTAGGAACGCAAAAGCACATTCTAGTTGTTCTTACTTTCTGTGTATTTATTGCATAATTTTTCACCTGAACGAGCATTTTTAGCAGAAAATATTGATAAATGTGAATATAAGGATCAAAACATCACATACCATCTTATTAAAACCCAGTGAAAAAAAATGGAAGGCATTCTAGCGGAAGTACATTTTCAGTGCTTCCAAAAAATCGATATTTTTAATTTGCCGATAACGAAATTTTTTAACAACAAATTTCTTTGTAATATTTCTTATAGTATAGTTTTTTGAAAGAGTAAAAATTTGGGGTTAGTATTTTTGCAAATTTTATTTTTTGCAATAGCAGAATAATCAACCCACTTTTTTTCAAAAAATGGCGAAAATCTATTTTTTTAATTTTTATTTAAATTGCGTATAATTTTTGACTTAAGACCTGTTGTTTTGACTGAAAGTGTGCGACAAGTCGAGCGTTATCGACGTCGTGGGAAAGACGATTAATTGTTATTTTGATAGCAAATTAATTTTTGATGTTACAAATTTTGTTCCTAATTCATAATGGGTTTCGTTCTCAAAATCAAAGAACATTTGCCTTCTCTATTACCAAAAGAGTGAACCAAGTAAGTGAAACCCCATTAATGTAGCAGATGTTTTTCAGTTCTTGAATAGAAAACAAATCCACTTTCAAAAAATATTTTTTATCAAATCAAAAATATTAGCTCGGCATTGATTTTAATATTTCATTAACCCTAGGTTTCCCACTTTGCGCCTTTGTTGCTCCACCCTCTTTAAAGATATATTGTCCAAATTCCAGTGTTAAGCTTTGTGATACCTCCTCAAATGTTGTATGAAAATTTTTTAATAATTCGACAGCTTATTTAGATACCGAAAAATTATTTCTACTTTTTTTACAGAATCCCCACTGTGTATTGTTTACTAGGCACCAGATGGCACCAGAAGGCACCATAGGATCGAGCTAAAAAATTAAGACCACTTTTATGGCAACAAACTTCATATCTTCGACAGCGTACATATTAATAATTCAAAAATAGTAAAAAATCCCATACAATATGCGACCCGTCTTATGTATATATAATTATATGTATAGAACCGACAGTTTATGGTTAGTCAAAATGTAGCGTTACACGTAAGAAGAACCTGTCTCTATTATTGAACAATATTTTAAAAATAGTAAAAGCTTGGCGGCCGTACTTCGAAAATTGCATGCAAAATATGGTTGGAGTAGTGTTTTAATTTTGCCAACTGTGAAAAGGATAATTTGAGAATTCAGGGAGACTGGTTACGTTGGAGACACCAAACATTCTGGTAGTTCAAAAACAAGCCGTTCAAATTGCTCGATATCTTGACGTGATAACACAGTTCTTTCTGTCACATTTTTATGAAATTGATGTGGCCAATACGTGATTTTAACAAGACGATGTCATATGCCAGAGAGCCCATGAAACAATGCAACTACTATATAAGACGCTTCCAGTTCGTATACTCTATCATTCAGGTGGACATAGTTGAACACTATATTGTGTAAGTTAACACCATCCTGCATTTATTTTGGGACGCTCTTTATATATAAAAAATCGTCTCGACATTTTCAAATTTTACACCTGGATCTATGAGGATAGTTAAAAGTCTATTGAACTTGAACGCCAAAAATTAGTCAAAACTTGAAACGCGCATTAACAGGTTACTACACTCACAGCAACAAGCTACCGACTAAAAAATGTCAAGGACAGAACATCGTCACCTTAAATGCAAACGGACGTAACTACACTTTTATATTTTTTACTGGAGAAAAAAAAACACTTTTCAAAATCAAAAATAATAAAGTGTTCTTGAAAATTTTCTTCGAAATTTACTGGTAGTATAGATACTTATAACTATTTAACCACTTATTTTTTTTATATGTATTTAAGATTTTATATTAGATACGTTTCTTGCAATAAAATAATATATGCATTCATAATTACGTACGTTTGAATTTTTTTAATAAAGTCGTCGTCGTTAATCGCAGCGGTCTAAATATTTACGTGAACATGTAGTTTGATAGAATGGACCATAATCAAAAAAAATTCGATTCCGAATTTTAGTTTTATTACGTCCGTTTGCATTTCAAATGACGATATACATCTTTATACGAGAATGATTATTATGACAGCAACAAGGCAACAGGGTGCATGTTGTTGTCCGTGCTACATTTTTCGTTTTAGTCAAATTAAACTAAATTCTAATTTTGATGGCTACAAAACTAAAACAATGTTGACAATCTAGCAAAAAATGTAAATCAAACTGTTACCAAGAAATATTTTTTATTGCAAAATAAAAAGAAATTTGCAAAATTTTAATGTTAAATAAAAAAGTAATTATATTTTTACAAAGCGAAAAAAACGATAATTCAGGAGAAAAAATTTGAAACAAACCACGACATTGATTAAAAATTGCAAAAGTTGTAAGTTACGTTAAGTTGCGTTAATTCGCAAAAAACTTAATAACAGCGGGACAAAAACAAAGTCTTATATTGTTTAAAAATTGTCAGAACTGTAAGGAAGCTGAAAGAGTTCACGAAAAGTTGCAAAATTGTAAATAAGCCATAATATTGATTTAAAATCGTCAAAACTGTAAGGCGTGTAAAAAGTTCTATAAAAATCGGGAAAATAACGAAAACTCCCAAAAACAGTGTGATGATAACAAAGTCTAAGATCGGCAATACTGCTGCTTTTTAAACGCGAACTTTGCAAAATGTTTCAAAAATTAACAAAATCGGACGCAAGCTCTAAATTTATTATTAGACATCGCTAAAAACATTAAAAACATTTGAAAAAGCGAGAACAAAATTGGGAGCTAACGAAAAATTGCTAAATGTATTAAAGAAATTACTAAACCTGTAATTGGTAAAATTTTAAAGAATTAAATTGATTAATTTTTATATTCTTACGTGATATAAGTAAATCTTATATAAGATATTTGATTTCAATGAAATTAATTTATTTGATATTTTGTCAGAAGTGTAAATAATACAATAATTGATATTTATTTGCTGGTATATAGACATGCTAAACCTGCAGCAAATAAATTTCGGATATTTGATTTCTATATATATAGTATATATATTTATACTTCAATATCAGGTTTTAATTATGCTGCTGCCGTCTCCAAAAAAAAAATCAGTAGCTGGCTGCCAGGCGACAAATGCAGCCAGCGGCATTCGAAGTCATATGTTCCGGTAGCCTGCCGCTGCAAATACTTTTAATGCATAACAAAATAAATTCAGTAAAGTGCGACTTTGACCCGCGCACGAAGGGTTCCGTACAGGCACGAGATATGTAATTCAATACAAACAATATAAACTATAGTTTTGGCATTTTTTTCGTTTTTGAGTTTTTTCGGTTTTAAGCGTTTTTTTAGTTTGGGGGTTTTTTGAATTTATTGGCGCTTTCTGAGTTTTGACACTTCTTTTCACGTTTTGGCGATTTTTTTTTTTTGGTTTTTGAAGTTTTTTTAATTTTGGAAATTTTTATTATTTTGGCGTTTTTTTTTTTATTTTAGCGATTTTTTAATTTGGCGATTTTTTTTTAGTTTTGGCACTTCTTTTTCGTTTTGAGGATTTTTTTCGGTTTTTGGTGTTTATTTTAAATTTTGGCGATTTTTTTGGTTTGGCGATTTTTTTTTTAATTTGGCGATTTTTTTTTAATTTTAGCGATTTTTTTAATTTTGACGATTTTTTTTTCACATAAACAATTATTTTGGTTTTGGCGTATTTTTCGCGTTTTGGCTATTTTTTTCGGTTTTTAGCGTTTTTTTCATATTGTCGATTTTTTTTTCATTTAAACGATTTTTTCGAATTTGGCGATTTATTTAAGTGCTATATTTTTTTTTTAATGTTGTCGATTTTTTTCGATTTAGCGATTTTTTTTCGGTTTGGCGATTTTATAAATTTCGGATTTTTTAGTTTTACCGTTTTTGAAAATTTCAAGAGTTTACCTCTTACGGTCTCCAAGATATAGCAATTTGTCAAAATTACATAGTCAAAATTGCATTAACTGATGGACCACCCTTTAATTTAAATTTTTTAATATTATAATGTTTATTGTTGTAGTCTATATAAAAATACACTAATTTTACAAATTTCAAGTGTCAATATACATATGTACATACATACATTGTATGTATATTACATGGGATTTTAACATTTTTCGCCGCTCGTTTTGGAGAACCCTTTAATTTCTAATTCTCATGTATTTGTTGTTGTAGTGGCCAAGGTTCTACATACTCTGTCCAAATTTCAGGTCCGTAGCTCTTACGGTTCCTGAGAAAATACCGTGTGACGGACAGACGGACAGCGTAGCGAAAACAATAGGGTTCCTTTTTTCACCTTTGGTGTACGGAACCCTAAAAAATTTATAAGTTTTCATTGTGATGTCAAGTATACATCTGGCATTTCTTGTCTTGTCATTTTCAAAATGTATGAAACTCCGGTCCCAGTATATTTTTATATGGAAAACAATGCCACGCAGTGAAAAATATCGGAAGTGACAAACGTTGCCACCATTATACACTATTGCAATGTCACAAAATGCCATAGTGAGTACTAGGCATTACAATTGAATGTCGGAATGACTTATGTATAATTTATATCCATTCCGATGTAAAAGTGACTGATCCGCTTCATAGGAAGTGTTAGAATTCGGACTGGTCCCTATCACTTGGGGACCGATCACGTGACTTATTTTGTGTGAGTTCCATTTCCTGCAGGTACTCGTTTGAAAAAAAATCACAAAACGAGAAATGAAGGAAGACCTTTATTAATTGCTATGCTCGTTAAAATAATTTACTATATAATCTGTAACTGTAATATTTAATATTATTAAGCATACTTATATTAAAAACAAATTTTTGTTTAGCAATACCTACTTTGATACTGCAAACGGCCGTTGGGAAGTACTTTAGTTAAACTAAAAACAATTTCTTCATGGCCACCCGGTTGCTTAAACAAAATATTGTGATTCCTGTCTTGTTAAACATTAGCTAGGACGCAATCCTTTTCGCCACCCTATGCAATTTATGCATGAATTACTGGTTTTGCTTTCAAATATAAGCTTATGCACTAAAGAAAAAGCTTTTTGCAAAAACACTCAACAAATTTTAAACTCCAATTGAGTGCGTTTCTCAATAAAACAATTCCCTCTTAAAAAATTAATAAAATTACTCTCTACAAATTAAGTTTTTAAGAGAAATATATATTTAAATTTTTTGGTGCCATCTCTGGAATTTGTTGTGCAGAAAAAAATTTTATTTTTTTTGGTGTAGTGGGCGTATTTGTGTAAAGTTTTTTTTCTTACTTTTTTGTTGCTGATGTGATAACACAAACAAACAGTCTACCATTTCTTGCGCAAGCATTCTATTTATTGTTGTTTTCTTTATGTATAGTTCGTAATTTATGTTGTTCTTGCTTTTTTGCGGTCCAAAAAGTAAACAAACCTAAACAAGTTCTTTGTTGGTTCTAGTTGTTGCTGCAATTTAAATTGTTATGAAAACGCCCATTATTTGAGCATGTCTTTATGCAATTACATGCATAGATAAATAGATTTATATGTACAGTATGCAAAACCCATATTCGAACAACGTTAACGTTTATGAAAGAAACAAGTTAAATCATTAAAATTTTCCGATAGTAGACTAACGACTGAATAACGCTTAGAGATTGTTCAAATTTATTTTGAAAATCATGGTTCTGTGCGAAATACGTATCGCGCACTACGTCAATTTTAGGGTCAACATAACTGTCCATCACAGCAATTAATTTAATTTACTATGGAATGTTTTCGCACCATTCTTACTTTAAATGTTAAAATGCATTAGACCCCTGCAAACGACCACTTACAAGAAATTTTAAGATATGAGGGATTTTTAAAATTCTTTATTGCGGCAGAGTCTTCTAAAACAAACGGTAAACAACACTGTTGGCAAGTCATTTATTTCAGATGTTAAAGATATAGAAGTAAAAAAGATGGAAGAATTTGTGATGCTTGTGTGCTTCTTTATACGCATGAGCTCGGATACAAACACTGTTGCCAATTCAGCTATTTTCCCGTCAAATCTAGCTATTTTTAAGTACATTTTGCGGGAAAAATTATGATTTAGCTATTAGCGGGAATTCTAGCGATTTTTTGTCGATCATAATTTGATTTAAAATGTGAGCTTGCTTAGAACCGGTGAACGTATATGAAGCAAACTATACAAAAAAAGACGATTGAATAGCGCCACAATTGTGCAGGTTTAGAGGTCAGCTAATGTAATGTCCAGCCTAACATCCGTCCTGATAAGTGAGTGCTTTTATACATAAGTAACTACGTTTATATTATTAATCCTTTGCATAGAGCTTTATATAACTATTATGTTTGCATGTTTTATTCGACTTAAAAAATGTAGTACTCCAAAACGGGAACTCACAATACAAAAACCAGCAGGCTTGTCAGCACTACTTTTACTCTATAATTTGAAGAGATTTTTTTTTGTACATACCAGAACCGACACAAACAAACCTGGTGTAAATAGATATATCTGTGCAGGCCTATAATATGTATATCTGTTTTAATAAAATAAGCCTTTTATTAACCTATTACATTACTTTTATTTGGTATTTTATAAAATTTGTGAAGTACGAAAGAAGTTAACAAGTTACCGTAAAATTTTTGAAACAACCTAAAAATAAATGTTTAGCTATTTATCGCTAAATTTTCAAGTCATTTTGAAATTTAGCTATTTTCTAGCTATTCTCTTGTCTACTTTAGCGATATTTCTTGGAAAAAAGTTGGCAACAGTGGATACAAACGTCATGCATGTACATACGCACATACGTTCTGTGTATTATGTTTTTTTATTTTCCTGCACACAACAAGCGCACAAATGCATTGACATTATAGTGTCTATATTTGTGTGCTTCCCTTAAAACCCTAGTGGGAATTTGAGTTAACTCAGAGTTATTGAATTCTCTGCCAAAAATAAGTCAGAGGTGGTTAAAATCAGCACTCATTCTGCATGTTAAAAGTGATCAGATTTAACATTGAGTGTCCGCAGGACGAGTGCATCAGTTTTGAATCATTTTTGAACTAACCATGAGTTAGCTCATTATGAGTTAGCTTGTGCCAAATAAAAAAAAAATTTATACATACATATTTGGTTAATTATGATTTAGCTTATTATTTATTGGCAATTTTAATTTTTTTTTAAGAAACGAGAATGGGTATCGAACCGTAATCACTTTATTTGTCAGCCATCTTACTTAACACTTTACCATCGCACCATGTAAAATATAAACGGCACAGAGTTATTATAAACTTTAATTTTATGCTGACATCATCTCTCTGAACTTTGACTATATCAGCTTTGAATTAGCTAAAAGTTAGCTCAAAACTTATCTAAGAAGTTAGTTGAACAAAAACAACTCACTAATCTTTGAGTTAGCTTAAAGTTAGTTCAATACTTATCGGGAAGAAGACAGTTGCGCAAAAAACAACTGACTCACATCTGTATCATTTATGAATTAGTTCAGAAGCTAGTTGTAAATAAGTTATCAAAAAGTCACCCATAATTTAAGCTAGAAAATAAAAATACGACTGGGAAGCCACCCTGTAGCACATAATAGCTTACCATCTACATCTTACAAATACATTCAAACGTACAATATGTAAAATATCATGCACATCCACATCAACACAATTTTTTTGGGTAGTTTTTACGAACAAAAAGTCTTTGCGACATCGCTTGTATACAGTCATATACACGAACATCAATACATCCATCGTGCTTAACTTATTATAGGACGACATTTATTATTGGTTTAGTATAATACATGCCACGAGAATACATTTAAAAAACAAGAGGTATTTACATTTCAAGACTGTTTACTCAGGCCTCTAATAGGTATCCACAAAAACATTAGTTAGCACATTATCTAGAAATTATATAACATCCTTATGATTACAAATTTATATAATGCATACCATATTGCAGTGATAGGAACTGTACCAAACACGAACTTGCTCAAAATTTTTATCTCACTACTTTTGATGGCCGAAATTTTGGAAAGGAACTTGGCCTTTTTTTCACATTACTGTTTTTGTGAGGATCTGACTACTTTTTAAAAGGTTTTCTTTATAAAGCTTTTTAAACTTTAAATTTCTAGTGTGTTATAGCTCTATTCATAATGTCTGAGCCAGTTCAAAAGGCAGAGTTATATAAAATAATGGGATATAGGCTGATACGTGCACCATTGTGTCATGATAAGGACCGATTAATTTTATTATTTTTTTAAGAGTCGTCTTAGTAGAAATATGTAAAATATAGTGTAAAGTTTAGTAAAGTAAAGTCTACTCAGACAAAGTCATTTAGAAAACGCAAAATTAAATGCTAGCATGAGTGAAAAAAAAATTTAAAAAAAATTTGCAAAATTCAGTTCTCTTTCATATAATATTTCGATAAATGTATTTGAAACGTGGCCCTACTTCGCTAATTTAACAATCGGTGCTTTCAGACTTTTCCTGTTCGTAAATCCTTTAACTTAAATTCTTAATTTTGAGCTTAAAGTGCGTGTCCATGCCCTGCAAATGAAACTTCCATGATTTTAAATCTTTATTTGTGATCTCTGATTTAGATTTATTTTTGTGTATTGAATTTAAGCTCTCTAGTGCGTATTCTATCTTATAATGTTATGGCCATTACCCCCACTCTCCGTCACTTTTTTAAACTCAAGATTTTGTTATGAGTAGCGCTCAATTATTATCGTACCCTATTTAAGATAACAACTTTTAGTTAAAGCCGCAGTTAAAAGCTTCAGTACAAAATTATTGTGGCCCCCTGCCACTCGTGGTTAAAATATTTGGGTTCTTAGATTTTTCTATTTGGTTTCTCATCTTGACATACTTACGTATCAAACTTCAGCTCTCTAGCGCAAATTTAATTATTTAATTATTATTGGCATATTCCTGCCCACTTTTTTTAGATAATTTTTTTTTGCCAGTGCCAATCATACGTGTCAAGTTTAGTTGTAAACGGATATTAATATTTAAATAAATAGTGTATTTAAATTTGCTGATCCGAAGTACATGAAACAGGAGGTTTAAATTGTATGGTCGTGTTAAATTGCACTTTTTTCAACAAAATTTTATAACTTTGCATTATTCCAACATTTGTGCCAAATTTCAATAAAATCGCTTGAAATAAACATTTTAAATTTGCTCTTTTAATTGTGTGTTTTATTGGAATATTCCGGGTTTTCAGATTTTTCTAGATAGTTGCTAATCTAGATCTACTTGTTTATTAAATTTCAGCTTAATACTGTACATTATATTTATTTTCTTCTTATGGGCGTCAGACCGCCCACTTTTTTAATCTCAATACCTGCTGCAGCCATTAGTTATCTTTCCTGTCGAGTTTCGTTATTTTTTCTTTTGTTCTATTATATTTCGGTTCAAATTGTGAAAATCAAGAAATTCTTAACTAATTGTAACTATCATCACAAATAAAAGAAAATTATTTTGAAATAAACTGTGATTGTGCTTTAAGAATTTAAAAAATTTTATTTTTACCAGAGAAATATAAAACTTTATTGAAATATAACAATTGGCGATGCAAAACTCATTAATTAATGGAAAACTGTGACTTTTCTCGTTAATATCGTCCCTACCATGTCAAACTATCCAATATGGGCATTTGCACAGAAAAGTCCACCTTTTGTTACGTCACGTTACGTTACCTTGTGATTTATCTTGTTTTGCAAAGAAAAAAAATTGTAGAGCGCAATTAAGTCTACATTCGGTAAAAACTAGAAAAAAATCGAACAGCATAGCTCTAAAATACAAGCTAAATTACATGGTGACATAACGTGAGAAGAAGTGTACTTTTCTGTGAAAATGCCCATATGCAAAATTCATTTTTTAGATTCGTTACCTTGGTACCCTAACTTCTAGGATATGCGTCATTTCAAAATGCTGAAATTCTCATAGACGATAGATGACTCAACAAGAAATATTTTAAACCTTAAATTTTTAGGAATACGCCGATTTTAAGTTCACAATTAACGACTCTTTGCGCTCTTCTGAAAAGCAAAAATTTGAAAAACGACACAGCTGAGAACAGCAACAGAAAGTGAAGACTAATGAAGCTTTAAGGAGCTACAGTTGGTTACGCATAACTTAACATATTTAGCTCTTTGTATTCAATTTCTTAAAGTGATTACTTGTGCATTGGATATTGATGCATACTAGTAAAGTTTTTCAGAAAATATCTTATAATACAAATTAAACATACAGATGTATGGATAAATTTATTTAATTTTTCGATATCAATATCAGCTTGGGTTTTCTCCACTCATGTATAAGATTTAAGTTAGATAGTTGTTCGCGATTTCTATAAATATTAAATCATTGTTAAATGGATGGCCAGTGGATATTTCTCGTATTCCCCAACGATGAACTTTGAAGAATTCAACACTAATTAAACATCGATTAAGAGCCTTATTTATAAAAATTATTAAAATTTTCTAAAGGCCTAATGGGCAAATAATATCGTCATATTGGAATATCAACGTTTTAAAAAATAGATATCGATATTTTCAAAAATTCTTACAAAAAGTTTTACCATTATGCATTATTTTTTTTTTTATATCGAGCCATAACCGCACCAAAAGCTTAATCAACAAAAACAAAACTTTAAAAAGGAGTTTTTGTTTAATTATTTTCGCTGTTATTTCAGTTAATTCATTTAATTTTATTATAAATATATGTAAGTAACACAACGAATCTTAACTAAATATTAGCATAATAGCATTATTTTTTGTCCCTTAAGCTTTTTTTTATCTCCCTGAAAATAATTGTTTCCTGTGTATATTTTTGTGCTGGTTAAGCTAAAAAAAATTTTAAGGAGAAGTAAATATCACTTTTTTAAATCAAATTTGTCTCCAAATTGTTAAATTATTGTTTTCTTAATCGGTTCGCTATTATTCCATATACTTTTGTAAAGAAATTTTTAATAAATTGCTACATACGTACCGGAATTGAACTGGAGATTAGCTCAGTGTTTTGCCGACCGCGAAATCAAATTTAAATCATAATAAATTATTGCAGAGTTATCCAAACAACCATATATAGGATTTATAGATGATTTTTTTTTCAATTTGGGGAACATAACCCTTAAAACGATGGTAACTCACTATTAAAGTGATCATATTTTTGGAAAAGATGTAAAGCTGAATAATAGGTTTTATCGTGATTTGCGTAATTCAACTTCGACTATAAAAATTTGGTTCTAGATTAAAAAATATTGCGTTTATTTACTTTTTTTTTTTTAGGAAGAATTCCAATGATTTGTTCAGGAAGTTATATAATATATACGCAGATTTTTTATACGAAAATATGTTTTCTTCTATCGTCTAAATTTGTGTGTAGCTTTGTTGAGATATACTCAATGGGTCAGCAGCTGTAGGATAATTTCCAAATACATAGCAAAGCTAATAATAAACTGGTACACTAACTAAAAGTTTGGAAAATTTTCTAAATTTGAATAAAAAAAAGTTGTCGTATGGCGCCAAAGCTGTTTTTTACTTGAAACCAGTAAAATATTTACTAAATTTCTAGTTCATTAATGAACTTGTTAATAGTAATTATATTTTCATATTTAAGTAAAATTTTCCAAAAATTAAGTAAAATTTTCCCATAAAATTCGGAGCCTTGCAAAAAAAATTTTTCATCTTTGATCTCAAATTTAGTAAATTTTCCAATTTTTTTTGTCTTTAAGTCTGGTACTTATTTTTATTTTTAATTAAATTCTATACCAAATGATATGTTATTTATTATATCTTCATATTATATTCTTAATTATATTATAATTGACCATATATACATATAAATTCCTTGAGATTTGACAAGTATTGAACCAGCAACCTTCTGATTGATAAGCAAGCACTCTAACCAATTGCCTAACAAGGCAGCCTGAATAAGCATTGAAATAATTGAGTTTTAAAATTTAATTTTATTTACAAAAAAATATATTTCAAGTTCAAATATTCCTCGAAAATATGAAAAATTTACTTAGATTTTTTGCTTAATGCAAACAAAATATATATTCTATAATTTAAAGAAAAAATACTTAAAACTGGTAAATATTTTTCTAAAATTTAGAATAACTTTTTATATCTTTCAAGTAAGTCAAATTTCATGAACTAATCAGGAGTATTTCATTTCCTAAAGTTTATTTTTTGATTTAAGACGAAATTTCCTTCAGTTTAAAACCATTTTCCTACTCTTAGTAAATATTTCCTTTAAGTCAGTAAACATTTCCTGAAATGTGAGAAATTTATTGTGTGTTTTTATGAACTATTTTTGAGGATATGAACTTTTTATTTTTTACTCATATTAAGTAATTTTTACTAGATTTTTGTAAAAATTTACTTAAACTTAGAAATTTTTTTTACTTGAATTTAGGAAAAAAATTTCTAAATAATAGTACATGTCTTTTTTTTGAGTATATGTGATGTTTGATTCTGATATTATTAAATAATACATATTTGGTGCAAATGTAAGGAGGCTATATAGTAAACAGATCTTCCCTTATAAAATAATGAAAACGAAACACAATTATCACTATCCATTTTTTTAGCGAAAGCCATAGAAAAAATATTTTAAAAGACTTAATTTAGTCCCATTAAAGGAACATGTTAGGCCACTTTTACAGAGAAATTATGTAGAAAAAAGGTGTTGTGGTATCTATTCTTAACAAAAATGGTTACAAAATTTTTCCGAGAAACGCTGCATTTAAAAGTTATGATGCCAAAAGTGTTTATATCCAAGATATGTTATTTTTTAAGGTGAAAATTGCAATGCACATGACCTGTACGCACGCTATTAGTGCAATTTTTAGACACATGTGATTTTGTGTGGCCGGTACATCAGACTCTGCCACTAGAGCGAATAAAATAAATACTTTCGGCAATTTGAGAGGTCTAATGTGTACTCAAGTTTTTCTAATGAATATCTTGGTATCAGAAAGGGCTGATCTAGTTAATTATAAAAAAAACTAATGTATGTAATATTGTGTGCATGCACATACTTCAATAGGCGTCGGTGAAGAGTATATAAAATACGGCTAATCCGAATTTTATATCTTACTTGCTTTATTTTCAAAAGAAAATTTTAGCTTCAGCAACAAGTTGCTGTTACACAAATTGTAAACAAAAAATTGTAAACAAAAAATTTTAAGCAAAAAATAGTTTGTACACAGAAAAAAGTAAAAACAAGATTCAATTAAAAAAACAAAGATTCAGTTAAAAACTTAATTAGTTTTCAACCAATCACGGAAATTGTAGTATTAACTCATCCATTTTAATTGAAAATTTTTTTGGTTTTTTCAATTAAAAAAATATTACATTCACTAAAAATTTAATTGATGGTTTTCTAAAGATTCAATTAAGATTTAATTGAAATATTTTTGAAGATTCAATTAAAAAATAAATTGAAATGCTTTTTAGGATTCAATTAAATAGCTTATTAACATTTTTTAAAGATTCAGTTAAAATATTAATTGAAATATAAAAAATCTAAGAGTATAAAAATATAAAAAATTGTAAAAATATAAAAAATGTTATGTACATACATACATATGTATGTATGTTTATATCTACATATAAAAAATTTACATAAATGGAAACATTTGTGTATTGTACCAAAAACCTAACTGATGCATCGCACGGCTTTTGAAGTTTGAATGGAGGAAAAAAGTACAATGGCCGTATCCTGTCTTGCGTAAGTGTAAATGCAGAATATTTTATGATTGGATTTTAAAGAAAGGCTTCGATGTTTTCCATATGCACTTACGCAAGACGTTTTGCATCGAACCTTTAATACCGCCAATGTACTAACTTTACCATCCACATTTGGTCCATAAGCTTGCATTTTTTTATCACTATTATTTTGTTATTTCTCAACATAAGGGAACAAAATGAACTTCTGTTTTTTTTATTTTCATATTTAATTTTTCATTCAACTTATGTCAAAATTACTAAGAATCAAAAAAAAATTCTTCCATATAAAATATCAAAACCAATTAAAATATTAATTGAGTATTTTAATTGAAAATTTATAATAATATTTTAATATTTTTTCAAAACAATGTGGCATACTACAAAAAACAGCTCGATTTTCATACATAAAAACAAAAGTTACATTATTTACATACAATTAACATGTAAAAATTGATACCCATTTCAGAGTATTCTGAGTTAAGCTCTGTTGATAGCACTTTTTTGTTAGAGCAGCAAAGTCAATTAAAATAAACATATATTCAATTAAAATTTTAATCAAAAGTATTATTTTTTCTAAGCAATCACTTAATTAAAAAAAATTCAACAATAATTTTTTCTGTGTACTTAAGCTTAAATTGTTTTTGCTATAAAATTTAAATGGTATATGCTATGGTTGTAAAATTTTGACAGATAATGCCAATGACAAAAGGTTAATGATTTTTATAAGAAACACGCATTTTGAAAATCGTCTTGGTTAAGCTTCTTTGGCGGTAATGGCTCGATGTGGATTCACCAGATTCCTATATGGTGTTAATGCTGAATGCTTAAAAAAAACAATGGTACCTAATTTTCCGGCGCCTTTTTCAGATATTTTGGTTTTATCGTGGTGTAGTACTTTTAATTTAAAACGTCAAATCTTCTTAAACTACAGTTATTATATAAAATTCAAAGTGACTTGCAAAACTAAACCGTTTTTTACCAAAACAAGTATGTATGTATGTTGTTAAAGGCTTTTGAAGGAAAAATGCCTTTTGAAGGAATACACCAGCCTTTTCATACTGCTCCGAAAGAAAAATGCGGCGATGTAAAAAGGACTGTTTTCCAAGACCTAGTTTGATCCCGATATCTTGAGTTTTTCGGCAACATCCAGCTTTTGCAAGCAAGGAAGATATATCCTCATATTAATAGCTATTAAAAGCAATAAAAGTTTGATGCATTCGCTAAGGAAGCTGCGGTGATCCTTGTTAGGAAATATGAATGGTGGTACATGTTGCCTACTGTTCACAACTTGCTAATGCATGGAGCTGACATAATTAAATATGCAGTTTTACAAAAGCATTTCAATATGGATTTGAAAATATATAGAAACCAGTACGCATGAACGATTGTTAAATTTGAGTGAAATATTTAACAGATGTCTTGCAGCATCCGATCCAACAAAATGATAACTCATGATATAACTTTGAAAAAGTTTGTAATAAAGTTCTTACATTTCGAGCAATATCCCCATGCTAATGAAACTTTTATGACGTATTTTCTGTCAGTTGAAGGGTTTAAATGTAGGGTGCACAAACTTATAAAAATATTTATACAGCAGACTACTTTCTTAATCTGCTGCGAGTGACAAAATTTTGAATTTATAAAACTTATACTTATGTAGTATGTGTACAAAAAACGAAAATGGCATACGAGCGTTTTTGGCTTATTTCACAGACAAAATGCTTTATTGCAAAAATTTAAAAAATCAATGATACATGTATAGTTTTATTTTTTATTATTGATATTATTTTAAAATTTTTAATATATCTTAATTTTTCATGTTGTGCAGCTGTTTAAAAGTTTTGACTAGCGAGTGTAGTGTAATGACAGTGCTATTACATATAAAAACCATAACACGCTGTTCTCTAAAAAGTTCTATTAAATATACTCAAAATCTGTGAATCCATTGCTAATAACAATGATGTTATTAAGTAAATAGGCGATTTTACTATGTTTTTCACAACAAGCGATGTCGCATCAGTTAATCTTCAAAATCGTTTTTTTAATATTGCACGCTAATAACGACCAACACAGTCTATCTTCGAACAATTCCTACAAAGCACCACCAATCTATTTGAGAGAAAAAGGTTCTAAAGCTTTAGGTATTTTGATATGAAATGTTGTTTTTCATATCGGCATCTGAATTATTTGGCTTTTGTTATGGCAAAAAAATGCAAAAGAAAATATTTTACTCCTTCTTCTTCGAAGTCTTCTAGGCTTCTTCCTTAGAAGAACATAAAAAAGTTAATTCAATAGAAACCATGAATTCGTTTGCTCTTGTTTCTTATATGCGGAAAAGCCGAGGCGTTCTATAAGTCATTCCTTATAAGTTACATAAGAACGGTAATTGAATCAAAAACTTTATCAACAGGCCTGAAGTAAGACGGGCCTCTCAGTTTTCCCACTGGGTATGTAGGCATATACACATTTGGCTGGATATTTGCTGTTTTAAATGTGTTCAAATTAATTTAAAATCATGTGTTGGAATTTCATTGTTCAGACGGCATGTCTGAATTAATTTGAATTATTCGCTTAAACTTTTTCTGAATTAATTGGAATAAACAATAGTAACTGCATCAAATTTGTATGTATATATTCAAAAATTACACACACGGGCAAAATGAATTAATAGTAAGTATAATTACATCGCTCAGCACATAAAACAGTTCAGAACAATTCATAGTTGTGTCTAATTAATTCTGCTTTATACATATGTATGTATGTCAAATTTGTGATATTCGCGAATACGAATATTTCAAAAGATATTCGCGCATACGAATACGAATATTTGAAACGATTTTCGCGAATACGAATATTATATGCAATATGAAATATATAAAAATGGTTATGAAAAAGGACATCACTCTCTTGTTGGCGTACTTTAAAGTTAATAAGAAGTACTCTAAATTTTAATGATCGTCATTGAATAGTATTTGAAAAGGATACAAAGCACAAATTTCTATAAAAAATAATGTTTATGTACAAACTGAGATTTTTAGTAATTTATTTAAATTTCGTTTAGGATTTATGCATTTATTTATTTAATTTCTTTGGAAAAATATTCGTATTTGTATTCGTCTGAATTTGGCGAATACGAATACATTCGTATTCGCATCCGTTTGAATTTAGCGAATACGAATACAGTCGTATTCACCTGAAAATGGCCGAATATTCGACAATTCGAATACGAATACGAATATTCGTGCATCACTGGTATATATGGAAAGGTTAAGCGCGTCCTCCAATTTGGAATATGCTAGGTATGCTGTTGCGCAAACTGAGTTTGTTGCAATGTCCGAGCAAAAATTTCATGAATTAAAATAGACAATTTAATTTTCTTATTCAAGAAATATATCTATTAAATCTTAATATAGATATGTTTGTTTATACAGACATATCGCTAATTTACTTAGATAGTGTTACAAATATAAAAAAACGCGCGAAAGCCTTACAGGCAAAAAAAGTTAGCCAGGCACTACCGAATATAAAGTATTGTTGCATGGAAGTTTCTACAATTTTTTTTTGCCGAATGTATTGGTAGCTAAAATACATTTTGCATTATTTCTTCGGCATTTACGGTTGCATCTTAAAGTGTTACATTACGATGTTTTTGTCTCGAGAAGACCAATTTTTTGCTTCAATAGTCATCAACAGTCACCTCAAATATCCCGTTCTGGTATTAGCCCATCAGGTCTTAGTTCCTACCACGCTAATGTAGCACCCTAATTTCAGAAAATTGAAACTCGCACATTCCAGCTGACGTTTCTTCCATTGGAAAGCGTTTGAAATTTGTATTGACCTGACCAAACGGAATAAGAAGTAAGAAATCCGGAGTTTAATTGCCGCTTTCGATAACGTGCTGATTCGATCACGTTTTTTCAGTTTGAGACTATGGGATTAGATATCGAACCATGTTAATACATTGTTCGATAGTGAATTCCATAATATGAAACTGAAAAAAGTGATCAAAAGCGACGATTATACCCCCGAATTATTAATTAAATGCTTACAATTACATTGAAGTATAGTGTGCGGAATACAATTAGTCAACGAACGAAGTGGTCCTGTTCTTACTCCCTCGTATTTATGAAAAATATTGCCAAGTTAGCAGGTCCAAGTTTGCGTCTAAGTACTTTTGGTAGCAACTTGCGGATATAAACTTGCACAGAGATCAGCATGATATAGACATACATACACATGCTGATCATTTCTTTTAATTTAACCCAACCCATGTATACATACTTGCTACATATGTATGCATGTATTTATGTATTCATTAATCGCAAGAACAGAGTGTTAACTCAAAGTTTCACAGTTGAAAGGGTAAATTTTAACAATAAATTTAATTAAGAAATTATGCGCATTAGTGGTATAACCAACTATGTCCTAGTAACCACGAAAATCATGATCTTTTGTAATTTTTCTCAAAAAAGTTCACGTTCTAAACACTTAAAACAAAACAAAACAAAAATATTATTTACATAATGTAAAATTATTTCTAGGTTATAGGTGATTTCTCCATTTTATTTATTTCGTGTGATTCTTTTGTTTGTTTAAAAAAAGGCAATATCTATTAAACTGCTCACCGTACGCAAAAAGTTAAAAGTTGACAGAAATTTTTACCTTGCGTTAACGGACACGTACTGAATGTAATAGACCTCATAAGAAACCATGTATTTCAACTTATTTGTCAGTTGAAAAAGGCGAAGTTGAACGTATGACGGATTCAATGTGCACCGGCCTTTACTCTCTCAATTCCTTTGGTAAACTTTCTCTCACATTTCTAATTTAATTTAAATTTAAAATTTATTTATAATTGATATCTGACGATATGCGCATACGGCAAACTTGCTTCGGATCCCTCAACCCGGTCTTAAGTTATGAGATGTTTCCATACATACACATACACATACACACACGTGCATCCATACAGACATTATCGCGAAAATGGTCAAAATCGACTCCCAGCAAAACTTGTTCAAAACTTGGAAATAAGAAAATTTCCGCAATTCACACTTTTACTTAAAATTGTTTCATTTTCACATTTTCATTTTGCTTTTGTATTTGTCTTATGAGATATTTTTTTGTTTGATTTTTATCACTTTGAATTTTTGTCTAATACTTTTGAAATTGATTTCGTTTACTAATTTTTATAAAAACTTAAATTCTGCTTGCAGCATAGTTTCATGTACTCATATTTGACAAAATGTTTCTGTGCATCAAAAGAAAATATTAATATGTAGCCGCTCCGTTCATAATGTTGCCGAAAAGATACAAAAATACTCGACAAATTAGTGAGTTGGAGACTCTCAACCATAGGGTAGTTACAATTTAAAGTAACCATAGGCGTAACAAGGTCATTTTCCTCCCTTCCAACCCCCTAAATTATTAAAAATTGTCTGTATATATTTATCTATTATAATATTATTTATGCAAAATCAACAAAAGCAACATCATTATTGTTTTTATCAATAAACTTTAAATAACTCCGAGAAATTTCAAAGTCGAAGCACCAACTGCCTGATTTTTTCAATCCCTATCTATTTTTTGCATTTTATACTTTTTAAATTTTTATTTCAACTAAAATTTCTATTTTATTTTCACTTGTATAAAACAAACCTAACACCTATTATATTGATATCAATGCCACCAACTAGAACCAACACCGATCCAAACTAATCAGCTTAGCACCAACGGCATTTGGTTCTAACCAGACGGTGCAACTTGTCATATAACGCACTTAACAATCAATTCATTGCAAAATCAATTTGGTGTCAACTTGATTTCCTAAGTGGTCCTGTACACTGGCAACCCCATTCACGCGATTTAACTTCTCAAAATTGCTTTCTATGGGGCTCCGCTGGATTGCTTTTTATGCCAACAAACTCGCAAACTCTTGAAGCATTGGAAGCCAATATGCAAGCCAGCATTTATGCCATAACGTCATATTTAATGGTAAAAGTAGTCAAAAATTTAGTTGATTGAATGGATCATATAACGCGGCGGACACATTCCGGAAACCATATTTATATGGTATGAATATATATCCGCCAGATTATAATTAAAAAAAAGTCATTTCAAAAAAATTTCTGTCCTGTATTATCATTTTCATTTCTCTTGCAGCTAAAAAAAACACTCTTTATTAAAAACTAATAATTTTTTAAACCTATTTTGTTTGTCAGTGATTATACCAACCACTATTCCTAATGAAGAGGCTAAGATTTTTGAGCCCAATTTCCGATAACTCGGATAAGCTTCCGAATGATATTCTGCAAAATACGTGCAGATGGAGCCAAGGAGGCGCAGACGGAGAAATTAAAATTTCCTATACTTCTCTTAAAGTTTAGAAAAAACTCCAACAAACAAGACAACATTTTCTATTTTAGGCATCAGTGTTACCGTCGCTAATTAAACAATTGCATAAACAAAAAAATTTCTTGTTTTCCAATCTAATTAAATATCATATATGATGTTCTGATGATGTTCACAACTAATTCCCACCCAAGAACTTTTGTGTTTTGGAGTTTGTTTTGTTTTTTATTCTGTTTTGGCTTTTTTTTAGTTTTGGGATCTTTTAGTTTTAGCGATTTTATATCAATAGTTTGTCTCTTACCGTTTCCAAGATATATAATTTATATTAAACATTTATTCATGAAATTATTTTCAGTGTTAATAGGAGGCCTGGAGAATTAAATCAGATCATAAAAGTTGTCGAAAATACTTTAAGTATTAATTATAAGTAATTTTTTATATATCACCGTCTTCTAAAAAAAAAAAAAAGTTTTGAGCAATAAATATTTTTCAATTTCGTCAAAAAATGCTTAATGTGAATACAAGTTGTCAAAATTACGTTGTTCAAATTACATTACAATAATAAATAAAATTCCTTTTAATATGATTTTTTTTAATTTCAGTGTTAATTGTTGTAGTCTCAATATAAATACACCCTATAATTTTTAACTGTCATATATTTGTTTATTATAACGGCCAAAGTATTACATACTCTGTAAAAATATAAGGTCCGTAGCTCTTATTGTTCTCGAGGACAGACAGACAGCGGAAACAATAAGATTTCTTTTTCCCCTTTTGGTGTACGGAAGCCTAAAAAATGGCGCATGGTGAATCTCTTAAGCTTTATTCTGAACTTTTTTTATATGCAATTATTTTCATATAAAATTGCAGAGTGAAAATTCAGTCTAAGCGGAAATAAAATATATATACATATTTGAACTTTAATAAGTGCAGCATAGTACTTGAAGTACTGCACACGTTTCCGAAGCAATATTTTTGTTTTGCCTTAATGAAGTTTAAAGCAAAATTAAGGCTTTGCATACGACCGTAAACCTTTAAGTACATGAGCGAATGAAAAGTTTTATAGAGTAATGCGGTAAACATTTTTTTTACTTAATTCAGATATACGAAAGTGTACCGCTTCAGGTGTAAGTCACAAAAATTCTATGATCAGTAATCAGTTTTGCCTAAAAAAATAAAAATAAGAATTAAAAATTAAAAATTCCTCTAACTTACCTTAAAAGTCGTACTATCTACAATGGAACATTCCAAACCATTGAGAGCATAATCCTCAACACCATTCAACGAATGAACGTTTTGTTGATGTGTTTGCTGGTGATGTTGATGTTGGTGATCACTATAGTTTTGTTCGATTTTTATATTTGGACTTAGAACAGTTAAATTATTGGAAGAGTTGTGTATGCCAGTTGTGCTAAAAGAGCCCTCGACTAAAATCGGGCCAATCGGAGCACTGGGAGCAGTGGAATTGCTTAAAGCTGCTGCAGAGGCTGCTGATGGGGCGGCGGTGTTGCAGCTAGTGTCGTGATAAGGCGCAACAACAAACGAGGGATAAGAACGAAACTGATGATACTCGCTATGAGTGTGTGGATGTGCCAGTTGTGGTCCTTTATACCAGGTACCATGCATAATCATTTAAAAATTATGCCCACTGTGCGAATTATTAACAACTTTTATTTTCTATATGTTATACTAATATTTTTTTTATGTGAAAGCTTAAGCGCTTTTTGCTATTTAAAATATTTCAAAATTTTTCTTTTACAAACTTTTTAATAACTTTATTTTATTATATTTATTTTCTTATATTATAATTCAACTGCCACTTTTTATGTATAGATATTATTTTCCATTTTTTCTGGACTCAAAATAACTTGTATTATTTTTGATTTCATGTAAATACATACATACAGAAACACATTTGATTTTTTCTTTCATTAACTCCTTTTAATAGCTTCTTTTTATTTTTGCTTCAAACTGTAATTGAAACCGGCACATTAATTTTAGGTTTTTCTGTAAACTATTATTTTTTATTGCCAGAGGCCTTTTAATTTTTTTCTTTTTTCTTACAACAAAAATAAAAAAATTTTACCACTAAATTGTTGAAATACCATGTTACCATGTGTTTTAGTAACAAACCTAAACATGCTCGATTGCAACGATCTTCAAAAGTTGATTGAGCTAAAAAAACGAGCATCAGCGATCGAACTCGAATACACTGAATTTTTAAATTTTTTAAAAGGGCACAAAACGTGTACAAAAAAATATATATGTGTATGTACATATAATAAAAACTACACAAGGAATAATTTAAAAAGTCCTACTAAAATCGACTTGCACCACACACAGTAAGACGAAACACATTAAAACATTTAATAAAAATCGCGCGCGCGTTTTTGGTCACAGTTTGCAAAATTTTTATCAGGCTTTTTGCTTCGTTTTAAGTTTGTTTTCAAACTGTTATTTTTTTGTATTTTTATTATATTTTTTTTTTTTCATTACTTCTTTGTTCATGAAACGAACACAAGTTTTGTGGCACTATTCGAATGCCTTGTTGCAGTAGCAATTGTCAAAAGGCACAGACAAAAAAAATTTTGCTGCCAACTCGCAAGAATTCCGTAAACGAATGCTGAGTATGAATTGAAAAAAGTATTGAAATGCCTCGATGGCTTTTGCTACTGTTGGACTTTTTTCTCCAGTTTTTCTTTAGCTTTTTACAATAACAAACAGTATAATAAAAGCCTGCCGCACAAAAAAATAAAACACAATAAACAAAAACAATATTGTGAGAGCCAATAGCAACAAAAACACAAACAACAACATGAGTTGTGAGTCGTGTAATAAACAAGCTTTAACTGCCGCCTCTTGATTAAGTTCTTTTTTCATGACTTTGATTCGGCTGTTTTTAATGCTGTTTCGTTATTTTGGTCCAGGTCAGTCAGTGTGAGAGTGCATGCCTCAACAGCAACAACTTTACCCATCTCTCAACACATGCATACTTCCATGTACATTTGTTTTTGGATACATTTTGGAGTCAGAGTTTCAGCAAAAAAACACTCAACCACTTTTTCTCCTTTTGCTCGGCTACTGCATTCATTCACTGCTTACTTTTTTATTCCCATTTTTTTTTGTTCTCCCCACAGTATTGCTCCCCAACAATAGCCAGCCAACTTGCGCCTGCTTAGATACCGTAATAAAGAGCGAAAATAAACTCTTTTTGTGATTAAGAGCTTTTTTGAGGTCAAGAGGAAAAACAAGCACCAACACTCACATAATGAGTTTGTTAAGCCGAGCAGCTCCAAGTCGGCATAAGCTTTGGATTTAGCATTAAATTGAGCAACCGATTTGAGATTTTGAGTTTTTCTTTTTAACGTTTCTTTTTTTTTGGAGAACATTTTTCAATTTAGTCATTATTACAAAGTTAGTTTTTTATTACTCGTATTTTTGGCGGGAAATTGCAAGATTAATTAATTTAAATAGTTTGTAACATTTACAACATTACTATACTTGTAACTACAAAAATAAATACAGCACGTCAAGAAAGAGTTTTCACAGAAGCTTTTTTAACTTCACTCCCATTTCGGGTAGAAAATACAGGTATCCCAAATACCGTTCAAGTCTACACCGGCATGTAGCTGTATATCGATTTCCGTAAAAAATTAATATAAAATAACAACGACAGAGTGCAACCACACCGTTGTACCGGTGTTTTAGACACTGTAATGGTATGTACCGGTAATACCGATACTGAAGGAGTATAGTGCCAATTTCAGATAAAGATTTCAGCAATAAGAGTTTATAAATTCCAAAATTTAATAAGTGGAAGATAACGTCGAAAGTGGGTACATATTTTCTTTGAGTTTAAAAAATTATTGGTGAGTTCGTGTATTAAGTCGACTTTAAGGTAAACAAATAAATAAAACTTTAAAGTCTTTTTTCATTTGGACTTAAAAAATTATAGCAGATGATAACAATATCATCTAAGCAGCTCCCTAGTCTAACCACCCAGCAAAAAATTACACATTACATTCAGAACTACTTGCCACATAATGACTTACTTTGCTGATTGTCAAATTCCCTTACTCGCTTGCAAAACACATTACATTAAATTAAAAAAAATATGTACAAGTTAATAAATGAAGAATGGAGAATGATTCCTTAAAATTAAAAAATATTAGGTCAACATGTTGCCAAATAAAAAAAGTAAGTAGTTCTCAAGAATCGATTAATTTAGTCTCAGGCCTTGTTAAAATCATTAAGTTGGTAAACCAGTAGGGAAGAGCTTCCACCAAAAATCCTTAATTCCAAACCCGATTACATTTTTTAAAATTTTTTGCTGGGTTATTATCTTTTGAACTGGAAGTGTGTCAGCTGCAAACCTTTGCAATTGAAAAAAAAACCTTTGCTAGGTAAGTAAAACGAAAAATTTACTGTACAGAGCCGGGCCGAAATCGAAATCAAAGAAAGTTTTTCTTAAATCCAGTTTTAAGCAAAAGTTATGTCTAAAAAAGTCTAAAAAAGATAATACGTGAGTAAAATGCAGTTTTTTTTAAAAAACATCATAGAGAGAGAAAACAAACCTTTATAAAATTTGCCGGTAATTTTGATTTACTATCGCTTCATCAAGTATTTTGTGAATGCAAATAGCAATTGAGTCTAATAAGGGTTTTAATTATAGAAGTTTATAGTTTTTCAAAATTTAAAATATTTGAAGTAATATTGAAATTATTAATATTAGTCAAAAGTTGTCTCGAGTGAGAGGACATGGGCGTGTGTAATAAAAAAAAATTCGTCAGATAGAAATGATAAAACCTTAAGAATGTTAAGAGGGAGGCTTCCGAAGTTTTATTTAAGAAAATCATATGAATCGGTTCTGCTGTTTGGCTATAATTAATTAATTTCTTTTAGTGCACTGATCGGGCGCCCATTGTATTAAGCATAATTTTCGGCTCATTGCAAAAAATTACATTTTCCGAATGGTCAGTCAGTTCTGTAAGGTTTTGGGTGGCAGCAGAGAATTTCACACGGTACACTTGTTAATTTCTCAACATATGCTGCCCCACAATTTCATGAGAAACAGTAGTCCCACATTCTTCATGAAGCTGTCATGCCATTGTTTATGTGGAAATCTTAGAGTTTTGGATAATTTTTCTAATGAGTAACCACTACACACTCTTACTAAATTTTGCTTTAATTCCAATCTACCCTCGTTTTTTACACGATTGAAGACATTCACCCATATGGTGTAAACTTTTTTCTTCGAAATATTTTCCCTTTTTCACAAATTTTTATCGTGAATAACTTTTTCCCTAGAAATGTTATCACTTTTTTGATTCCCTTATCGTGAAAAATATTTTTCACAAGTATTTGTTCAGTTTTCCCTTGATATTACTGATTTTATTTTTGCAAGTGAACTGATTTAATAAATCTCGGAATTTCAATATTATTAAATATTAAATATTATAAATTACAAATTAAATTAAATATTTTTTTTAAGAAAATAGCAGTAAATAAACTATAATTACCTGAAAGACCTTTTTGAATATTCACATACAATACATTTTATAGCAGTGGTGTACTCAAGATATTTTCCAATACACCTAGAATATTTAAAAATACAACTTCACACTTAAAAACATATAATTTTAAAGCAAAAATGCTTAACTTCTTAATATTAAACTTAAATGTGTTTAATTTTTAAACTTTACAAATCTTCTTCCCGTTGTTTATATTCACTACACGTTAATAGCGGGAACAAACGTTCCCATGAAATTCGCGATAGCAAATTTCTCTTCATGGATAATGAAAATTTTATGGGAACAAAAATCTTACATTTTGTTCACGATATGGTTGATTACGATATATTTTTGGCATTACCCGGCTATTTTAAGACATTTGTATTCACAATCGTTTTCGCCAAATTCAGGCAAATACGAATGCGAAAGTTAAAAAAAAATTATATAAATAAATGCATTAACTCTAAACGAAATTGAAATAAATGGCTAAAAAGAAATGTTCATTAATTTTTTTTATAGAAATTTGTGCTTTGTTCATTTTAAAATGCTTTTTAATGACGATCATTAAATTTGAAATTTATTTGCTGGTGGTTTAGCTTGGTCTATATACGTATTTCATTGGCGCTTGAACCAAATCATCAAGGCAAAATGCCTTTTACTTTTATTGTTATCCAATGGATTTCTAATTGTATAAAGGATAGAAAAATAAAATAGATTCGTATCGAATATAAATTATTTGCTGGGTTTTGTATGAGTTACAAAGCCTACTAAGCTTATTTTGTCCTTGTGATTTTCAAAAATATTATTATTTTATTTATTCTCATATAGTTTTTGAAAGTCTGTGCATACAGTAAGAGGTTTGTGACTGTTCAAAATTTGTGGTTGAAGTCTACTGATGATTTGGTTCAAGCGCTAATGAAATACGTATATAGACCAAACTAAACCACCAGCAAATAAATTTCAAATTAAAATATAATTATGACAATATGACGAATAATAAATTTCTTAGACGATCATTAAATATTTTGTAGTTCTTATTAAGTTTAAAGTGTTTCATTTTGCAGGCAAATTCATAACTCCAATTTTATTGTTACAAATTTCACATATAATATTCGTATTCGTATTCGCGTATGTATAAATATATGTACTCCCAGAGAAAAAACAGCCTAAAATCAATAAAAACCATATTCGTTAAGTCTAGTCATATTGAAATTTCTTATTTGAATATGGAAAAATATTAATTTACAGTATTAATTTATTAATTTTATTTATTTTTAAGTTTCTCAGTATACATTTTCTATTATATTGAAAATTATTGAATTAATGTGACGCGTTCTTATTTTTAAGTCGCTGCTTTTCCCTGAGTGTACATATGTGTGTTCCTTTGCGGACGCGTCGACCGATTTTGATGATTCTAACATCAATTAATATGTCTTAACATTGGGAGTTTCAATTAAGACAGTAATTAACGGTTAATGGTTGATGGTACCTTTCTTGAAGTAGCTCAAATTAGATGGCGAAATGAGCCCACTTGTGCAATAGCGAGAACCCTCTGGCCTCGCCTGGACTCTGGTAGAACGAAAAATCTCATGAACTTCAATAGGAAGCTTTTGAGAGATATAGTGGCCACTTTGACTGTACACTGTACCTTCGGAACCCATGCTAAGCGTATGGCTCTCCCGCAAAATGACTACTGCCATAGTTGCAATGACGAGGAAGAGGAAGAAAGTATCCAGCATCTCCTATGTTTTTGTCCCGCCATGGAGGATCTCCGTCTTTACCTCTTTGGCAGAATATCCTTTGGAAACTTATCCGAGTTATCGGAAATTGGGCTCAAAAATATTAGCCTCTTTATCAGGACCCAGTAAAAAAAGAGACTCCAAAAAAGTCATGAAAATGTAGAGTTTACGATGCGGAAGTAGTGCAAATTTCGATCCGATCTAATGATTTTTACATAGGGTTGTTATTGCAAGAAGTTCTCTTTTTCGATGCCTGGTCACTGAATTGGAAGCGATATTAAGAAAAATTCCCTCTTTTGTGTTCTACGATAATATTTTCATCTAGGAAAAATGGTAAATAGTTACCTATTTTAACTATTCGTTTCTTTTTATACGAATTTAAGCCCGAAACAGTGTTTTCATTTATATTTAAGCAAATAACTTTTAAATTTTAAACTAAAAATAGTTCATAAATTTCTTTAAAAAAATAAATTTTTTTTTAAATTCTGGTGAGTATTTTCCAACACTATGGAGGAGTTACAAGGTTTTGTGTGACTAGAATAAGCTTCTACATGGTTTTTTGCTCACTCTCGCCAAATTAAAAATATCAATTTTTTGGAAGCAATGAAAATGTGCTTCCACTAGAATGACTTCCATTTTCTTCACTGGGGAATAGTGATTTGTATAATAACTTACCCTCCCCCCTAGCCAAATTTTTTCTATATCAAAATGGATATCATTCGACAGGTAATTTGAAATCATCTTTAGGTGGTTTCTCTGATGATTTTTCATTTCGAATGATCATGTAGGATATTTAACAGTGCAAAGTTTTACTACTTGTTTAAACATGGATTTGCAAATTAAAAGTACTTATGTACATCTTATTCATTATTCATTATTTCATCTTATTTAATTTCATTTGAGTTTCTGATAAATAAAAAAGAATTAAACTAGACAATAATTTAAAAATTGTTCGTTCTCTTTATGTTAACCCTTTTCTCTTTTGCCTCAATTATTTATCATATCTCTTGCAAACAAAAAAATAAATCAGGCGCATTAAATCTTAGAGGGCAAGCAAATATCACTGCTCTTTTTTTCTTGTGGTACCTGTACAAAGTTTGCAAGGAAGAAGGAAAAAACGCATATGCAGAGACACAAAAAAAACTGTGTAAACATATCATGCCAGACTTGGGAGCGGAGCTGTTAGTTCGAGTGCAATGCAATTTTATTGCATATACATACATACATACATATGTATTTTTTGTTTCCATGCGCTGCTAAAATATTTATACGACTAAAATTTCATTTGTTGTTCCTGTTTTTATTCTTGCCATTTGTCTTTATTGCCAATGTTTAAATGCATGCGCATCAATTTGGCCATAAACCTGATGCCTCGCCTCATTTTTTTGTTGATGCCTACTTCTTTTTTTTGAAAACGATTTTTATCCAAATAAAATTAAAGAAAAATAATACATGTAATGCAAAGGAAAATATAAAATTTGTGTAGTTGAAAGTTTTTTTTACTCCTTGGAGACATTTGGTACTATAAATACAATTAAGTACATAGAATGCACATGCATGCATACATTTATAAACACACACGCACATGCACGAAAACGTTGTAAAACGTCAAAGTTGTTTTTTCTTTTTCGATTCCGATCACATAAAATTAAATAAAAACTCAATTTTCAAAACTCAAATGAAAATTTCACAACCAAATTTATATGTGGAAGCCGATGTGGTTGAAAAAATAGCAGTTAAATAAGTGGAGCAAAAGAAAAGCTTACTTCATGAGAGATTCTGGCTGTGCTCCTGAATGTATTTTGCATTGCCTGTAACAATGTTACGTTGCTGGTAAACTAGACTACATATTTGACTGGCACTGTTTTTTGTTTAATATTTTGCTAAATTTGTGCACAGCTGTGACAAGTGGATGCCAAGCAGCAAGCTTTCGACTTTTTCCTAGACAATAGCAACACAAATTTAAAAACAGGCTACGCAGGAAAAATAATTTCAAATACGAAAAATTATACATCATATTGTATATGGGGCCATTCGTATATTACGTAACGCTGTTTACAGAATTTGTATACCGTTACAAGTCCTTAATCCCTACCTGGAGCTTTACGTAATATATCAAGAGCATACATATATGTCAGCAATCTTTGCTGTCATTACTACTTCATCGCCCACCACTGCTTCCTCAAGCATATCTAGCATAATCATAATAATATTGTTGGTGTCGTTTTTTAATTTTTATTTGACAATAACATGTTTTGGTGTCCATGTCATGTTGTTTGTATTCTCTTTGGTTTTCGTTAGTTTCATTTTATCGTTTGGGTTTTTTTTGTGATTTTCTGGTACATTGTAATTTTGTCAAATCGTATGACAGACAGAGTGGTGTTTGTTTTTCTGCTTGTTGGACAAAACAAAAAAATAAGTTCTTGTGCTGCTTATGCTGGTTGCTCTTGGTGCTTGGCGATGATTTCAAATCCAACAATGTCCAAATTGTCTTTGGAGAATTGACATAAACTTTTGCTGTAAACCATCATCATCTCATCTTTCGGAAAGTTTTCTTGCTCTTTTGTTTTTGGCTTGTTTCGTATTCATTTTTGTCAAAATCCTTGTCTGTTTGTTGATCTTAAAAATGGCTGCATTAAATGAAGAGCAGTGTATGTTAATTTATGATTATTTCGCTTTAACGGACGCCATCTTTTTTTTTCTTCTTCTTTAGCCGTCTTAGTGATGAATCCTAAAATGTCAAGGGCAAAATATGAATTGTAGTAGATAGACCATTTCAAAAAAAAAAATATCTTATTTTTGTTATTGTGTATAATTTAGTTGGACTTTTATTGCAGACACAAGAAAATTTAGAAGATTATGGCTAAGTTATAAAGAGAAATATGTATATCTAGGCGCCGGTAATGCGCCAGGCTAAGTTCCGACCAATGCACGCAGTGTGTATATTTATACGAAACCATTCGAGGCGTTTTTATCCCCTTCATAACATTGTTCCACGCTATTTGTAAAATTATGAAATTTAAACCATAATTAGAATTAATACATCTCACTTCATCTACAAAGTGTGAAAGTTTTACAATGAAGGCTTCCTGCATAAAGTGCATATTTTAAAACATATTACATGAATTACATTACAAAAACTGACGACCGCTACATTCACTCAAAACTTCAGAGCAGCACGAGCCACTCACGCGAGAAGAACGCAAGCTCGCCGCCAAAATCATGTGCCTACTACAATCGATCATATGTGATAAACGACCCTTAAACTCACGAGGTAGGACGCACAACCATTTAAGCACAGGATCCTGATAGCCGCAATGCATTTATCCCTAAGCACCTCAGCTGTCGAGCAACCGGCACCTGTGGCACCAGAATTATCCTCTGGTGAGACCTCAAAGTTCCACCACAACGGCTTCACCTCTATCGTCTTTTGAACTCAGACACAGTTCTAGGCACAGAGGATATACAGAGATGTCACGAGACGGAAGATAATTTGTGTTTTCAGAGGTCTCGTTCTCGCAGTCACTGCGCATTCTTTAACCTTCTTTCGTGGTTGCATTTTTTAGCTTAATTTCATTTTACGCTTTGTAACCTCATTCGCTTGGCGATTTTTGCAAATAAATGGTAAAAATTTATATTTTTAAATGAAAATGCTTCAAATAAGATATGCAATCATTTTAAAACATTTTTTAATTGCTTTTTTAATAGTAATAAGCTATTTGGCATTTTGTTTTTTGATTCAACACAACAAATTCTTTCATTTAATTTTGTAAAATTGTGTACTTCGTTTACTTGTTCAAATGTATTTTCAGTTTATGCTTTGTGATCTCATTTGCTGTGTGATTTTTGTAAACAAAAGGTAAAAATTAAAATTGTTCAATGAAAATGCTTAAAGTTAAATCAGTAATCATTTGTAAACAAATTTAAATCACTTTTTAATACGATTAATCTATTTCACATTCTATTTTTTTAATTCAATTCAACAAATTCTTTAATTTAATTTTGTAAATGTGTATGTATGTATGTATGTATGTACACGTGTTCGTTTCACAAAGTACATATTTTCTCTTGTTTGTTTTGATTATTTTGTTACCATCTTAATAACAAATATACTTCAGTTGTCCCTTTCTCGCAGTGACTGCACCACAAATGATTTTAGCTTTTTGCATACGTCAGTTATTACAACTCTGGTCTACTTTGTGGTTCTAGGTGACGCTGCACCTAATTGACATCAACGGGATGTCTTCCTTTTATAAATATGTGCACATCCTTTGCTCTGTTTCCAGAGAGCGGGTAGTACAACATTAGTTCTATGGCTAATGTACCAAAGGTACGTCAATTTAAAAGCCACATTACCCTAGCTGGGGCCCCGGGATTGCCATACCCGTAGTAAAACATAGACTCACCCGGGTGTACTATAGCTAGAGAGCTGCAATATAGAGTATATCTAGGCGAGCAATGAACTAAAAAAATCTGAAAACACGGACATTTTAACCAGGGGGCGCGGCTACGCCAATATAAATTAAAACTTGTGCTAGTGAGCTGAAATTCGATACAAAGCTAGGTGTAGGAGAGAAATCAACAAAAAATTCTGAAAACCTGGAAATTTTCGCCAGGAGGGTATTGCTAAGCCCTCAAAGGTCAGTATTAAAAAAGCCAATCTAAAGCGCTTAACGGAAGCGATTTTATTTAGATTTGGCATATATATTTCGATAATGCAAGGCTATAAATTTTTCGTAAAAAAGTGGGCGTTAACACGCCCATAAAATTTAAGCCTCATATTTCATGTACTACGGCTCAGCCTATATAGATATACTATTTATGTAGGTATTATTATCCGTTTGCAACGAAACTTAACACGAACTATAAGCACTAGCCCAAAAAAAATTTGAGTTTGAAAAACTGGGCGGGGCTACACCCATAAAAATGTTAAATTAAAAGTTGCGCTAAGGAGCTGAAATTAGATATTGAAGTAGGTCTAGGTGAGAAACCAACTCAAAAGACTTGAAAACACGAAAATTTTAGTCAGAAGGGCGGAGCTATGCCCATAAAAATTAAAAGTTGCGCGAATAAGCTGAAATTTGATATACAAGTAGGTATAGGTGAGTAACCAACTATAAAAATCTGAAAACCCAACAACAACAAATTTTGCCAGAACGGGAGGGGCCACGCTAATACTGTTCAAACCTTAAACTGTCACCTTAAAAAGTGAACGTGATCACCCCCATAAAATGTAAGCCTTATGTTTAATCTACTTCGGCCTATCAAATTCCAAAAAAAAAATTAGCTGTTCACAACAAAATCGTGAATTTAAAATAGTGGGCAAGGTAATGCTCATAAAATTTAAAGGTTTAATTCAGCCTAGAGAAGTTTTAGACACAGGTAAGTGTAGATGAGTAAGCCAATGGAAAAATCTTAAAACCAAGAAGTTTTATCCGTTTGCGCCCTTATAACTCAAATTTGCACTAGAGAGCAGAAATCTAGTTCACAAATAAATCTAGAGCAGATATCACTAAGAAAAATTTAAAAACTCGGAAGTTTCAATCAGGGGTGCGAACAAGCACCTTAAACTCAAACTTAAGGTCAGCTAGTTGTTCCGTTCTACCACGTGTTTGTTAGAATATTTACAACTAACTTTGGTGTTATTTTTCATTAATAATTATCACATTATCACATGGCTTAAAAAGTGTTATAAACCTTAGCCTGATCGAATCATAAATTAAGATCAATTCAATTGAAATTTTTCATACACATGGCACTTATCCAAAGTAAAAATTTCCTTTTTTGAAAAATGGTAGTGATTTCACATATAAATCTTATTTTTTTTTTTCTTGCATGTATTTCGGCCTATCAGTTTAAGTCTATTACTTATGTATTTCTCATTAGCTTGTTCTTACGAAACTTTACATGAACCATAGGTACTAGCAGACAGCATAGTGGTCAAGGATAGGCCCATAAGAATTTTACGTAAGATTATACTGTTAAGCGCTGATATTTTTTAGACAAAATTGAGTTACTCAATCGGAAAATCCAGAAGTTAAAGCACCAGATACCCTATTGAAACTTTGTATGCACATTGGGCATATCCTTTTGATTTAAATACTTTGGCTAAGTAGACTTTAATATGTGAATATAATTAGAAATGTAGGCAGGGCCACGCCCACTAAAATTTATGCGTATCTTATCAAATGGCGTGCACACTCGCGGCGTTGTAATGATACAATAATGCATTTTTAAGGTGTGCAATCCAACATCAATCACAATCTAAACTTTTCAACTGGCCCAGTGAACATTAATAAAAATAAAATACACTAGAAGTTTCAAGTTTAAAAAGTATTATATAGAAATTTTTCCAAAAAACATAAATGTGAAAAATGGCCAAGTTTATATCCAAAATTTCGGCCATTAAAAGTAGTGAGATATAAATTTTGACCAAAGTTGTTTTTTGCACAATACATATTGCTTTAATCTGCCATGCATTTTATAAATATGAAATCGTCAGTGTTTCATATTATATCTAGGCAACCTGCTTACTTATTTGTGTTCTTTGTTTCCTTTTTCTTTGAGGCAACCTAAGCCACAAAAAAAATATTATTTTCAAAACTAAATTTGCTTAATTCAAAAAACCACACAACCATTATAAAATTTAAATATGGAAACATGCAGTTTAATTGCAAACAAGTGAAAAGAAACAAACATCAAGAGCAATCAAGCGAACCCATCTTTGCTGCAAGAAAAATCCCTGAAAAAGCATGTCTACCATGCCCTTCCTAGCAAGTGTAAAATATATAATGGTTTTTTCTTAAAACGTCAAATCTAAATACTAAATGCAAGAAAATTTTTCAAAATAAAAACGAAATACTCTAACCTCACGCATGCAAGCGAGACGTCAAGTCAAATTCTTTTCTGTAGCAATTTTTAGTTTGCAATATCGAAAACCGCAGCAGCAGTGGCAGCGATAATGTTGATAATGATGATTGTCATCATAATGACGATGCACACAATACGTAAAGAAAAAAGCGAGTTCAACTGCATACGGACAAAAAGAGAGAAAGGTATAAAAATAAAATGGGAAAAATAGCAACCACAAAAACAATAATGACGACGATATGGTTGGTCATGGACGCCATAGAATAAATGGTTTTTTGATAGACAGTGAAATAAAGTAACAACTATAACAATAACTTCGGTAGACGAGAAAGCAACAACACAACTTTAACATTTATTTGGCATGAACTTATTTTCGTAAATCTGCCGTTATTTTGTTTTTACCAAAAATTTAACAAAACTACCAGAGCCTTAAATGAAATAAATTTTTTCCCCCTGGTTCAAAAAAGAGACCAGACACAAAAATTCATATTTGCAATAATATTTGTTTTTAATAATTCATTGATACTATGTCTATGGGGGTTTTTAAACTTTTTTTAATTATGTTTGAAGTCTATTTAAGTGCTGCTTAGCCACGACATCTTGACCAACAACAAAAATTTTTTTTAAATTTATGTTTTTTTATTTCGAAAATAGCTTTATGCACATATGTATGTATGTACATGCATGTGTACTCGTTTGTTTAATTTTGTTTTAATTTTAATGTTATATAAAATTTACTAATTTTATACCAAAAATTATCCAATTTTTTACTTGCAATGAATAACTTGTTAATGTGAATAAATTTTAGCTATAAATAGAATCAAGGCTATGTTAACGACAATATAAACTATCAGCATTATTTATAAAAGTTATTAAGGCTTTGTTAAGGCTTTTTTCTTAGTCACTGTCCTGACTTGCAGGAAAGAGAATGGCCACAATGGGCGCTCTTGAATTCTAAGGAACTTTCTGACGTTGCTAGTGTTGAACTTCAACGTATTAGCAGCTTTATACTGAGCTCTGGATGGTTCGACGGTGGGGACTTCGCATAAGCAGAGTCTCCGTGGTATCACAATTGACCAAAACGGTCTAAGTGAGTCCGGGTTTCTGACTGCCACCCCTACCTACCTACCTACCTAAGGCTTTTTAAAACCAATTTTCATATACAATTTTACTTAAAAAGCCTTTCTAAAGCCTTAATAATTTTTATAAATAATGCTGTATGTTATTACCTTAAAATGGAATTCATGTATTTATATTACTTCACTTATCTTTGAACCGCCAAGCCCAACTGTACTTACGATAAATAAAAATTGTTAATTAAGATTGAATTCAAAATACAAACGGTGTTATGGGATTTTTATTTATTTTTTAATTTAATTGTTTGCGCTGCTTAAAATATGAGGTTTGGTGTAAGAAATATGTCCTAATTTTTCAGCTCCATCCGACGGTAGCTAGTCGTGCCTAGTGGGGCCCAAAGTTCCCCCTATTATAAAAAAACATCTATTCAGTCAAATATTTATAGTTATATTGAATAATGTGCTTAAAATATAAATTTAATTTATTAATGGTTTTTGGTATTGAATTTAATATTGCCAATCTTAATATTATAATAATTTATTCGAACTTTTAGTTTAATATATAGAAGTTTTATTTAAGCTTAAGGTCCTTTTGTAAATAATTGATAACAATATTTATTAGTTTATCGATATGGTATGTGTATGTGTAGCTTCACAACGTTGCAGCGAAATATCGATAAAATAATAAAGATTGTTATCAATTATTTACAAAAGGACGTAAAGCTTAAATAAAACTTGTATATATTTCCAACCTTAATGAGCATATTAAACAGGCTACAGAACATGCTATTACCTCCCATTCGAAGACTGGTTTTAATAGAATTTATTCTATGGATATTGAACGTCTCGTATGTGAAAAAGAAGAGCTAGAAGGCAATGGCAACAACGCAGATCTCACCAACATAAAATCAGACTTACAGAGTGCTATAAACGACTCCAAGAGTTGCTTGGATCTGGAAAAACTGCATCTCTTAAAAATTATCTGGTAGGTCTGAATGTCATACCAGCATCTAATTACTCCTTGTACTGTGCTGCTAGAAAGCCTAAAACACCCGTTGAGTTTAAACAACCTCTGCGCACATCTACGGGAGGTTGGGCCAGAAGCTATACTGAAAAAGGTAACATATTTGCTGAGCATTTAAAATACGTATTTACCCCAAACACATGTACTGGTGTTGTTAATTTGCCGAGTGTAGTTGCTCTACCCCCTCGACCCATAAAATTTAAGACGAGTGATGCTCAAAAACTAATTGCTGAACTCAACCCGAAGAAAGCTACAGGTATTGATGGAATTAGTAACAATATCCTGATAAACTTGCCTCATATTGCAGTTAGAATTTTGTTATTAGTTTTTAATGCCATTTTACGACTGGAGTATTATCCACACTGCTGGAAACTTGCCAAGATAAAAATGATTCCAAAGCCAAGCAAAGACCTTACCAAGGCTGAGTAAAAGAAGCCAATAAGTTTACTGTTAACAATATCAAAGCTCTTTGAAAAGTTACTCATGAAAAAATTGTCCCCAATTCTAACTGATAATGGGTGCATTCCGGACCATAAATTTGGTTATAGAAGTCAGCATAGCAGCATTGAACAAACTCTTAGATTGGTTCAATTTATAAAAAGAACTTTTGAAGAAAAGAAGTATTGCTCTGCACTGTTTATTGACGTTTCTCAGGCATTTGATAAATTGTGGCATGAAGGCTTAATTTTAAAATTGAAGACTTACCTACCAACAAACATTCTAAATATTTTGGAAAATTACATTATTGCCCGGAAGTTCACTGTTGTAGAAGGATACTTACTTGTAACTATCTCATCCGGACCAGTTTTGTATTTGATATATAATTGTGATATGCCTTTGGGCAGTAATACATTTGCCGATACAGCTTAAATTAGTATGAACGAAACCCCTCACAAGGTATCCCGATATCTTCAGGAACATATTACCCAGCTGGAACTTTGGTTAAACTTATGGAGAATAAAGGTAAATGAACAGAAGTGTGTTCAGGTAGCATTTACCCTACAAAAAAATTATTGTTCTCTCATTAGAATCAATAATCAAATTGTTCCTCAACATTTACATGTGAAATATCTTGGTATACACCTTGATCGAAAACTGACATGGAAACAAAATGTTGACTCAAACCTAACACTAATTAAACTAAAGTTAACTCAAGTACATTGGCTGATTGGTAGAAATTCAGCTCTCAGTCTAGATTGCAAACATTTGATATACAAGTCGCTTTTGAAACCTATACGCTTTATATATGCTACGGAGTTCAACTAAGGGGCACTGCTTCAGCTTCCAATGTGGAGAGAATCCAACGAACACAAAAAAATTTACGGTTAATAACATCGGCTCGACGGTACATCAAAAATTCAAATATATGTACATCGTGATTTAAATATGCCAATAGTGATTGAAGAAATTGCAAAATACGCAGGCAAATATTTAATAAAATTCGAGTCACATCCTAATCCGCTTGCTCGCAACATCTTGAATTTTACTGAACACATCCGACTAAAAAAGAGGGACACAAGGACTCTCAATACTCAATAATGGCTATCAATACTTATGTATTATTTATAACTATCTCTAAGTTTATGTCCGACAGTGATCAGGCCTAATGATAATTTTTTAGATTTATGATTTGAATACTTATTGTTAGTTCATATGTGAAGATACAATAAATAAATGCATGTATTAAAAAAATCTTATGACATAGCAAGCTGAAATTTGGCATACTTAAAGTACTTTCTCTTCGGAAAATTGTAACTAAGCCAGATTTTTTATCTTTGTTCTATGGGACCGGCTTTTCAACTAGTATCTGATTGAATATATATTTTTTATAATATGGGGAACTTTCGGACCCACTAGGCACAACTAGGCACCGTCGGCTTGAACTGAAAAATTAGGACATGATTTCTTACACCAAACCTCATATCTTAATCAAATTTCCAAAAAAAAATAATAATTGCGACAAGTCAAGTGTGCATAAATATATGTATATAAAGAAGAAAAAATAAGCATATTCATCAGCACTTCCCAAAATTATAAAAGCTCTCTCAGAGCAACATACTAATCCTCTACTTTTAATTTCCCTCGTTTTCTCAACCACATGAGAAATTATAACTTGACAAATTGGTGTTTCCCTAATCAGGTTAATCATTCCAAAAATTTCAGTCCACTCCTTATTCATCTCAGTTATTGGGTAGTACGTTTACCAAACCTAAATGCAAATTTGTTCACATGGTATTGGAAGTCTCAATTATATTTTAGTCACATCTAACAATAGTGTTGTTAGTGTTGTCATATTTACAATATTAAAATCATGTATAACAAAGTAAATTGTTTTTGCATATACTATTATTATTAACTCAGTTAATAATATTATTTAAACTTTGCTTATCTATTGACAATAATATGATTTGACTGCAACCTTATAATTCCATCCTGGTATGTTGCTGTTTTATTATGGTTACCTCAACCATATTTTTTCTCTGCGTGTGTTAATTCAGAATTTTTCTAAATTTCTGTTAATTATATATCATCACAAAAACACAAATGTGAAAAAAGGCTATGTCCCTTTCCAAAATTTCGGCCATTAAAAGTAGTGAGATAACCAAGATTGACCAAGTTGTTGTTTGGCACAATACCTATCACTATAATATGCTATGCATTATATAAATTTGTAATCTTAAGAGTGTCATATAATTTCTAGATAATATGCTAACTTGGTAATATTTTTACCTTTCTAAAAAAGAATAATATAAATAAATATAATAAAAAGAATAGTATAATGCATACTTGTTTATTTATTTATATCGGGAAAAATATTGTAGAGTTAGCATATTATATAGATACGCCAGATCAAATTTCAACTGTCTAACGCAAATTTAATTATTTTATTTTTATGCCGTATTCCTGCACACTTGTTTAAAAGAAAAATTTTTTTAGTCAGTGCCAATCATACGTGTCAAGTTTCGATGGAAACGGATAATAATATCTACATAAGTAGTATAAATCTGCTGATCCGAAGTACATGAAAGAAGACTTAAATTTTATTGTTATGTTAACGCCCACTTTTTTAAAGGAAAATTTATTAAAACATGTTTGCCAAATTTCAATAAAACTGCTTACGCCAACGATCTAAATTTCGTGTTTTAGTTATAAGCTTAATGGGCGTAGCCCCGCCCTTATGGCTATATTTTCCCCCTGGCTTTAAGATTTTTCTAGTTAGTTTCTAGCTTAGAAATACTTGTCTATCAAATTTCACCACATTAGCGAAAATTTTAATTTGTTATTCTTATTTGCGTGATCAAGCCCGATTTTTCAAACTCAAGATTTTCTTTGGCGAGTGTTTATCTCTCCTCTTGAGTTTCGCTGGGAACGTGTAATAATGAATACATAAACAGTATATTTAAATGTGCTGAATCGAAGTACATACATTAAATGGGAATGCAAATTTTGTGGGGTTTTAACTCCCATTTTGTTTAAAGAACATTTATAACCTTGTATTATTGCAACATGTAACCCAAATTACAATGAAATCGCCTGAGTTAAACGCATTGGATTTTTTTTATTGTCCGCCGTCCAAAAGGGGCTAAGTCCTTGGCTATAATTTTCAGGTTTTCTGATTTTTTTAGCTAGTTCCTAATCTATAGCTACTTTCTTAACAAATTTCAGCTAACTAGCGCAAATTTTAATTATATTTTCTAATGGACGTGATACCACCCACTTTTTCAATCTCAAGATTTGCTTTGGCCAGTAGTTATCTTTCTTGTCGAGTTTCGTTAGAAACCGATAGTAATAAATTTATAGATATGTAGTATATTCAAATGTATATGAAATAGTAGGCTTAAAATGTATGGGTGTGTTAACGCCCCCTTTTTTTAACATAAATTTATAGCCTTGCATCCTTGCAACATGTATGCCCAATTTCAATAAAATCGCTTCAGTTAGAGGCCTTAGATTTGTATTTTAAATTCTAAGCCTCATGGGCGCAGCCCCGCCCACCTTGGTAAAATTTTTGAGTTTTCAGGTGTTTCTAGTAATTTGCTAATCTATAACTACTCGTTTATCAAATTTCAGCTCAATAGTGCAAATTTTAATTTTTTATTATCATGGGCGTGTTTCCGCCCAATCTTTTTAATCTCAAATTTTTTTTGGCTAATGTTTGTCTTTCCTGTGTAGTTTCGTTGGAAACGGATAATAGTAGTTACATAAACAGTACATATAAATGTACTGGCCGGAAGTACATGAAATAGGAGGTTTAAATTGTATGGGCGTGTGCCAAATTTCAATAAAATTGCTTGAGTTAAACTCTTAAGATATGTGTTTTTAATTCAAAGTTTTATGGGCGTAGCCCCGGACACTTGGTAAAAATTTTCTGGTTTTCAGATTTTGCTAGGTGATAACTCACATAGTTCTATTTGTGTACCAAATTTCAGCTCACTAGCACAAAGTTTAATTTTAATGGGCGTAGCTCCGCCCCTGGTTACAATTTTCGGGTTTTCAGATCTTTCTATTTCATCGCTCACCTAGATCTACTTGTGTACCAAATTTCAGATCTCTAGCTATAGCGGAAGTGCTTCATAATATTGATGAGTGAGTCAGTAGGTCAGTGAATCAGTGAGTATGTCTTAAAATATGCACTTTTTGCACCTCCATATCTCCGGAACCTTTCCTTGTAAGACTTTCAAACTTTCCATATGAATTCAAATAAATTTATTTATGATTGCGGGGAACAAAGTTATGAGGGGGGTAAAAACAGCTCGAATGGCCTCCTGTAAATATACACACTGCGTGCATTGGCCGGAACTTGGCCTGGCGCACTGTCGTGAGCCTAGATTAGTTAAGCTCACGATGTTGTCATCTATATATGTATATTATTACAGATTGAGAGATTATGGAGGCATAGGTTCATCCACAACAAAACACAGCCTAGTGTGTTATTTTATAGGCTGGTGGCATTATTAATATATTGTCAACGGCGAGTGCTATAACGTTATAATAAATAATAAGGATTTCCAACAAACCAACGCCAGAAATATAAATGTCAGTCGTAAAAAATATTTGTAGATCTTACAACTGAGCTGAACTTTCGATTCCTCTGGGAATAGCTTGTAAGGTAAATCCTTTAACGTATTTGCTTTTTATTTGAACAGCGTGCATTATAGGAATCATTCATTCTTAAAAAATACTACATATGAATAATAATTAACCTAAAGCCCTTTTCACAATGTACAATTAAAAGCTAACAGCGACTTTAACGGCAAGTTTTGCATGAAGAACGTGAACGTTAACTTTTAATCATACATTGTGAAAAGGGACGTTAGAGAGTAAAGCCGCATATGTTAACAAGCAAACTGAATATAACTTCCCAGCTAAAAAAATTATGTATGGTCCATATATTTTTAATATATGAATGTATATAACTATATATGAATATGTATGAATTCATGTATGGAAAGATATGGGATTATACATGGCAAAACTATTATATATGAACTAATATATGGACTAATATATGAAATGTATTATAACCTATGAAGTCATATATGAAAATTTAATTATGAAGCTCTTCATATGTGGATCCATATATAAATATAAGATTTTATATATGGAGCCATATATAAGAATGTATGCATACATGATATCTCAAATAAGATCGTTTTTGCAATCCAAAAAGCTTGGAATTTTATCACTGCTGAACTGGAAATCCATTAGAAAATACATACGGTATGCAAAATTTATATGCGTATCCTCAACGTTTAAAAAAGAAAAACTTTGTTAAAAAAAACATTATTGTATGATTTTATACATTGTGTCCCCATTTAATATATCAAATAATCAAAAGAATAATCCAGTCATTAATTTTATAGAAAATAACAAAATTCTCTAAATAAGAAACAAAGTTCATATTGAAAACTATTGTTAGACGGATTATTTTTTCTTTTATAATTAATTGCATTAGTTTTTAATCTAATTTCTTAAGCTAAATGTTATGCACGAATATGATTTATGTGTTTTTTAAATAATTGATTCACCTTTTGATGAATGAAATGACTTTTAGTTCGTTTTGAATTAATTGTGCAAACAAATACTTCTTTAAATACAACCTCTCTCTCAAGTCTAAAAAATTTAATTTTAGTAATTTAATTTATTGCACAGCAGTGCGCTTTTGTGAATCAAGAGTGTATGAATATGAACTTTGCATACTGTGGAGGGAATTTACACATACATACATGTATGAAAATGTATGAATATATATAATCATATATGCCCATATACCCTCATTTTTCGGATCCGAACCATATATGGGATATCATATATGCTCCAAACATATTTTTTTAGCTGGATTTGTAAAAATATTGAATTTAGATCAGAGGTCACTTTGTTTTGATCTCTTTTTCACGTAGATACATTTTTTTGATGTAGGTACATACCTAGGTATGTATATGATCATAAGCCCAAACTATCTAATGAGAGAATTTGTATTATCACGGCAGATTTATTATAAACTAAATTTTGATATATTATAAAGATTTAGTTCGCTTAGAATTCTGCAATTGAAAACAAAAATTTTACCAGGCACTTTGTAAGCCAGCAGACTTCAAGTAAAGCGCAAACGCATTTTGTGCTTAAAAATATCCAAACACACAATTGTTGTAAACACACACACACACACACAATCATATGGGTTTCTTTAAACGTACATACATATGTATGACTTGGCGTACTCCGCCTTTTTTTCTCGTATCTGTGTTTAAAATTTATGATACTTATTATGTGTGTGTGCTACACAGCATTGATAGTCAACTTTTTTGTTATTGGCCAAACTTAAACGGGTTATAAAAGTGCTGTTATTATAACCGAAGTTTGGGTGTGTGCGAGTCTTCTGTGTGCAAAAACCAAGCCATGAACACCAGAAAGGGAACACAATACATAAAAAACACAAAGCCAGAGCCAGTCACTAATGTTGCAAGTAAACCAAAAAGCTAAAACACTCGTTCCATATTCAGTATTCAAATTCCAAAAGAGAAAAACATATAATATTTTAGCTCTCTTCGGTAGTATTGCCAGAAGTTTACATTTATCTAAATTTTGCAAATGCTGATATCAATATGGATTTTATATTAAAATTTTTAATATGGAGGTTAAAACGTTGGATGTAAACCCAACCCTTTTTTACACGGTAAATACGTGCCTAAGAAAATCGTACAAAAATAAATCTGGTAATCAAACATATGCATCATATAGACAATTTAATGATACGTTTAAAAAATCGTGTAATTTGAAAAAAATGTAAACATTCAAAGAGTAGTAATACGTGAAAAAATGATTATCAAAAAGTTTTATTAATAAAAACATATTAAATAACAAAAACAATTAATTTAAATTAAAACTAAATTTTACAGTTACTCGTGGGTTTCGGATAATAGAACTTCGCGCTCATTACAAACAGATTCATATAAGGGCGTATTTTAACATTGTATGGAGAAATGCACATTATATATTTTTAAAGCACTTTGGAAATGCATAACCTTCTATATCTACTTGTAAAAATTAAAAAGAGAATATCGTTCAAGAAATTCGTGCAAAATAAATAATTCGTTCTTATTTTTGAACCGTGTTATTTCAAAATCGTGTAAAAAAGAGTTGAGTGTACTTATAAAACTTTCATTGTAGTATTTTAATAATTTTGGAGTTATCATATGTTAAAATTTTACACAAAGACTTGAAAAAAGAAAATACGAGTATTCGTATGTATTCACAGAATTGCACGTACATAAATTGTAAACTTTAACATGAATAATTCAAATTTCTTTAAACTTTTGTAAAAACGAACAGTATTATTAATTTTAAGGAAGAAATATTATTCGAGCTATTTCTATTGAATATTCCAACAGTTGTTAAGAACTATTTTTAATAAGTTTGGTAACAATTTATGTTCGAATAAATTTTTAGCTGACTTTAAAACAGGAGAAGGTTCTCAATTCAGCTGCATAATTTCAATATATGTACCTACACAGAAAGGAGTATTCACCAATTAATGTTTTCATTTAATTGATGCAATGAAACCTTTAAGAGTACTAATTAAACTTAATTGGTATTATCAAATTGCTTATAGGTGAAAATTTAATTAATTTTTCAATTGACAATTGAAATTACAAAATTATTCTTATTACTGTTTTGTGCATATACATATACATATGTATGTATTTGTGCTAGTCCATCTTTTGTATTTTCGGATTTTCGAAACTCTATTTTTGTTCCAAAAGGTAGGTATAGCTTTAATTTTAGCAAATTTCCAAAGCAGTGGGCTAGACGAAACCCACAAAATTTGTTGCTTTGATTTAACGTGTAAATATGTGTCTACATGTGTGTACAAAACAAAAATCAAACAGAATTTTGCTTTTTCATGCAAATTTAAAACGCTTTTATGCCAATAATTAAAAAAAATTTATTGTGCATATCTACACAAAAATACCTCCTACATCATGTATATTTTACCAATATTGGTGGGCGATAAGATACTGAAAAGTGTACGACAAAAAAATGTGTGCCGTTTAAATATATTTGATATTTTGCTTCACCAATTCTAACGTAACTGTGCACAAAAATTCATCCCAGAGATTATCTACTACCCCCATTGAAACTTCTTATTATATTATATACATACATCTACTTAAACGATTCTTATGATTCCACGTCCATCTAAAGATGAAATCTGATGATTGCAAATGTGTGTGGGACCATGCATCCTAAAAATTGATTTTTAGACTAAAGCCTTTAGATTAATATTATAAAAAAGGCACTTACTTAAAAATTAATCATTATTTTTATATTGTATTCAGTTGAAATGCAAAATGAAACTGCATTTGGGCAATGCTTTCCTTTCTTCATAATTTTTCTAACGAACTTTTAAAAGACCGATATACTCTCCAATATTTGCCGATTAGCCGTACTGCAAGCCAGGGAGCAACATAGCAACATCACATAATGACTACAATTTTATTTAAGTCAACATTTGGGTCGGTCGGCGGATAGCTTCCATCTACGAGTATTGTATGATAGACTAAGGCTATTTAGAGAATTTTATAGAAACTTAAAAATATCTTCGCAACATTATTCATCTACAGCTCCAAAAAAATAATCACACTCTTGTACTTTATACGTTGTATATTGGTTTCTCTGAGTAAAGATTCTGTACATTGCTTTTCTTCAGCCCTAGTTGCCTCATTATTGACTAGAGGCTAGCTGAAAAGAAAAATGTTACTCATAAAACAACTCAAAACTACTCTTCGACATGAAAAAAATCCTATACATGTGATAGAAATCACCGTTTTCGAAATGGTTTCAGACCATTAAACATGTAATGAATATTGATCGACTTTGAAAATCGTTTTCAATCGTAATCTATTGACTTTTAACAAGCACATTAGAAAATAAAATGTCAACATTAAATCAAGGAAAGTTCATATAAGGTATACCGGCACAATTCGCTTTAAGAAATTTATACTTTTGATGCAAAAAAATGTAGTGAAAATATATATTGACATGTAATGGATATTTCATTTACAAGCATTATAAAATAGTCACCTGAGCATTTGTGATCACATCATATGGATTCGGCTTGATTAAAATACATATGTATGTGAAACCTATAAAAAACAAGCTTGGAAATTACTATTAAGGCCTCTATTGCAAACACGTCACACATTTGCCCGAATTAAAATCGGTTTTGTGTCTAAAATTTAGACTCTAAATCGTGGTTTACCACATTCTTGAATTTTATATATATATTAATTTTTAGTTAAAAATACGATACGTACAGATGTATACATACTAGTGATGTAACGAATGTCAATTTTTGATATTCGCGAATACGAATACGAATACCAATATTTCAAACGATATTCGCGAATACGAATATTTGAAACGATATTCGCGAATACGAATACGAATATTATATGCAAAATGAAATATTAAAAAATTGTTATGAAATAAGACCACACTCTTGTTGGCGTACTTTAAAGTTATTAAAAAGTGCCCAAAATTTTAATGATCGTCATTCAATAATATAATGCTCAATTGCACAGCTCAAGTTTACGATTAAATAAATTTCCATATATGTATGTAATTATTGAAATTTTTTTTAAGAGAGTGTAAAAATGAACAATTGCACAGTTTGCGAGACTCTTGAACATTCTCATGAAAACCCTTAATGTATCTGTACAAACTAAAATTTTTATTATTCTTTTATTTAAATTCCGTTTAGGATTTATGCATTTATTTATTTAATTTCTTTGGAAAAATATTCGTATTCGTATTCGCCTGAATTTATCGAATACGAATACATTCGTATTCGAATCGGCCTGAAAATGGCCGAATATTCGACAATTAGAGTACGAATACAAATATTCGTGCATCACTAATACATACACAAACTTGTACATGCACAATGGAAAAGGTATATCGAAAACATTGTGGCAACACTGAGTAGGGTTGAAAAATAATCTAAGAGAGCTTTTTTCTCTTTGATATGGAACAATTTGCCTTTCTTTTATTGATTTTTGTTTTAAAAGTGGAAAAATCTGAGTAAATGATTTTTTGTAAGTTTTCCTCCTCGTTTTACTTTCTGTGTCGTTGCTCTCTTTGAGTGTTATTTTGAACACGTGCTTCAGTTTTATGCACAATTGCAAATTGCAATACATACTTTCCAAAACTTCTCTTCAAACGTGGGTTGTTGTTGCGCGCTACTGTTTGGTGGTAATTGTTTTTGTTCTTGTTGTCAGTCAATAATTCCAGCCTCTTTTTTGCTTTGCTCCGCTTGTAATACAATTTACAAGCGAAATGTGTATACATACATAGATACAAATATACTTATGTACATATGTATGTATGATTGCATTCATGACTCTTTCTACAAGCAACAACAAAAACCATTGAAATATAATAAAAAAGAAATAAAAAATACTGTTATTTAAGCAAAAATTACTTGTCATAGTTTTAATTTTTATTACAATTTTTATGGTATTTATTTGAAAAGTTTTTTGTTAATTTTTATTCAAACTTACATAAATACATACTCACTGAGTATTACTCAGGTACATATGTACATACATATGTACATGTATGCATACTTTTGCCCATCAGTATGTGTGTGTAACTCTGCTACTTTTTGTTAGACAATCCGTAAAATTTGTTTTTAGTTTTTCATACCACATTTACAAGTGGCAGGCAACACTTTGACACATGAAAAATATATTGCATTCATTGAAACAACAACAACAACAAAGAAGGAAAAAACAGCGATCGCTGCAGTCAGTCATTCAGTCGTGTTGCACTGAAATGTGGAACACTTGGCGTATTCATTACGTGTTTAGGTTTTTATTAGTTGCAAGTTGAAATTGTTCACACTTTTTTCATTTTTGCCACCGCGTTTATTACTTTTTTTCTTCTTGAATTTTGCGTTTTTGTTCCTTTTGGACGGATTTTTCGCTTCCATTCAGAGTTCAACTCCAGTGATTTGGTTTTTGTTTTGGCTTATGTGTACGAATTTGTGTAAAATGTGCCAATTAAATTTTATTTGTTAATTGTTACACTTAATTTGGGTGTTAATGTTTTTTTTGTATGTTTTTCATATACATACATACATACATACATACATACATACATTTATAAACCTTCAAAAAAAATTACATAAGAACTAATGGCGATTTCTTTTCTGAAGAAAATATGTTTCACTATATACATACATATGTGTAACATTTTTAAATGTCACCTAGAATCGCTCAAAGTGCTACATATTTTTTTACTACACTCGAACAAAATTAGCTGCTTTTATTTACAACGGTTACATTTTATCATTAATGTGCTTCATTAGCGATTTTAAGGCTATTTGAGAGGTTTTCAGCACACTACACACATTGACATCACTAGTTATGTCTAAAAAAAACCAAAGCAATTACAATATTTAAATAAATAAATAAATTTTTATAATAATAATTTTTATATTTCCTATTTAAGAAACCTTCTCTCTAAATTATCTGCATAAATCTATGTACAGACGGTTGTCAGATCTTACAATATTGCCCGTAAAATGTGCTCAAAATTTCTTACAACTGTGTGAACTGACAAATTTTGTCAGACGTCGTTGACAGAAAAAGCATTGTCAGTCCATTGAAAGATTAGCAGCTGACAACAAATTGTCAGACATCTTACAATCGCGTGATCACATTGTAAAATTATTGCCAGATATTTGTCAGATATTTTAAATTTGTCAGATGTGCAAAGTTTATGCATCTGACAATGGCGTTGTATTGTTATACAAGCGTCTGGCAATAAATTGTAAGATTTTCTTACAACCGTGTGAACTGACAAGGAATATTGTACTGGCAATTTTCGATTGCCAGAACATTGATAGATCTGACAATGTAGTAAGATCTGACAATCGTCTGTCATGCAAAAAAAACCTTTGTTACCACAGTTGGAAAAAATGGCAGCATGTACACCTTGAATAAAGTGAGGGTAAAATATGTAACATATTTACATATTTTTTTCATGTAACATATTCAGAAAAGAAATTGAAAATTTTTCCCACAGTTGTATTTTTTGCAAACGAACACAGAAATGTAAAACATGTAACATATATACAACATATTTGTCGGAAAATAAATCCCTATAAGTATTTTTTTAAACAATTTTCTTCAAACAGAAATTCTTCAATATATGCTAAATTGGCAGGAGTCTCTTGTGAATGAATTATTTTAATTAAATAATTCTGTTGAGCGAAAGAATGGCATTGCCTTAATCTAATAGAAAAGTTCATCTTAAAACTGATAACTCCCTTGTATTGACATTAATACTATTGAAACTGTCATTAATTGATGATAATCTGACAACAGTGGTCATCACAGGGCTCAGACTTTCATTGAAATTCATGGTTTTTTTGGTGGTAGATAAAAGGAGAAGTAACACTCAAGCAATAAAAGAAGGTATTTCCTTCTTTAGGAGGAGGATTGTGATAGAGAAGACAGGTGTTGAAGGAAGATATATAGATGAGCTTCATTCTTTAACAGCTCTACCCTTTGCATGTTTATAATAATGCAGTGTTGCAGCGCCTCTGAAATATGAGATGTACAATATTTTCGAAGGTGTGCTTCATAGCCATTCGATTGGTTACTGTACACAATACCGATGAAGGAGACCGTTTTGATATTAAATTAGGATTAATATCCGCTGAAGCCGGTATTGTTCAGTGACCAGTGTCAGTGCCAGTGCCTTCATCTTTCCTACAACAACTGATACGAAGGCACAGTAATGATCTCGAACGCAACACCTTCGGTCAGCGTGTTAATTACTTTAGCCAACGCTGGTGGTTTTAATTTATAAAAGTAAATTTTTCTAGAATATACAGCCTCATCTACAGTAAATTTAAATAGAAAAAGTATTTCAACTAGAAAAAATTGTTTCCTCATCGACATCGGAACAAAACATGCACTTAAAACAAAATAACAGAAAAATTGGTTATTTTGACCAAACAAAATTTGGTTACTTGACATTCCAACACAATAAAAAATACTTTTCAGTTTCAATAACAAAAATTCCGGATTTCAACAAATTTTTTTTTAAATTTCCTGTGAAAAAAATATTTCCAGAATTGATAAGTACAATTACAAATAAGTTATTAAAAGGCAAATTTTGTAAATAGAAACGTTTTTTACGTTTTGAAGTTTGTATGGAAAAAATATTTTTTGAAACGAATTTTCGTTATATTTCATACAAATTTGAAACGCTTAGAAACGAAATTTTTTACAAAATCTGCCTATAAATATTTAGTTAAAAAATGAGTCATTGAAACAAAGAGAATTTTTTTCAATAAGCAAATAATTTTCAAATCGTTTTTTTGTACAATTTTATGAAATTTAATGTTGTTGTTGTATATGTTGCTGTCAAATCCGTTGTACTAAAACTAGGAAAATAAGAGCACAGTTACATTCCCTTTTCAGGTGGATATATATGTCTATAAATAGTAAGAAAATCAGAAAGGGGCGATGCTCCGTTTTAAAAACCCTAAGCACTTGTATGGTTAATTTGAGACTTGAGAAATGTGGTCAGTTAGCCAATGACATCAGGAGCTTCTGATTGCATAATGCTAATGCCACCCATAATTATAGATACTTACAGCATTTTTGGTCATGCAATTAAGGCGTATGAAATTGCTTTTTACGAGCGTTTAAATTTACTCCATTCGCTTGAACCCATTCAGAGATTGTTATTAAATCTTGTAAATCTTTATGATAATAATAAAAATCAGTTACTGTATTTCCCTATAAATGTTAAAAGATGAGAAAGTCTACGGCAACAATATTGCACATTAAAGTTGTAAATTGCTTTAAAACTCAAAAACTGATTTTCATGGAAAAAAACTTTATATTTCCCTTGCTGATAAATCAATAGGCAAATATTAAAATGCACAAACAGTTGCGTACTTTCAAAATGCCAACAGTTTCCGGTTTTCGGCAGTAACCAACTCGCAAGCGGAAACGGATGAAAGAAATGACAATCACAACAAGAAAAATTATATTTCCAAAGATTTTTCTCAGTTTCAGTTTATTTAAACAGTTTGGCAAATAAAAATACATAAAGACACAGACGGACAAATATAGCTGCAGTAATTAATTCAAATATTAAATCTTTTGTTAAATTACTAAAGCGATAAAGTTAAAAGCAGACTTTCCTATCAGCCCAATACAAAACGTTTTATAGCGGTCTTAGACTATTATGTTTGTGTTGTTAAGTTTTATCTTAATAAACAATTTATGCAAATTAGAATATGATACTTTAGCGTAAAAGATTATTTAGCCGATTACACTGGCAGTATCTTGTTAAATTTGTAACTATTTGTCTTTCAGATGATCTGTCCGTCCAATGGGCTTGTGTTATAATTGCCTTTACAAATAGTAAATAAAACAATTCACACTGGTAAAAGAAATAATTTTCATTTCCCAAAGAAACCCTTTTCGGTTTGCTGTTCTTAATTTAAGAAAAGCAAATATGTGCATATGAACTGCAAGTTTACTGTGAAGTTTTATCTTTCGGTCTGCTAGCAAGTATGGATAACATATTTTCTAGCGTTAGTCAGTCAGTCAGTCCTTGGTGCAAAGATGAACCAACATAACAGAACAGATTAAGAAGTAATTTAAACTTACTCATAGTTTGTGGTATGAGTGTATCATGTTTTTCTTAAGGAAATATTTTACTCAAGAATTTTTTTATGTTTGTTCAGTGGCATAATTTCACACTCTTAACAAATAATGTGAAATATTTAAAATACTTTTGATTGTTTGGGGTACGGGAAGAAACTTTTTATCTGCTTAATTAATGAAAAGTTGCAATATGTTTTTTTTTTGCTTAAAGGGTACGCTGTAGCTCGCACTTCACTTTGCACATGCCGTTTCTTTTTTCAGTGAGCTTTTGATAAATTAAATGTTCTGTTAGGATCACTCAGTTTCTTGTCATCACCAACAGCTGATCCAGGCTTTGGTGATTTGCAGCTGATGTTAATTCTAGAAAAGTACAAGTACGAGTTGGTGTGGGACGCCACATCAGCGTTGTATTTCTTACTTAAACTGGTTTTAAACGACATTTTTCCCATTCTTCAAAACGTAAAATTTTCCAGAGCATACATGCCATGTGAAAGCTTTAAACCTTAACATATCCTGTGACGTTCTATAAATATTAATTTGACAAAGCATCTGACAACAGCTATTTTGGTATAAGAACAGTGTGTGCGTATTGGCAAAAATATATAAAAGAGATTATTTAAGATGTAACTAGATATGTACTTTGAGAGCAAAATATAATACGAGTAAGTTGTCTGTACTCGTGACCTGCACAAGACCATCTGTAAGACCTTTCAAGACATGAGAGGTTTTTAAAAAGCTTTACTACAAACAACTGAAATAAATTTCTTGCCAACAGTGTTGTTTAGCGTTTGTTTTAGAATATTTCGCTTTGGCAAAGCATTTGAAAAATCTCTCATGTCTTGAAATGTCTTATAAATGGTCTTGTGCAGGTCACTAGTCTGTACATTGATAATTTTGATATAGTTGAGAAAGCAGCAAAAAGTATTGGTGTTCTAACTAGACGTTTTATTTTAAAAAGACCGCCATTTTAACAGTTGTCATGACTCAAAGTACTCGGCAGATGAAACATGGCCATTAACAAAAAAATTAAAAATTCATTATAAAAACGGAGACATTTCGCGGTTACAGCTAGCAAAATCAAATCTTTTGGGACTAGTTAGTTAGCTTAAGAACAACTAGATTAGGTTATTCTTTAATGGCACGTTGTGAATCTCTCTGAAGAGAGATATTTGGAAGAACTTGCGCCTGTCAACTATTAAAAACGTCATGTCTTTATAGATTGGGTCGTTGAAATGCATGAAACTATTTAAAATTTTTTTGAACAACTCTCTTGAATGATGAGAGCTTTTACACAGCGAAGGCAACAATAACATGCTCGGAAAATCCAAAATTATTATTCAAATGCCTTTCTATCCTCAACGCGCAACTATGGTGTGTATGGTGTGGTTTCTGGTCTGGCGGAGATATTAGAGCTTACTTGTTCAAAAATTAAGCTGGAGCAACGCTTATGGAAAATGGAATGCGCTATCGAATACTGCTTAAAGATTTTGTATAGCCCGAATTGGAAGATATCGATATGGATGACGTTTCTTTTCGACAAGAAAAGGGTTACACAATTAGTGATAGAGCTTTTGCATGAAAAGTTTCCTAACCGTGTGAGTTTTGGAAGGGGCAATCACAATTGTTACCAAGATCTTCTAATTTAACATTTATAGAGCTTTTTCTGAGCTGCGTGAAACATAAGGCCTATGCCAGAGGTTCATAACCAATTCAAGGCCTCAAAGATGCGATTTGGTGATTGACATACTCTTCTTTGTACTAATAAATTAACATCCAAACATTTCGTTTATGTTTTCATATCAAACTTTAATCTTTTACTAGAAGATCTTATACAATCAAAAATTTTAATAAGAGTATTATTTATATGATTTCCAATTTATTTTTAATTTCACTATGGTATGAATAGAGATTCACTCGGCCCAAGATAACCTAAAACTTAGGAGCAATTGTACAGGACCTTTCCGAAATTTGACAGCTGTTACAGGCCATGTTGTTGAAGTAACATCCTTTGAATTGGCTGTCATTTACTTAGTTCAATTTGCTTAATCATCATATAACATTCAACTACACATTCAAATGAAAACAATGAAATTGTTTTATCAAAATGTGTGTACTGTTCGTCCATTGTGATTCCCTTTTATTAGAACCGGTTAATAAAAATGTTACCTCCAATTGTAGCCAGAAGAACCCCTGTTATCTGTCATTACGCCACTGAATTCACATGATGAAGCTTATGATGATGTCATAAAAACATGTTTAGCCACCTAATCCTATGGCGTTGCTCCTTCGTCAATGACAGATAGTATGTTCAATGGTCTCTGGTTTCTCTTCATTTTCGATTAGTCCTAATTTACATTATGAAAGTCTTATTGCTGAGTTGATTAGTTTATGGGAAAGAGAGACGAGGGGAAAAGAACCCTTAGCAATGAGACTTACATAGTGCAAATTAGGACCTAAGGAGTTAACTCAAATACAATAGGTCTGCGTATTACCAAAGCGTATTTCAGAACAATGAAGTAGGTATCAGTCAGATGCGAATATACTTGCTATGAAGGAAATTCCAAATTGTTTGAGAGCGAATGTACCTTCAACAATCTTAATCTGCATATACACTGGTAGTGGAGCCATTATTTTGGTCCTAGAATTTTCTCTGCTAAGAACAACAACAGCACTTGACTGCCAATCATCTTGAAACATGATGCTAGATCAATCTTGCATTAGTATCAGCTTGATTCTAAGGCATATACACCCTTAGGGAAACTTTAAAAACGATAAGCTTGCAAGAATTGGGACAACTGTACTCTTGTTCAAACTCGGACTTTTACGCAAGGCTGCAGAAGAAAGAAATATATTTTGGGTCACACAACACTATTGCAATATCACTAGGTATCTAGGTATGTATTAGTGGCCTGCGTAAGCAGTCTTGAAATGTAAATACGTCATGTTTTTTAAATGTATTCTCGTAGCATGTATTATAATAAGCCAATAATAAATGCTGTTGTACTATAAACGAAGCACGATGGTTGTATTGGTGTACGTGTATATGACTGTTAACAAGCGATGTCACCAAGACGTCTTGTTTAAACAAACAATGAAAATAAGTACTGTTTATATATGTATGCTTGTTATTTTGCATATTGTACGTTGGGTGTGTGTATGTAAGATCTAGATGGTAAGCTGTCGTGGTTGTGTTTAAGGGAGGTTTTTTAAAGCAAGCGCACACAACTCATGTAAATGCTTGTGTGCGTTTGTATGTGCTCAGAAAAATAAGAGAGCATACAAAAATTATGTAGGTATGTGTGTGTGTATATGCATGACGTTAGTATACGCGTCAATGGGAGATAAAAGCACAACCAAATTCAAATCACAAATTCTTGAGTCACGAACTATTTTCTTCTTTACTTTTATACCTGCAATAATTTAAACAAATGTATTGCCGAGCACGTTGTTTAGCGTTTGTTTCAGAAGATTTCACTGTAGTAAAGCATTTGAAATTGCCCTCATGTCTTAAAAGTTCTTATAAGACGTCTTTTGCAGGTCTTTAGTATCTATGAACTAAGCTAAATAAGATATTAGAAAAGGCTTATGTCGCAGCTACCAAGATATAGGAGAAGAAGAAAATTTAGAAAGTTTCTGTGTCATTATTGAGTTCAATAAACTTTATGAAGTTGCTTAGGTTTAACTGCAACGTATTGGTAGGTTTATATGGAGGCTCTGGTTGGTTAGACGGTAGTATCATAAAGTATAAAAGGGGTCTGAGTGAATTCGGGATTCTGACAGCCACCTATCCTAACGTAACCTACAGACAAATAAAAAAAGTACAAATCAAGCATTTTTAAATATAAGCCCTCAAATTCTGATATTAAAAGGAAAACTTTAAGTAAATAACTTGTTCAAAAATAATGTAATAATGATTCAAATTATATCCCTTCTTCTTTCACACTGAACTGCCACACAGAAGAGTCACAAAGTAGTCAGACTTAACGGCTCCAATGCAACCATTAAATTCAGCCTGAAGACACTTCAGCCAAAACTGTCACAAATGTCTGGCTACCGTTTGCAACAAAACAAATGCGAACATAAAACACCGAAAAAAAAACAACAACAAAAAACGATAATAACGAAAAAAAGAGCTAAAACTTCCGTTGCACACATTAAGAGCGTTATTATTGACACAAACGATGGATTAACGAACAAACGAACAAGGTTTCCCAAAGGTTAACTCCAGCATAATAATCGATTTTTAATCGTTGTCTGCAAATGTCTTCAGTAGCAGCAATATGTAAAAAATAAAATCTTGTATTAACAAAAAATACAAAATTAACAAAAATAAATACAAGAAGCGTTTTAGTAAAAAACGGAAAGAGCACAAAGGAAAAGAAGAGAACTGACAAGAAAAAAACTTCAAGTTGATAGCAATTATTGACAGCCAACTTCAACGCACATCCATCGTCGCACAGTTGTCAGTCATTCAGTCAGACATTCATACAATCGTTTATTGTATACTAAGTACAAGAAGCGAAAAGTAAAAACTTTTGGAACTGCGTGTATCAGAAGTTTCATTATTACAATTACTCTAATTTCGTGCACTCAAAGAAATGTATTGAAGCAAAACGGGCTATTATACACAGACAAAATCTAATCTTTGTCATAAAATTGTTATCAAATGTTTAATGAAATTATCACACATTGTCGTCATACTTCAATGTCAGCATTAATGGTTTTTTTTTTCATCAAATTGATTATAGTTCAGGACTTTAACGATGTCGGTATGTCATATCATTGACGAAACTATTTTTTCCATGACCAATTATTAAAAAAGTTTGAGGTCGCAATGATGAAAAGTTTCACGGGGTCAAAAGCGAAGATACTTGTCATAGAACTGATGTCAAATTGCATTATTATTATAACGGGTTTTTGTATTAGTATAAAGAAAAGCATAAGGAGTTTGGGGTTTGTCAGGAAGAGACTTATAAATTCTTGGACGTTGCATTGACCTTACGCGCGCCTCAATCCTTTAGATCATATAAGGAGCAAAAAACATCAATAAAATATTCTTAATTTCATTTCTCTCCGTCCTCTACTTTTGCTAGCTTGCATATTCCAGTAAATGAAGTTGCGGGTAGCATTTCCCGTTGTTTTTCGTAATGCATCACCAATCCATCACCATTTTCCTTTCAATACTTCGGTATGAATTCGGCTTTGACATGTGCATATCCAGATGTGCGTGTTCGATATTCTGTTAAGCCAGAAAATTCTTAATACCTTCCTTAGACATTTCTTACTTAAAACCTTAAAGTTGTTTACGTCTGTAGCCGCTATATTCAATGTTTCACATCCATAGAGGAGCATAGACTTTACGCACGAATTGAATTTTGTTATTTTAGTTCGTATGGAGATTGAAGGTGTTTGCCACAATGTGTTAATTGGTCGAACGGTTGGTAAGCTCTCATGGTTCTGTTTGAGACGTTGTTGTGATGATATTATAAAAGTGGTGCACGTCATCGAGTTAGATGTTGTGTGTACTCGCACTACTTTTGTTTTGTTTATGTTTATTCTGAAAACTGCTTTTGAAGCTTCTGTCTCTACCATTTTGAGGCTTTCTGCTTTGTTGGAGTGGATGTGTGTTGGAAGCCATATGTCGTCGGTAAAATCATGATCGCCCAGACCAATACTACATTAAAGTGTAAAGGCAATCAGATGCAGCCGTGTTGTACAACTGCTTTAACGGAAACATTAACGTTTAAAGAGCTGTGGTAAAGTATACGATTGCTTACATTCCGTATAGCTATTGGACTATCCCTATTATTTTGCGTAACACGCCTTTACAAGAAAGCGTTTTCCAAATGGTGGTGGGCACAAGTAATTTGTGAGACTTTTGGCAGTCGTTGAATTCCAGATATAGTGGAAATCTCCATTCTAATGATTGCTCAATTATAATTCAAAGGATCTTAATGTGATCTATACAAGACTATTGAGCTCTGCTGATAATGTTTGTGATTACCTCGTTTATCATGCTTAATAGTGTGATCCGTCTTTAATTTTTGCACTCGAAGAAGAAAGTCAAGTTAATAACTTTTTAAACCCCTAATGTAATTTTTCTACTTAGCACCAGAGGAGGTTAACACTAATGCAATAAAAATAACCAGAACGAACAAGAACAGAGTTGTAAAAACTAAAATAACAACTAATAAAGCATCTCTCTTCTCTATCTATTTGTCAGTTCAGCAGGTGTACTTGCATTTTTAATTTTCTACTAAATAACGTGTTAGCTGAAGGTAACCCAACTCAATCTGTTATTTAGTCTAAATTGAGCTGAAAATTTACCTACTCTTCTGACCTAACCTAACCGTCTGTTGCTTTTGAGCATGGAAACATTATATCATCTCCGCATTGAGAAAAAAAACCTTCGTAAATGCAATGACTTCTGAAATTATGTTTATGCTTTTGTCATTATTTTTCGACCAATGCAACGCTTCATTCGCATTACGAAAACTATTTCATTAGCTGAAAAAATGTCATATATATAAGGAAATATTTTCATTCTTGTCACGACATGTTTTTTACTAAGCAACGTACATTTTCACACTTTAAATGAAAAATATAATAATTGTAATGAAACTTTTAAGTTTATACAATGAAGTGACGTTAGTCTTACATTTTTTTACAAATTATTTCATTGAATTAACATTTCTCATGTATGTCAATGACAATATTTCATTACTGAGACGTAACATATAATTATATATATGCATATAATTATAAACACTAACTTACCTTTTCACAATGTATGGTTAAGAGTTAACGTGAACTTTAACTGACAGTTCTTCATATAAAACTTGCCGTTAAAGTCCCTGTTATATTTTAACCATACATTGTGAAAAGGTACGTAAATATATATATATATATATATATATATATATATATATATATATATATATATATATATATATATATATATATACCATCATTAATGAAATTTTACTTCAAAATATTTAATTGATTTAATTAATTCAACATTATTTAATTTATTTGAAAGTTATAATAAATTCAGTGAAGTGCGACTTTTACCCGCGCACGAAGGGTTCCGTACGGACACGAGATATGTAAATCAATACGAACTATAGCCAATATAAACTATAGTTTTGGTATTTTTTTTTTTGGTTTTTTTCGGTTTTAAGCGTTATTTAACTTTGGCGATTTTTTTTTTAATTTTGGCGATTTTTTTTCATTTTGGAGATTTTTTTTCATACAATTAATTATTCTGGTTTTGGCGCCTTTTTCGCGTTTTGGCGATTTTTTTCCGGTTTTGACTTTTTTTCATTTTGGCGATTTTTTGCTTTTGTGCGATTTTTTCGAATTTCGCGATTTATTTTAGTGTTAGAAATTTTTTTTAATCTTGGCGATTTTTTTTAAATTTTTGGCAATTTTTTTTTGGTTTGGCGATTTTATAATTTTTGGGTTTTTTTTAGTTTTACCGTTTTTGAAATTATCAAGAGTTTACCTCTTACGGTTTCCAAGATATAGCAAGTTGTCAAAATTACATAGTCAAAATTGCATTAACTGATGGACCACCCTTTAATTTTCATTTTTATAAATTTTAGTGTTAATTGTTGTAGTCTATTTAAAAATACACTAATTTTAAAAATTTCAAGTTTCAATATACATATGTATGTACATACAATTGTATGTATATAACATGGGATTTTAAAATTTTTCGTTGCTCGTTTTAGAACACCCTTTAATTTTTAATTCTTATGTATTTGTTGTTGTATTCGCCAAGGTTCTATATACTATGTTCAAATTTCAGGTCCGTAGCTCTTATAGTTCCTGACGGACAGACGGGCAACGTAGCGAAAACAATATTGTACTTTTTTCACCTTTGGTGTACGGAAAACTAAAAATGCTTTGACTTGTCTCCAGATTTTTAACTTGAGATTACTAGGGTAATACACTGCCTACTAGTCAGCAGAAGGAAGTTTTCTTCATTGTACTTACGAAAATATTTCGCTAAAGTTTGCAACAAAACTATATTTTCCATAACTTTAGATTAATTATAATTTTGGTTTGATACTTTCATCATGTTTTATATCACCTAATCAATTTAAAAAAAATTTTTTTGCATGAATTCTTCATGAAGACAGGTATTTAAGTTCTTCATTCCCCGATCGAAAATTATTTCGTAACATTAATGATACCAGGAAATGTAAAATACTAAGCACTAGAAAGGTTTCGTCCCATTAATGAAATTTGCATCAATATAATATAATGTTTCGTGTTATTAATGAAATTATCGTTGTATTAATGAAGGGGGTTCAACGTAACGATTTCATTCACGTTATGAAGTGTTTTTCCTTCAGTGCTTTATTGCAACAAAGGCATAATTCGAAAAAGCTAGTTTTGCAGAAATTAAGTATTGAATTTTCAATTAACATACAACTAAATAAAGTTAAGAAAAAATATGTTTTTACAGTAGTTGCATATAATATAGCCTTTTATATTAAATATTTTAGAAATGCCCAAGTAGGATATAACAGTTTTTTTTTGTATTATCAACTACTTATACGCCTTTTCGGAAATATGTCTATATTGTAATAAGGGAGCAATTTAATCTCAAGACAATTTTCCTTTGTGTACAGTAAAGTATTTAAATACATACATGCATATGTAGTATATTCACATAAAGAAATCAACACGAAATATAAATAGCTAAAAAAAGAAAATCGATGGACAGCAAATAAGAATGTCAGTTCAGGTACAGGTATCTGAGCGAGTATGTAGAAAACTCTATATAGAGCGACGAGGCGTAATTGCGTGTGTGCTGGAACGCATTAATAATTCGCGCCTCTAAACTAGAAATTCAAAAGTAAACCAACTATAGCTCAGCACTATGCCATCAATACAATACTGACACATGCATACTTTACAGATCCAGCAGCAAACAAATAGATACGAGTGCGATGCTTTTCTTTATTGTATGACGAATATGGATGCGTGTTAAAGTATCTTAAAGATGTTATTGTTCTTTCACTTGTTTTATACATCTTGCCTAACTATCACAGTGTTAGTAAAAAGTGTGATTATGATGATTTTAAAGTCATATTTGGTAGTTTTGTACTTAAAGTAAATACGGAAGCACAAGTTGATTTTAAATTTTTTCCCCTGTTGCAGGAATTTGTGTTAATACATGATTGGCATGTGCTGCAATTATGTTTTGACTGGCCGCTATCAATTTAGATTACGTTAATAATTAATTAAAGACGCATATGTTGCGATAAGATATACATACATAAGTATAAAAACGGATTAACTCTCTAAAATTATGGAAAAGAAAATTTTTTACCAAAACATGCAATTGTGTCATTTAAAATTTTTAAAAGAAAAGGAATACTTTTCCAAGCGAAATAATAGAAACTAAAAGAGAAATTTTAATGCAATAAGCTTAAGTTTGTAAACTATGTACATATGTTGTGATGAAATGATGGAAGCATTTGCACAAGACAGTCTTGTGTAGATTTATTCGAGCACAAAGGCAAAAGAGAAATATATTTAAAATGTTCATACGTTAGGTTAGGTAAAGTTGAAAAGTGTTCTTTAATAGCATGTTACGTGCTAGTAGTGCAGGTATTTGAATAAAAAATATTCAATATTGAACTATAAATAACCTATCGAACTCAGATAGGTTAGGAATTTAGTTTCCTCTACACACTTTCTTAGAATTCTGCAGTTTAAATTTATAAGCTATTCCATAGCTGTTATAGTTTCAAGGTGGTAAATTGTTCTTTTAATTTAACTAAATGTTAGACAGCGACTCAAGTATTGTTCGAGAGCTTCATCATCTTCTTAACTTTACATAAAGTTCGAAAACGATCACATTATTCCTGTAAAAGGTTAAGCTATCCAAAAACAAGAATAGGAGGGGCCTGATGAGCAAAGCAATCGCACACATCATCAACAATTGACTCTCTAATGCACTAACGTATCAGGAAGCATTATTTCAAGGTTGACCACGTTAATACGTGGCGTGTTACTATCAAGCAGTGGTCAAATGACAAGATCGGGGCCTGGAATTCATTAGAGTATAAAAGAGTACATGCGTTTCATAAGCTTCGAGAAAGACGTCAATACACCAAACCATAGTGCCATCTGGGACCCATGTACCGCAGACTATTACACGTTCAATTAAAATAATATTTTGTGGTACCATCAACCGAGTCCGTTAAAAGCATCAGCTTAGCGAGGAAGTTCCTGTTGGAATAGGCACAAGTTAAGGGTGAGTTTTATGAGTCCAGCATCACTTGATAAGATAGGAATCACATGGGATATCTTGGCGATAGTCGGGTTGCCTACAAACAGTCATATATCAAAATTTAATTGGGTGAGGTGACAAAGATTGCTGCACTCACTGAGTTGGGCATCAATATACCGCAAACCAAAATAACGCGTATAATGGCTAACTGCATATCAAAATTGGAACAAACAAATTGCTTTCGCTACTGTAGCAGCATCACTACTATAAATGGCTGATCGAGCGAATGCATTCATTCTCGTATCAAACCAATTGATGCCAAGTTTGAGAAGCTCGATAAAGAATGCAAGTTGAGGTACATCCCAAGCAGGATATTGATGAATAGGTCTTGTTGTTTCATGTTGAACACGACCACAAAGGAAATTCGGTCCTAGCTAGTCTCTGTTAACCAAATGTTAAGGAATAATACTATGTATATTTTGGACAAGTACAATCTCCAATACAGTACATTCTGAATAGGAACCAATCCACTCAGACTTCCGTTGTAGTAAAAAGAAATGGCTTGGGCACATCCTGAGAAAAGTTCGTGATAATATCAGCTCAATAGCTCTCGATTACAATATGCCAAGGAGAAGGTTTGTACAAGCAGTATTTAGTGTTCTCATTTAAAATCACCAATGAGTATGTATGAATTCAAACAGAACCTTAGGATTTAAATCCGAAAGATAATTATCTTGAGCCTTAAGATGCTTTTTTGTTTCAAGAAAACTTCCCCCGTACTTTTGAATAATGATTGGTCATCCAACAGCTCAAACTACAGAATCTCCAAAACTTGATAAGCTGCTTAGAAGACATTAATTGGCTTCCATGGAAAGCACCCCGAGAATTTTTATGAACGATTGTTGGTGGGATCATATTACAGATCTCATTCTTGCTTGAAGAAAAATCTTAATATAGATTTTAAGGAAAGGTTTACCGGATGTAATAAGAGCAAGTTTTCTACTATTTCTATGTGAAATCGATAAGTAGAGCTGATGACACCACTTAAGAGAGAGGACCATAATGACAGATGCTCACACTAAAGCGTACTACATTGGACGTAAACGTTGTTTGGAAAGCAACATTTTGTGTAAATAAATAGAATGCAATAAACAGGAGAATTTATTTATGTAAGAGCTGACATAGTCTTAATGAAATTAAAACAAAGACTTTTAGCCGATCAAGCCTATGAGAGGTGAGACTTTTTAATAAGAAAAAATCTATTATATCCATGCATATATAATTTAAACTAATAAATAGAATAATAAACTAATAATGAAACACTAAATCAATGCAATATCCACTGCAGATTGCCCAGCATAAGCATCATTATATTAAAATATTTTTCTTTGCTTTTCAAAGAATATTTCTTAATTAAAATTTATTGTTTGATATTGAATATGATACATCTGAATGTAGCGAATAAAATTGCTATTAAAATCGTATACCTTCACCCAAGACTAAAGATCTTGTTAAAATGCAAAGCTTAATGTAAAAGGAGAATCATTTTTATGCAACCTGTTACAACAATGTAAACGTTTTTTTTTTAATAATGGCCACCAATTATGGTAATTTCCTTTTGTGTTCTCTCAGGCATCTGAAACGAGCCAGCAATCAGCTACTTACTGCTGGCATTGCATGTAGTGAGTGCTTAGCACTTAAGACGGTTGGTTAAGCGAATTTCGAGAGTTGCCAAATTGATTTGTATTTCTGGGGTTATGATGACTGTTCAAGTACTTTAAGTGCAATTTAATACATCGGGATTGTTATGACTTCTGTAGAAGTGTTTTTCTCACCGATAAAAGAGGTAAAAATAATTATGATTTGCAATGTAATAGTTTCCTAATGTAAGTCAATAATGAACATCCCCCCACCACCCAAAAAAAAGGCTAAGCTTCCGGCGGCTGCTAGATTTACTTATATTTTCGTATCAACCAAGTCAAGATTTCTTTTAAAAGTTATAAATAGTTTTTATAGTTAAAAGTAAAAATCTTACTCTATTGAAATTGGCAACGCTGACGACAGTGATTACCAGAAGTTCGTTAGGAATGTAGATGCTTATTATATCACTGGTAGGCAGAATAACTGATTGGCTGACTGCTGCTTGTCTGCCTACTAGTTAAATAAAAGTAGCTGCAAAAGGCCATTATTGTTTATTGATTGAAAATTGTTTTGCAATTACCAACTAAATTGTACTCGTAGTCGTAATACATCCATAACTATGCTTATTACTACTTATATTTCTGTAGTTTTTATAACATTTATCGCTGTTGGTCTGACTCAATACATGGTCGTCAGAAAGGCAATTATGGTAGTATTAGGTGCTGATATTGACACTCGATTGGCACGAGCCATAGTGCAAGTCAATATAGTGCAATATACACAAACAAAGAGACAGAAAAAACCAACATTAAACATCCTACACATTTAAGGTATAAAACATATTTTGTGAATACGATTGTAATAACGTACAACCTTAAATGGACAAAATAAATGATAAATCCATTGAAATCCAAAATATAAAATAATTTTTTTAATTCAATTTGAGCCAATAATGCTTATTTTCGTGTGGAAAAAAATCAGTTCATCCAAAGTCACTTGCAGTGGCAGTGAAGTAAGCGAAGAGTCGTTGTTGAAACACCTGTTTTTTTATTATGTCAAGTCTCTGTTAAAAAGTTTCCTTATGTGCGTATGTATTTATTTCGTTTGCATTTAACTACCTGCTTAATTGAAATCATTTAAAGCAACTAAATATTATACGCAAACAGATAAGCTTATAGATTTTTCCTGCGCTCTTTTACAAATTGAATAAATTTTAATTTATAATTTTGTTACAGTACAAAAACAAACAAATAAACAACCATCCATGATGATATGAAATATCGCAATTGTTTCAATTTATTCTGGACTTGCTGAGCTGAGAACAGTGGAGTGATTGTGACTGCTTTACCTTTAAAGCACCTACGTGAAAACACACACACATGATATTTGCATTTGAGGTTAACAGCTTGGAAACCTCTTACAATTAATTCTTTTTTCTTTACAAAATAAGCAACAAGAATTGTTGTCTTTGATATATTCCCTACACAAATTGGAACTACCACAAAAGTAGTCACGTGATCGGTCCCCAAGTGATGGGGACCAATCCGAGTTCTAACACTTTCTATGAAGCGGACTATCCACTTTTACATGGGGATGACCTAGAATCAGGTTAATTTCTACTTTGCATACACATTGTGACTTATCACTGTATTATCTCATGGTGATATAATCGGTGTGGAATAATATAAATTATTTAAAAATATCATTCCGACTCTTAACTGTTACAATGAATACTTAAAATGTTTTTATTATTACAAATGCAAATATAATAAATTTTTAAAGAGAAACTTTTTGGGACTTGAACTAACAACCTCCGGCATGACAGGCTTGCACACTACCCACTTGACCAAAGACTCACTCATATTTCAAAAGTATAAACAGCAGTTAAGCTTAATATGGTAAATTTGCCTTATTTCACAACTAATTGAAATATAATCACATAATTGCACCACACTACATTAATAATAAAACCATATAGACTTTTTCAAAAATTAATTAAAAATAATACCATTTTGGCTTATTACTTATAACTTTATTGCAGTGAGCCGACGAAAATGGGTGCACTTTTGCCAATCGTGTGATCCAGGCTTAAATCAGAGCTTATGAGTATCAAAAACAATACACTAAGGGAAAAACGTGCTAAAATCAATATTTTACGCTCGAAATAAAATCATTTCAATCTTAATAGTCTGTTAAATGTGAAAATTTTTCATTCAAGAATAAAATCATATTTTCTTTTAAGATCGCATTTAAGATTGTAATCTTGAATGAAATCTCATTTTAAGATCGAATTCAAGATTAAGTTCTTAGTAGAAATCTTAAAATTAAGATCATATTCTTAAAAATTTAAGAATATAATCTTAAAATTAAGACTACGTTCTTGATTTAAAGAATGCATTCTTATAGATTAAGGCCACGTTCTTGATTTTAAGAATTCATTTTATAAATTAAAAATGTATGCTTAAATTTGAGAACGTCAATCTTACTGAACAAATTTCAAGATAGAAATTTTAAAATTTCTGCAATTTAGGATTTTTGTTCTTAAAATTAAATCGTTAGTTTTCTATTAGTGTACGAATTGCGTTAAATCAATCTCTAGAAGGGAAACTTTTCCTAGGACGAAGAATATGTATGTATGTATTTCTAGTTTCTTAATTTATTATACCCTTTACCAAAAAATGGTAAAAGGGTATATATAGGTTTGTCATTCCGTTTGTAATTTCTACAATATTACTAAGCGACACATAAAGTACATATATTCTGGATCCTTATGCATAGGGAAGACGAACAAGCGATGTCCGTCTGTCCGTTTTCCGCTGGAAAACTCAAACTCTATTTTCCCATAGAAAATAACTACCGAAAACAAGTTTTTATTACTTTTTTATTAAATTAACTTATTTTATACTTCGGTATGAATGAAATTGGTATTTAGAATTAAAAAAATTTTTAAAAATTTAACAAATTAAAAAAACGTTTCCAGGGTTGGAAAACTTTAACTTTTTTTCTAATAATTAACCATATTTCATGTTTTAGGAAGAAGGCTATTTTCTCAGGAACGGTAAGAGGAGCTACGGGTCTGAAATTAGGACAGTGTATGTAGAACTTTGGTCGCTACAACAACAAATATATAAAAGTCAAAAATTAAAGGGTGTTCCAAAATGAGTGACGAAAACTTTTAAAATCCCATTTAATATACATACAATTGTATGTACATATGTATATTGACACTTGAAATTTGTAAAATTAAAGTATTTTTATATAGGCTACAACAATTAACACTAAAATTAAAAAAATTTAAATCAAAGGGTGGTCCATCAGTTAATGAAATTTTTACTATGTAATTTTGAAAAATTGCTACATCTTGGAAACTGTAAGAGTTAAACTCTTGAAATTTTCAAAAACGGTCAAACCGTAAATTATAAAATCGCCAAAAATTTAAAAAATAGCCAAAACGAAAAAAATCGCTAAAATGAATAAAACGCTAAAATTTAAAAAAAACGCCCAAAACTGAAAAAAATCGCCAAAATGAGAAAAACGTGTCAAAACTAAAAATAAATTTCTACAATGACAAAAAAAAAAACGCCGAAAACCGTAAAAGTCGCCAAAACAAAAAAAAATTCTTATATGAACAAAAATCGCCAAAATCAAAAAAAATCGCCAAAACGAAAATAAATCGCCAAAATTAAAAAAAACGCCAAACACAGAATTATTATACACAGAAAAATTACAAAAATCGCTTATATGAAAATAAATAGGCAAAATCAAAAAAATCGCCAATTCGAAAAATTAAAAAAACGCCAAAAACCGAAAAAATCGCCAAAACGAGAAAAAAGTGTAAAAACAAAGAAATAATTCCCACAATGACAAAAATCCGCAAAAATGGCCAAAACAAAAAAACATTTTTATATGAACACAAATCGCCAAAAATTAAAAAAAATCGCCTAAATGAAAAAAAAATCGCCAAAATAAAAAAACGCCAAAAGGAAAATAAATCACCAAAATTAAAAAAAAACGCCAAACACCGAAAAAAAATCGCCAAACAAAAAAAAATTGCTTATATGAAAAAAAATCGCTAAAAATTAAAAAAATCGCTTAAAAGAAAAAAAATCGTCAAAATCCAAAAAGTTCGCCAAAACGATAAAAAATCGCCAAAATCAAAAAAACGCCAAAAACCGGAAAAAATCGCCAAAACGAGAAAAAAGTGTCAAAACTAAAAAAATTGCCAAAAAGAAATCAAAACGCCAAAAACTGAAAAAATCGTCAAAATTAACAAAAAACGCCATAAAACCGAAAAAAATCGCCAAAACGAGAAAAAGTGTCAAAACTAAAAAATTACCAAAACAAAATAAAAAAAAAATTAAATATATAAAAAATAAAAAAATCGCCTAAATGAAAAAAATCGTCGAAATCAGAAAAATCGCCAGAACGAAAAAATCGCCAAAATCAGAAAAAATTGCCTATAAATAAAATAAATAGCCAAAATTTAAAAAGCACCAAATTGAACATAATGCCAAAAACCTAAAAATTGTACTAGAGAAAAAAGTATGCATTTTTTCACAAAATTAATATCTATGTACCTGCATATCTCTGTGCTTATGTATATATCTCTATACTACATAAACGCACTTTGGTAATGGGTATATAAGATTCGGCACAGCCGAATATAGCACTCTTACTTGTTTTTTATTTAATTTTGTATCCAATTTAGATGAATTTATATCATAATGAAAGTTCATATAAAAGCAATATTTTTTATTCCGTTATTTATACGAAGTTGTTCATTCATCATGTCATAAATTCAGCAGGTCCGGACACTGAATTATAATTCCAAACTTTTTTAGCATTTCTATGTTTTTTTTTTGTATTAAGCCGACGTCCCAAGATAAAGCAAACTGAACCTATCTGCCAACCGAATGAAAAATATTTGTATCAATCGTAATAAAGTTTTTGAAATATTATGACGTTTTTGAGATAAAATTGGGAGAATGTAGTAAAATAAAATAATAAATTTAATAAGTGCTTAATTTGGATTTTAATTATCGTTTTGCGTTATAATATTGTTATTGTATTAAGGTGTACGAAAATAAAATAGATGCATATCGAATATAAATATTTTCTCGTATTTTGTATAAGTTTCTGAGGTCACTCGATTATTCTATTGGAATTTCCTATAAGCTTATGTAAATTCTCAAATGATTTTTGATAGTATATATGTAGATAAGATAAGAGGTTTGAAACATTTCAAAAGTATGATTGAAGTCTACTGATGATTTGTTAAAGCGCCAATGAAATGCAAATATACAGACATGTTAGGCCCAAATATTTACATATATTTTGTATTAAAAGTTTTAATTTTAGCTTTTTATTGATTGAATTTGAACTATATGCAAATTTTTGCTTTGAAAAGGGAAAATATTTTAATCTTAATCGAGCGATTAATGGGTGCGATTACGTTTGCGATTAAAAGGTGCGATTAATCGCGATTACGATTACGCTTATAATCGCTGTGCAAACCCTAGTGAACATATAACCATTTACAGCACATGACCTTTTTTCTCCATACACTACTCCTTACTTTTGGTAACACTCACATTTTCTCAAGTCATAGGACAAGTAGTTTTGGATCAATTGTCTGCAAATTCTTTGCGGGGTTATTTGCTGTTGCTTTCTCGCCAGTTTGAGAGCATAAAGTTCTTTTGTTAAAGCTAGCACATTGTAAATATGTTGTTATCAGAAATCCAAATGTTTAATAAGAACGTCCTACATGCGACTCTGAATGAAAATTTCACACATATAGCTGTTGAATACGCACGAAACAGAAGCATTATGGCAGCCCTTTCCCACGATGTTCACAATACCGAAATCATTTATGGGTTCCAAATTGTCTCTGCGGGGCTTGAAAGAAACAGACAGGCTACAATTAGTACGGGTCTTATGTTGCGACAGCACATTATAATATTGTCAGCTATAACAAAAAAAATTACTTTATTCTGCGTAACTTTTCCTACAGCAGTCACATCCTTTCCTTAGGTATATCCCACTATACGCGTGTAGATTATTCTGATATGTTGACAAACGTTATTCAGCTTTACCGTAGTTACAACTTTACACACTATTGTTAGCAAAAAATTAGAAGACCCTGTAAGTTATTCTTCCTCAATTTTTGCAAAACAAAAAGATATGAACGAAAAAATTATTTTGTTGATTATTTATTTAATCGGGGTTTTGTTTAAATCGGTTAATCGCTCAATTAATTAATAATCAAGGTTTTTACTAAATAAAAATGCATAAATTATTAATTAATCTGTGTTTATTATTATATTGTTTATTTTATTAAAACAAAAAACACATAATATTTCTTAAACTAAATCAAGCGAAAAACAACACATTCATAAATATGTATTCATTTACAGGAAGCTATTCGAGCTGTTTTTACCCCATCATAGCTATGCTCCTCGCAACCGTAAAATTATGAAATTTAAACCATAACCATAACTATAATAAATTCATGCAACCTTAAATTCGAACTTAAAAAGTTTTAAAATGAAATGCATAGCATATGTAAGTGAAAAGTGTTGTGCCAAACAAGAATTTGGTCAAAATTTATATTTCACTACTTTTGATATCCGAAATTTTTGGTAGGAACTTGGCCTTTTTTCACACTGATGTTTTTGTAAGGATATTAGTTAAAAAGATCTTCTAACAGAATCTTTCAGAAAAATAATTTGATTTAAAAGTTTAGGACTTAAGCGATTCTCGTCATTAGTTTTGGTAAAACCTGAGTTGGGAGTATCCTTTTAATTTTCGTAGATGTTGAGGAAATTTACAGCAATCCATAATACAGGATACCTAGTTTCTCAGTCCTTTTCCTGGATTTCTCAAAACATATAAAATCATTTAATATGCCACTAGAGTCCTCTTTTTTTATAATTTTTTTCAAATTCTTAGCACTTCAAATTGTTGTGGTTTATGTTGATAGAACATTTCTTGTATTACTATCGATATTTCCTTCTGTTGCTGGTATTCTCCAATAAAATTCATATTTGAATTTCTTAGTTTTCGTTTTTTACTAGAAGAAAATATATCAGAGTGTAGGTGTGAAATAGTTAAATTCGTCTCTCATTAAATCTTATCCTTAATTAAATCGCTGGCAATAGTACTATCTGCTTTAATTAAATTATAAAAAAAATTAAAATTCCCTCTAGTAAGGGCGACTTTTTGAGTTGAAGATTAGATTAGAGATTAAATTAACTTAATCTTCATTTGCAATTTTTGGGCAGTCGATTATATTGTTAACTTTGTTTAAAAAATTATATGGTAAAATAATTTTAAAACACTTAAATAAATAAATATATATATATTTTATATTATATATATATATATATTTCCTTTAACACGCTCAATATTTTACTTGTAAATAATAAAATATGTCAGTTTCTTCTTCTTCCCACAAAAAATCAAAGTGTGTTGATAACATGTACGACTTTTGCACAGAAAATGTTGCCACTATTTTGATCCTCAGTATGGTAATACTGCACATAACAAGAAGTTTAAACTACCACTCAAAAACATCAAACTTCGCCCGAAGAGTACCAGAGTCTTTACTAGACTCTTTCATAGCCATATCCAAAGATTTTGAAGTTTTACTTAAGTTAGTATCACTGAACATACTTCTTTGTTTTTGTGAAAAATAATTTCTAAACACTCAACTTTTGTAAATGAGAAAAAACAAATAATTGTTCACATTCAAAAAATAGTTAAATATATGAACTAATTTGTTACGTGGGTTAATGGATTAATCGATTTATATTAATCGGTTTAACCGTTAATCGAAAAAAGCCAATATTAAAATAACCGATTAGTTAATCGGGTAATAACTAACCGGTTAACAGATTAACGGTTAACCGATTGAATACCCTACATAATAGATTTGTTTGGTAGAGTATTAGCATCATTTTTGCCATTGGAGATATCACCAAATCTGAATTAGCTGTTGGCCATCAACTGATGATAACATTTTTTAGAGTGCAGTTACTTTTGAAATCTTTTTAGGTCCATAAAAAATTGGTCACCAAAATTGACAAACTGAGTATAGAGTCTTACTACCCTTTGGTAGTAGAATCGAACCTATACTATCAACTTCTTGTGTTTTTTCACAATTGCACAGTGTTATAAGGGAATTGAATAAAAAATATTTCTTTCGTGAAACCATGAAATCAGTTATAGTAACTGATTTTGAGCATTCTAAAGACAATTTCGTAAAAAGAGACTTTAAGCTAAAATCTCCTCTCAATGTACTGAACTTTGAAATTATTAGCTCCCTGGAAACCACGGTGCAACCAATAGAAAATGAATGAAATGTTATTAAACCAAACTAAACGAATTGATACTCATTTAAACGATGAGCGTATTTGAAAGTTTGTATATTTACCTCATTAATTTTATTCAGTGCTGCCAGAAAATCATAATGCAAGGTCCTAACTTAAAGCTTAAATATTTTATAAAAGAATATTAAAAATGCTAGACTTTTAATTAACATAAATTATTTGAGCAGTTATTTTTATAAACCTAAAAGCTTTTTAAGAAAAAAAAAATATAATAAATCTATTAGTAGAAATGCTAAAATGGCAACAATGATGTTGTTGTTATAATTGTATAAATTTTAATTTTATATTATTTATTTTCGTCGTACAATCGTCCACTTGCAAGCCAAAAAATAAATAAAAACGTAAAAACGAAAGGAAATTAAAATAATTGCATAAATAAATATTTGAATAGTAAACGTTGCATAAACTGAAAAATACATACAAACTAATACACGCATGCACACCAACACCGTAAATATACACTAACCAATCTATACATACACCCAACCACTAAGAATTATATCTACAAAATAAAAGTACATTTGCAGAGATACACATCAACACAACATGTTCCTACAAGAATTGTTTGTTATAGATATTGGAAAGCCTTTTTTGCAAATGTATCTCGTTTTTTATTTATTTTTTATTCCTTAATTTGTTGTATTTTTGATTACAATCAGTCAAGCGACAATCGATGAGAGACCGGAGTGAATGGTGACGACTGGTCTTCTTTTGAATGAGACTGACTGACTGAGTGAGTGGCTGACGAATAAAACAGCATAATTTAAGATTCATTTGAGGTGATTATTTTGGCATAATTTACAACAGACAGACAGTTCGTATAGAAGAGAAGGAGTTTAACTGAAATGAATTAATTTAGTGTGCAATTTAAGAAGCAAATTTAATTTAAAGTTTTTCCAAACCAAACAGTTTGCTCCAAAGGAGTTTGTCTGTTGTACAAGTTAATTCCAAACACACATAAGACTTGTATTATAAATCATCTAAAATATTGAAGTCGTTGAGGGCAAAAAAGGGACAACAAAAACAACCACACCATAAACTTATTTTACAATATTTAGTTTATGCCAGAATTCATGAAAAACTATACAGATTTTGTTAAGCAAATGCCACAAACTCCAACAAGGCACGCAAAACTCACATTTGTCACAAAGCCTTTATCCCTTCTGCAGAGTACGTACCATGTACTCAGACATTTGTTTTCGATGTTTTCTAAAACTTTTCTATTTGTACCTTGAAATTTTCTTCTTCGTTGAGAATTAGGAAATTGAAAATCAAAAACTGCTTAGGCCAGAATGTACAGTGGGATTGATCTCAAAATAAAAGGAATTATTTAAAGTTTTGTTACCAAACGAACACTGAAGTCAAAGGAAATTTTTTCGAGAATCAATTCATATCTTCACCACTACAACAGTTAGAGTCATTAAATTTTATATGAGTGATGGAGACGGGGTAACCCCATATAGAGTAATTAATTAATAATTATAATTTATTTAATTATAAACAAAATATAAAATTTAGCTTAAATCACATATGTTATAATTTTAAATCATTATTATGTATAAGTAGAGCCACTATCACGCGTGACTCATGCGTGACTCAAGTGTAATACAATCATGACTAATGCGTGACTGACTCGAAATAAATTATCACGCCTGTCACAGAAACCAAATTCGATTGAAATGATTTCAATTCCGTAATTAGGTTCTTCAGAAAACGAAACACGAAGAATTTGCTCGAAATGAAACAACTTTAATTTTAGTGTGCTCGGAATTCTAATTTTCTTCATGTGAAAGTACAAAAATCTGTTTGAAACAACTTTATTTCAATAAACAAAAACTATTTATTTAAAATATGTTTGTATTATTTAATTTTTTTTTAATATTTAAGATATTTTCTCAAGTCTTTAAGAAAAAATGCATCATCATAGAAAATGAAATATTCATTTCTGTTACATAAAATTAAATAAAACTTTAACACATACAATACGTTTGGATATGAAAATGGATCAAAACCAATTTTTCAGCAAAATTTTGACCGCTATGGGCGTCCAAAACTGTAGTTATTGCAATTATAAATATTTAATGTATAATTTTTTAAATTTGGTTCACTCCAATAAAATCAAAACAATTCGATAGATTTCTGTGACAGGCCTGTATGACATTTGTACATTTCTACTGAAAGCACATAAAAGAGTGACTAAAACAATAGCAAAAACAGTGTAAGCGGAAGTCGTAAGAAAACGTGTGTATCAACCCCGGCAGGATTTCATAGAGCATTGCTGGCATTATATCGCTAATAACACAAACTGTGTTGGCTTCCTCGGAATAAATGTTGGCTACTTTATCACTGTACAGTGTTGCCAGCACGGCGGTTTTACCGCTATATATGACTGTATTTTGTTGTCATTAGCGGCAAGTCTATTTAAAAAACCACCAGCGGGAAATTTAGCGAACAAATTTCCTAGTTGACGGGTTTTCAGCATTTTTCTGAAACTTATAAAGAAAGGTATTGAATCAAAATAAAGTATTTTTAACGCAGCTCTGCGACACGTACCCTGGTATTTATGTAGAATTTTTTTTCGATATAAGCACGCACAGAGAAAAGAAACTAACGTCACTTTTTTTGCAAATAAAAAATTGACATATTGTGGTGGTGTAGTACATATAATGTGAAACGTTAAGAGGTTAAAAATAAAAACATGTATATACATACGAGTATAAAAGTAAACAAGTCTCATTTTTAGTGAATAAAATTTAATTAGAGACTAAAATTATATTACAAACCAATTTAATCATTCTTTTCGTATCAAAAATAATAGTAAACAAATCTTTAAACAAACGGAAAACAAACCGGAAACTGGGTGATTGGACCAGTGAGTATGAGGAAAACATAATATCAACCAAAATGTCTCAAAACAATAACTTTATCTGAATAATTTGTTTTTGATTAGACTTTTTTAATTAAATTTTCCTTCGAAATTAAACTTCAAGCCAATTTGAATTGAGCCACAGAGTTTATTTTATTAACATTATTTTTTAATTTCAGATAGTCAGAAAGTCAGGAAATTTTAACAATATTTTACAAATACTTCAAGCAAAACGGCAAGATATTCGCCCATGTTCTGAAAAACGCATATCGCTTAAAATTGGCGTTTTCGATCGGAAAACGCTAAGCAGGTGTTCTGAAAAACGCACATCGCTTAAAACTAAATTTTTTCGATTTCAAAACGCTAAAGAGGTGTTCTGGCAAACAAAAACGCCAGAAATTTGGCGTTTTCAAACCGCTTGTACATACTGAAGCGATCTGGCTTATTTTATTAATCCTGCACTTTAAACATTAAAGGAAATGATGTACAATTTAAATTTAATATGTTTTGTTTTTATTTCAGCTAAAGATTGTAACATTTTTTCACTTTTTTCATAAAAAATATGCAATTTAAAAAGTTTCTTTGATTTTGTCAATTGCCTGTCGCAATTGTTTACTTATGAACTGGCGTTTTATGCCAACAGCTGATCCAATTGATCTTCGAAAAAAATGTAATTTTAGTGGTGTTAATTTTAAAATACCTTATTTGGTTATTTCTTTCTTAACTTTTGATATTAATATTTGGAATTTATTAAGTGCACATATTTATATTAAAATCGTAAAACGCTAGCAAATCGCTTCGTTTTCAGAACATGCTGAAAAGCGTTTTGCGTTTTCACAACCGCAAGCGATTTGAAAACGCTGCGTTTTTCAGAACATGGACGATTATACTACACGTGTAGAATAATTGGGGTCTATCGCAGAAAATATTGAAAAGATACTGATTCAGCTCAAACATTAATATTATAAAATGGAAAAGTCCCTTGGATTCTATTTTTTGCTGCTTCGATGTTCGTGAATGGAAACTCTGCAGGAAATAAAATACCTACTTAAAGAGTAAGCTGAGTTTTGCTTACAAATATTGGGGAAATATGAGATTCCAACATACATACATGTGTATGTATATCTATGAATATGTATACATATTTTATAAAATTTATCTTATTCTCTTTTTTTTTATCAATAAACCATAAAAAAGACATATTATGTTGGTTATAAAAAATTCAGCGGTTATATTAGCGTTTATTTTTATTCAGCTAGCGGTTTTTAGCGGGTTTTCAGAGGCTATATGGTAGGAAATGCCTACAAAATTTTGGCAACAATGTCACTGTACGCCTGTGGCTTTATGTGGTCCCACAGGAAAAAAAATTGTACGATGTGAAATCGCATCAACTTGAAAGCTAATTAACAGAAAAATTTATTGACATAAACTTTTCGACAAATTTTGGTTTCATCCTTTATTATTAAAGAACCCGATATGCCAGAAAGTTGCGCGAATTTATGGCTGAATTTCAAAATTAATCTGGATAATTCGGTAGTGCTTTCAAAACGTCAATGTATTTTTGATGCTTTTTTAGAGTATACCAATAATTAATGTCAAAAAGTGAGTGCAGTATGACAATTCATTTTAAAGTTGAAACTTTCGTAAATTTTATCAGGCAACCAAATACCCTTTATTACCCGAATGCGCAACGCAAAGAAGGTTATTGTGTTCATCAGTATATTTATGTATGTACGTATGTACGCATGTGTGTACATATGTGTGTATATATACTATGTGCTCCCTTTGCGGAACTATATAAGCCGAACGCGTGGATCAATTTTGATGATTCTTACAGTAATCGGTTTGTCTTAATCCTGCAAGTGCCACTAAAGATATGTCTGTTTTAAAAATTCAATATGGCAGCCAACAGACGCTATTTTGTTAGTTCCAATAACATAAAAAATCGGTGAATAGACAGGTATTATAAAATCATCTTTAGGTTTCTCCTATGATTTTTCATTTCAAATGACCATTTAGGATAGATATTTAACAGTTCAAAGATCAACAGTCAGGTTTTTTTTTAAATACTTGTTTGTTATTTATCTTATTTATTTCACTTAAGAGATGTTTTAAATATTTTATGTAATCTTATACTTCAAAATACAGAATAAAGCAACTTATTTCGCTGAGTGTATGTACATATGTATACGTGGGGTCATACATTAAAGTTATAACGACCAGTTTAAACTAACGGCAACATTTCATTTTAAGAAAAAACAGTATTTCCACTCCTTTCTACATAAATTTAAAAATTTGCATGTACACGTGTGTGGATTTAGTTTTAATTTATGTAGTTGTTACTTTTTGTAAATATGTATGTATATATTTCGTATCTAGTAGTTGTTGTTTCTTATTTACTATACGATTTCTTTTACTATTATTTCACAACATTTTAAAATTGAAAACTTTATTTGCATTTGCCTTGTGAGAAGTATGCGAACATGCAACTTTGTTTGTCTTTTTAAAATCAAAGATATTAAAGTAGTGCGATTTTATGTTGACTCATACTTATACTAATGTCTTTGGAATAAATAACAAAGCGTCCGAAATGATAACATGCAAATTTAAAACGTTTTAATTACATAAATTTTGTAATCGTTAGCGTGTGATATCATTTCTAGGCAACCTGCTTACTTGACAACATATTTCCCCATATAAAGAAGTAAATAAATATTCGCTATTGGTCGCATCCATAAGACGTAACTATTGCGCAACCGTTGAGTGTTTGTGTTAGAAACGAATAGTTGAGTAGTTTCGCTCCAATCAACATTTGAGTAATTGCTGCCATTTTTTCGCTATCTATAGTGAACATGTTTTACTCAGCCTGAACAGCTGATCGAAAAGACTTATACCGTTTATATAACAATAAAACGCCGCTTTGTTGCGGCTGCAAATATTTGTTAAATTTTGCATTTAAAATGCGGTAAAGGAACGAAATAAAGGAATGAAATTGACTTACTGAGGGCAAAAAAATCAGTCAATGATTACATGTATTTTATTTTTAAATCTGATATAAACACAAGATTTTGTTTTTCACCACAAAATTAAATGAATCTTAAATAGCCAACATTGTGCATTTAAGCGTTGTTTACCATATGTTTTGTGCATGTGTGTGTTTTTTGAATGCATGTAAATGAACATCATGTGGTCGTATTAAAATAAATTTCGTTTAATTTTTGAAAATATACAACAAATGTAACACATATTTTCATATCATGATATATATAAATAGAAAAATGCATTCTGATGCTCTTTTGTATCATAAAATGTGTTTTTTGCTATCTCACTTTTCTGCAAATTTATAAATCAACTTTCATATTTATAGTGAACAGCTGTTCTATGAAAAGCTTTCCATAATATTGTGAAATATTGTAGTGCTACCATACATTCAACGTAATTTGATATTAACTTTAATTAGCCACTGAAAAAATAAAAGTGTATTTAAATCAATTTAATTTTTTTGTGAAAATTAACTTACACTATGTTTCAGTGATTTATTAGCTATAATTTCAACAAACATATGTAAGTTTATTATGCAGTCCATTTATATTATACATATATTACGTATTTATTTCACTATTTCGTTTAAAGACTTTTTGAGCACATGACGGCTTAGCGTTAAAAAATAAATACTATAGGCGTAGGTCTTTCTTTTTATTGCAGTGTTGTGCAAATACAGAATATTTCGTTTGTAGAGCAAATTTCATCTTAAAAATGGACGATTCCTGGGCTGCTGACTTCATTAAATATTTTGTGTTGTAAATATATTTTAGCTAAACTAATTCATTTAGCCAATCTAAATTAAATTCGTTGTTACTATTGTATTCCTTTTCAATTGTTTACATGCATCAGTTGTTCATTTTGCAGTACGTCCATCAAGCCGTTTCTAAGAAGCAACTGTTGGGGCCAACAGTTTCACAACAGTTGAGCTCAACAGATGCATCTTGTGAATGCGCCCATTATCTTCTTCATAGAAGTGGTATGATACGCTAACGATTACAAGTTTATAAAATGCATAGCACATTGAAGTGATAGGTGTGGTGCCAAAGAAGAACTTTGTCATTATCTCACTACTTTTGATAGCCGAAATTTTGGAAAGGAACTTTGCAAATTTTTCACATTTATGTTTTTGTGAGGTTCTGACTACTACTGACTAAAATAGCTGAAGCTGACTGCGTAGCTAGTAGCGCAACAAGAAATAATGTGAACAGAATATTCCAGCTTTCTGCTTAGTTACCAAATAAATAACTTCCCAGTAAAAAAATGGAAGTCATTCTAGTGGAACTACATTTTTATTGCTTCCAAAAAATCGATATTTTTAATTAATTAATTAATTAATTTTTTTTAATTTAATTAATTAATTTTGAGCTTCAACTTTTAAATCTTTCTTGGTGATCTCTAACCTAGATTTGTTTGTGTATTGAATTTAAGCTCTCTAGTACAAATTCTAGCTTGAAATGTTATGGTCGTTACCCCCACTCTCCGTCACTTTTTTAAATTCAAGATTTTGTTATGAGTAGTGCTCAACTATCATCGTACCCTTTTTAAGATGATAGCTTTTAGTTAAAGCTTCAGCTAATCATACGTGTCAAGTTTCGTTGGAAGCGGATATTAATATCCCAGTTAAAGAAAATGGAAGTCATCCTAGCGGAAGTACATTTTCATTGCTTCCAAAAAATCGATATTTTTAATTTGCCGGGAGTGAGCAAAAAACCACGTAGAAGCTTATTTTAGTCATACAAAACCTTGTAACTCCCCCATAGTGTTAGAAAATACTCACCAGAATTTAAAAAAAAAAATTTTTTTTAAAGAAATTTATGAACTAATTTTAGTCTAAAATTTAAAAGTTATTTGCTTAAATTTACATGAAAACACTGTTTCGGGCTAAAATTCGTATAGAAAGAAACGATTTGTTAAAAAAGGCAACTATTTACCATTTTTCCTAGATGAAAATATTATCATAAAACATAAAAAAGGAAATTTTTCTTAATATCGCTTCCAGTTCAGCGACCAGGCATCGAAAAAGAGAACTTCTTGCAATGACAACCCTATGTAAAAATCATTAGATCGGATCGAAATATTCACTACTTGCAGATCGCAAACTCTAGATTTTCATGAATTTTTTGGGGTCACTTTTTTTGCTGGGTTCTTTAAAAACTTGTAAGAAAAATATGTGCATTTGCTCAATTCACAAACACAAAAATCAATAAAAATTCTAATAACTAACATCAGAAAATACATTCTTCTTAACGTGCATTTTCTCAAGCAACAAAATTTCCAAAATTCTCAAAAATCGCAATATCGGAAAGAAACACTAACATTTATTAAATCTCGCTAAAACTGTAAAGCAGACACACATTCCGGAAAGATCGCAAAAATTACTATGGGCCAGATGCCAACTCATCTATCTACACTTACTTGTGTATCAAATTTCAGCCCTCTAGTGCTAGTTCTAACTAAACATACACACTGCGTGCATTGGCCGGAACTTGTCCTGGCACACTACCGTACGCTGTCATGTCTCGAAAAGAAGAAGGAGAATATCAAGAGCAGTTCTCCTTCCTGTATTCTCCTTTTGACACATTGTTATGCTTAATCAGCAGAGGAAACTAAAATGACCTATTCTCAGAAAATATTTTTTGAAGAAAAACGACTTTGAAGTTAGTGAGTTAATTTTAATGCGCCTTACCGCTTGGATGGCTTGAAAATTCTTACCCGGCATTTTTGGGGTCACTGATTACAAATTCGGTATTAAACTTTGGAAATTCAATACGGCGAACTAGTTTTTGTAATATTATTGGGTTTGCTTGAAACTCGCCACTCAGTATTTTTCGATGCTCATTACGAATCTGGTATTCGATTTTAAATATCCAAATGGCGAATACAATATCAATTGCAGAAAAGTATTTCACATCGGGGTTTTTTACTTTTTTTAATAAAACTTTTATTTTGAAACTAATTTCTGATGCAACTAAAGCAGTTAGAAATCTATGGGTTGCTGCATTAGAAGGAATCACAAAATAAGTAAAATCATATTTTAACTATCCCTATAAATCTTCCGTATGATTATTTAAGGGGAACAAATTTTTCTTTAATGGGCAAATAAGGAAACTCAATATTCTCTAATAAAGAAGATTATAATTTAGATTGAATCTAAAAAAAAACTTCGAAAACTACGGCTATGTGATAATTTTCCTGAGATATACTTCCCCTTCACATTTAAAGTTGTATCGGAAACTTTTCCCAGAATTAGTTGTGAACACTCTTAAAAAAAATAACAGCTTACTACAGGATTGTTTCTTACAGTGAGTTTTTTTCAACTATGTTTTTTCGAAATTTCTCAAGTAAACTTAATTAAGCAAAGAGATTTTAAATGAAAGAGCAAATTTTTTATATCCTTGATGTCCGCAAAAACAGAAAACGAAATAAATTGTGCATTCGTTTAAGCAAATTACAAGCAGCAACATTAACAAAAACAACAATAACAATAACAACAAGATTAGCATAAACTATAATTTAAGGATATAAATCTTGACCAATGGTGTTGCGGTCATTTAAGAATAATTTTAAAATCAAATACACCACAAAACATTAAAAAAAAGATTGAAATTTAGTTATGAAAAACTAATGGCCTCATGGTCACCAAGACCATCTAAAATATGACCAATAAATAAACAAGCCAACAAAAAACACAAGCAAATGAATTTGTTTAATTAATTAAAAACAATAGGAAAAGGCAACTAACTAACTGCAAGTTAAATCATCTTCTTCATCATTTCAATACTCGTAGTACTCTAATCGAGCATAATGTTTTGATAACAACACGATGATTTATGAGGGGTAAATATGGCTGGTGCTACTAAACGGTTTAAACCGGGACAGATACAAATGCACAGTTTGAAAACAGAGAAAGAAGCTTTTACCGTTTATGATTTAAAATATGGGAGTGTGCGTGCGTATGTGTATTGCTCTGTTCGGTAGTGGAATTCAAGTAGCAGCCCATCTTAAATAGATTTTGCCGCCTCAAATGGAATGCGAGAATGTATGATTTACACATTTCATCAAGAGAAATAAAGGAATGATTTCTTTTGTAACGTAAAATATGACATTACATTATATAATGTTGCATTTGTTCATTAATAATTAATCCCATGTAATTTGGCTTACAAATTACCCTGATCAAATCATTAATATACAAACAAATGAAGTTCGAACAATAATAATTAAAATTACTCGTAACTTGCACACTTTCATTTTAAGTGCTTTCTTTTATAAATGGGCCTTTAAGGTCAGTGAATTATCATTTGTAACTCATTTCGATTCAAAAGTAGAATATTTGTTTATTTTATAATTCGAAATACTAATAAGATTTAATATTTTATACTGAAGCATTAAACACATTCACCACAGCAAGCTACCGGCTACAAAATGTCAAGGATAGAATACACATGTTTACATGAGAATGATAATTTTGAAGGCAAAAAGCTTCAACAAGTTGTTGTCCGTGCTACATTTGTCGTTGTAGTCAAATATAACTAATTTGTATTTTTAATGGCTACAAAGCAAAAATAGTGTTGACAATATAGCAAAGTATGTTAAAAAAATTATTGCCAAGAACTATTTTTTAATGCAAAATGAAAAAGATGGTTAAATATTTTAATGTTAATTAAAAAAGTAATTATATTTTTGCGAAGCGATAAAACGGAAATTCGTGAAAAATTTTAAATTTTACACATGCACTAATTTTCAATAAAAATCGCTAAAGCTATAAGGAATGAAAACAATTCGAAAAAAATCGCGAAAATTACGAAAATTTGCAAAAATTTGCTTACAGCGGGATTATAACAAATTCTAATATTGTTTAAAAATCGGCTAAACTCTTACAGCCGTATTCATAAAAATTTTAAACAGCGTTTCATAAGTTGTTTAAGCAATATTCGCTAAAATTGTATTCATAATAGAATTTTAGCTTAAAAACCGTTTTTTAAACCTTGCGTAAATTAGCAAATTTTAAAATTGACTGGCCCCATGTTTAAACCAATTTTAAGATGACGTTGTTGTATTTTTGCTTTGTGTTTGTTTACATTTTTAGTTTTGCCTGTATGTATGTATGTGTGTACGTATGTATGTACGTAGATATGTACATGTGAATGCTATTTAGAAGAAGAAAATAAAATTGTATTTTTTTAGAAGCTCATGATGAAATTTCAAATGAACTCCAAATAAATATTTACCAGAGAAGGAGCAATCAGCTTTCCATTCCCATTTCGTCTTTTCTCAATATAGAGAAGAAAGAAAAATAAAAATAATAATTATAGTGATGTATAAAAACTCACAACAAATAAAATAGAACTCGTTATTCTAGTGCTTCGTAATCTGCAATAAAAAAATCATATAATAAGCACTTTTAAGAAAGATTCGCTGTAATCTATTTTTATTTTTTTAAATTTTGACGAGTTGGAACACATTTTTTATTGTATAAAAACAATATTTTTCCAAAAATGGACAAAAAACAAATACAGATACGAGTACTTTGTGAATTAATAATCGTTGTTTAGCAGAACTAGGATGCAAGTGGCAAATAGTGCTGCCACGATATTTTTAAAAAAGCAAGTTAATTGATTTTTAGTTAAAACACTGATTATGAATACAAATATTTAAAAAACCTTATTTAGCCTTAAAATGTTTTTTAACTAATATGGTTTTTAAACCTCAATCAACTTTTTTTATGAATACGGCTGTTAGGCTTTTGTTGCAAACTTTGCAAGCGCTAAAATTTATTAAAAATCGCAAAAGCCATTTAAATATAAAAAGGTTGGAAAAAAACGCTAAAAATCGCTTGTTAGCGAAAAATTGCTAAATATATTCAAGAAATTAGTAAACTAATAAATAGTGAAATTCGCAAAAAAAAAAATATAAATAATTAAACAGATTTTTTTATATTTTTGAATAAACTATTTTAATTTTATAAATATGAAATATTTGAAAGCGGCACCAATAGAATATATATTTATGGCATTGCTGCCATTTTCAAAACAATTAAGTAGTTGGCTACCACGCAACATTTGTTGCCAGCGCCACTTGTAGTCGTGTAGACATGTGGTATATGTGTTTAATGCTTTAAACTAAACTAAAGTAAGATTTTTGAAATTTTAGATCTAAGTTTTCACTTAGTGTAGTATATTGAAATTTGTTAGAAATTTCGAACATAGTAAAAATATTTTATTAGTTCTAAACGTTAGTTTGTAAATCCTTTATTATTTCCCCTTGAAAAGACATGCACAGCGTTCATAAGGCATTTTTATATAATTATATCATATCGTGTCAATTTAATTATATCAAATGTTGTGCAGTGTTTGCGTATTTCATTGAATAGCATTCTTGTGATGTCCTTGCGATGACATATATTTGTCTGATCTGTGCATGACTCACCCATCTTAATTTCTTTCTGGCTATTAAGAGAATACAACTCAAAGTTTTATATTATATTAGGTCAAAATATACTTCATTTCATTCACTAGTATTTATTAAGGAATGATTGCAGTTTCTAATCTATGTTGTCTGACATCGGCAAGGTTTCACTTTCCACTACAGAAGTATTAAAAATTTTTATTTTTCTATATTAGGAAAACTGCCATATTTTTGTGAGACCTCAAATGCAGCTCTTGCTTTTTTGAATCTGTTCGACACATCTTTCTCGACACCATTATCAGTCGATATAATGGTTCACTGATACCAAGAAGATTTAGTCAAAAAAAAATTAGGAATAATTATTAGGAATAATTATTAGTAGATATGTATATACGGCTTAATAAATTGGTTCACCTTTAAAATTTTGGTTTGTTTTAAAAATTCTAAGATATAAGGGCCCCGATGGCTGAATGGTAGCGATGCTATCCTCTGAGTCAAGAGATCGTGGGTTCGATTCCGCCATAGATACTGGGTGTTTTCTGCAAACAAGCTAATCGCTTAACGGGTTGTGTTTGAAAAAAAATGTGTATCTTTAGGCATATATATGACGTTAGCTTTTAACAGCACAAAATGTTTATGAAAATTAATAGATTAACGGCCCAGCCCACGATGTCGACAGAAAACTTTTGATCAACAAATTGTATTAATAACAACAATAAAAATAAAATTAAAATAATCGACCTAACGTTGTTCGTCGATATTGCGGAACAAACTGTTAGCAAAATTTTGATTTCTTACAGTGAATTATAGATTAATTTAAAGTACAGTTTCAAATTGAAGTTTAAATTTTCATAAAATTATAATTTTCTTACAACATAATAATATTAAAAAATAGTTTCATATCATATCAGAACTTATAAATTTATATGCTTACATTTCTCGAAAATTCTAAACTAAGTTCAGAAATTCGAAGATTGACTGAATCGACCATTGAATGTATAAAAATTGTATAAAAATATTATTTTTTATATTAAATAAGTAAAACCGAGCTCAGTCGATTTTGAAAAAAAAATACTGAAAAGAAAATCAAAACTTCTTAAGACAGTTCAGCGTTTCTAAAACGATTATTCTAACTTTGTTCATCAACTTCAGAAACACAGAATGAGCAAGATAAAACTCCATTTGCTGATATATGCTGTAATTTTATTTAAATTTTCACTTGATTTAGCCTGTATAATTTCTTAATTCACAACAATCTGTGAAAACCAAATAGCTGACTTCGAAAACTCGAAGTTCTCCCTCAAATTTTAATTCTTAATCAGAAATAATTTTTAGTCAGGCTTAAGTTCAGTAATTTCAATTCTTATTGAATGAAATATTTGTATTAATTAATGCGAGTTTCTAAAGAAGAGAAGAAAAATTAAACTTAGACTTTATTAGCTGTGAGAAATACCGATATTTTTCTGTGCAGCCACGCACTTCATCAGCACCCACGTCTATCTACTGGGGTAGAGTTTTGTTATTAACATCAGCTATTTAACGCAAATTTAGTATGAAATGGAATATGAGAAATGATTATTGTGTTTACAATTATTGATTTACCATTTGTAAATACATTTATAAATATCACTATTCATTTTCTGTTTTTCCATTTTTTCATTTTATATTTGGTTAGTACGAAGTCATATCATTCTACCTAAGTATGTTTAACTATTCTTGCTTATCTTTTACGATCATCACATTAATTACTTTTACTTATTCGATGTACCATCGGTACATACTTGTAAGTATTATTGTAGTGGCTGTATGTTACTTTGTTTTTGCTTTCTACAGTTTATTTGGCTTCCTAGCATTCTGAAACTGTGATTGCGAAGTGAACATATTTTGTTCACGTGCCCATGATGAATTAAGTGAGATATTCTTAGATTTTTAATTGAACAGTAATATAAAGCCACCGTGGGAGTTATCTCCCTGGGATTATTTAGAATTCGGCTTGTATATTTTAGTAGTTATTTTCAAGCTCTCGATTTAAGAAAATTTAATATAAGAAAGCTATGCGAAATACCATGCCTGGTTCATCATCTGATCTCTGAAAATTATATATGCATATTTGCAATAAAATTCTTGTGTTGCAAAATATACTAGAAATAAATAAACATATATATGCTTACATTCTAGATACGAAAAATTATCCAGAAAGTTAATAAATTATGAGAATATTTTTTAAAACCACAATTCAGTGAATACACTCTTTTAATTCATCACATTTTAAGATGAAGAGAAAATACGAAGAATGATTTAGAAAACTGCACCAATTTTGAGACATTATTTGTTGTGATCCAAGTCTGTGAACTGAAACAAGCAAAAATAAAGGCGGCACAATATCAAAAGGATAATTTTCATTTGTGGCGGTCTCTTGTCATTTGATCTCGTTAAGGGAATAACAAGTCTTAGAGTCCTATAGCGATCAAATGACAAACAAACACTGTAAAGTTTTTTTTTAAACGCTTACAGTTTGTAGCGAAGCGTATGCGGTGTCTGTGTGTGTGCGTGTGTGTGGTACACTAGTCAACAATAAACATGTGGTTACAAATTAATTTTTTGTCAAATTTTATTAAATATATGTTTAGAAATATCAATGAGTGTTTGTAAATTTGCCCATTATTATGAAAGTGATCTAAGTCATATATCTCTTTTAAAACAGCAAAAAAAAAAATTGCTTGCTGAACGTTAAGGAATTGGAGAAGTTAAACATTGCAACAATAAATCGTTACATAATATTGAAAGGCCCTTACTCATTATTTTTTTGAAATCTAGATTCTTTCTTTCGATACATTAGACGTTCTTTTATCGAAATATACAAAAAACCCGATGCATTTTCGGCAAAAGTTTAAAATCTGGTTTTATAGAGTGGAAGAGCTTTAAGCAGTGCACAGCCGCCCACACTACGCCAACCACGTCAAACTATCCAATATGCAAAATTGGTTTTTTGGATTCGTTATCTTGGTACCCTACTTTTTACGATATGCCTCATTTTAAAATGCTGAAATTCACAATTGAAGAGTCTTCGAGGTTTTCTGAAAACTTAAAATTTGCATATTAGATAGTTTGATGTAGTAGGGACGATATATCGAATGATTGTGACACCTACTTATAAATTAGACTCGATTTTGCTGTCGATAATCACTAAATATCAATGTTGAGTAAACAAATATTATAATTAAATTAAAATTGCGTTCATATGCTCTTTAATTTATTTGTAATATTGAATCCCAATACGTAAAGTTCTTTAAAATAACACCTTAACAGTATATTAAAAATACTATATATTTCTGTAATATAATAATGGCGCAACATGCCAACTTCTAATTGATTGTACTTTTCAGTTTGAAGTTTTTCCATTATTTCTAATGCGTAAAGTGATTAACAATTTATTTTGTTAAACTAGATTTGCACACGGCAATGCACGCAGTGTGTATATTTACAGGAAGTCATTCGTCGTGTTTTTACCTCTCTGATAACTTTGTTCTCCGCCGTCTTAAAACTTAAAATTAAATTAATTAATTAAAATTTAATTCATAATTAGAATAAATCAATGTTACCTCATATGCGAGGTTTGAAAGTTTTAGAACAAAAGGTTCTTGAGATATGGAGGTGCAAAAAGTGCATATTTTAAGACATACTCAATGACCATTAACCACTGACCACGGACACACTCATCAAATTGATGAAGCACTTCCGCTATTACTAGAGAGCTGAAATTTGTTACACGAGTAGATCTAGGTGAGCAATGAACTAGCAAAATCGGAAATTTTAGCCAGGGGCCCTAAAAATTAAAATGTGTTCTAGTGAGCTGAAATTCGTTAGAGAACTAGGTCTAGCGTAGCCATAAACTAAAATCATCTGAAACCCCGAAAATGTAAGTCAGGAGGGTGGGGCTACGCCCATAAAAGTCTGAATTTAAAAAGCAAATCTAAAGCACTTAACTGAAGCGATTTTATTGAAATTTGTCATATATATTGCAATAGTGCACGGCTATACATTTTTCGTTAAAAAAGTGGGCGTCGACACGCCCATACAATTTAAGCCTTATATTTATGTAGGTATTATTATTATTTGCAATGAAACTTGACACGAATGATAAGAACTGGCCGAAAAAAACTTGAGTTTGAAAAAGTGGCCCCGTCCATAAAATTTTTAAATTAAGAGTTGCGCTAAGGAGCTGGAATGGGATACTGAAATAGGTCCACGTGAAAAACCAACTAAGAGGCGCTGAAAACCCGGAAATTTTAGTCAGAGGAACGGGGCTACGCCTATAAAAACTAAAAATTTAAATTTGCGCTAATGAGCTGAAATTTGGTACACAATTATGTCTAGGTGAGTAACCAACTATACAAATCTGAAAATTAAAAAAATTTTACCAGAATGGGCAGGGCCACGCTAATACTGTTAAGAATTAAAAATGTTATATCTATATTTGGCCTCTTACGATTACAAATTTATATAATGCATAGCATATTACAGTGATAGGTATTGTGTCAAACAAGAACTTGATCAAAATTTTTATCTCACTACGTTTAGTGGCCGAAATTTTGGAAAGGAACTTGGCGTTTTTTGACATTTATGTTTTTGTGAGGATTAAATTTATTAGTCACTTGTTCCCTCATGCAATTTCAGAGTTATATTGCAGCTCTTGTTGAATCAGATAATTATGTTTAATTTTTAATAAACTCAATTTTATTTAATAATTTTCATATTTATTTATACAAAATAACAGACTAGTAATTATTTTGTTTTATTTATTGACTAAAGAATTTGTATTTCTCACCATTTTAACTTTGTTAATTGTAATAATTTAGCACATTGGATTTTATTCAAAAAATAATAATAATAAAAAAAGAAGGCTACTCACACTATTCAATAAATTGCACAACATAAAAAAATATATGGCCGAATTCATGTCATGTGCGTTTAAGATGATTTTTCGTAATACAGGCGAATCTCGGTATAACGAATCTCGCTTTAACGATTATCCGATGTAACGAACGTCCAAATTTCTTACATTAACAACCTTATATAGCGAATACTAGCATAATTTTATACTGGATATAACGACTGATGAAGACAAATTTGCAAAATAAAATAACAAAAACTTTCTAAGAACATATTTCTATGATTTTTTTGTACTTTGTATAGCGAATATTTTGATAAATATGAGCTCTGTATAACGAACGGTAAAAAATATTAAACAAAATCTGCAGCAGCAATGTAAATGCAAAATATTTCATTCCTTTAGTTTGTACTGGTTAGCTTATTTGAAAATAAACTACCTTCACTACTTTTATTGTATTGTATCATGTCTACAATAATAATAATTAAAATAACAGTTGAATAAACCTTTCCGATATAAAGAATTTTTCGGTAAAACGAATGGGCCTGACATTATATCGTTCGTTTTACCGGGATTTGCCTCTACATACTACATACACACAAAATCCTCAACACATTAATAGGCAGATTTTGTAAAAATTTCGTTTACAAACGTTTCAAATTTTGTTTGAAAAATAACGAAAATTTTTTTCAAAAAATATTTTTTCCATACAAATTTCAAAACGAAAAAATTTTTTGTATTTACTTAATTTGGCCTTAAATAATTTTTAATACAGTAATATAAAAAAAATAGTTAGTTAAGCACCTGGAAATAATTATTATGAATGAATGAATGAATTAAGTCAAAAGGCAAACACAGGACACTGCGACAAAAGTAGATATATTATATCCCCTGCCATGTGCTAGAGCACCTCATCACTTGGGTATATCTTCTGTGACATAACGCTTCAAAGTCCTTCAAAATATGCTATGGAGTTTCCTCTTCGCAATCATAGAATCTGCACAGGATGTTACTCTCAATATCAAGTCTGTTTGAAATTTCTCAGTCTACAATGCCCTGTGAGTAAGCCTGTTAACATTGGTGCCAGAGGTGTTCCCTATTGCTCTTGATCTCCTTCGATAGATCTTTCCAAATGTTGTCCAATTCGAGTCCAAAAAACGGTTTTGGTTTGAATTTTCATTTCCTACCAGCCCGGCGTTTCAGGAACCTAGCAGAGTGTGACCTTATTCATGCTGCTTAGCTGATTTAGCTTAATGCGCCATTTCCACGCTAACTTAGAGGTAAACTCATATAACCTGACAGCTTTGATGGCAGCCTAACTTTCCGAGCAAATGGCTATTTTTTTCCTCGGCAGCCTTGATAGCGGCATCTGTTAATGGCATAAACTTCCGATTAGAAAATGGTAACAGATTTTCCCTACGACTAGTGGTAGTTAGTCCTGTTTTCCTACAACTCCTACACCTGAACCTGACGGTGCTCTGAAGCCATCAGTGCACCACCTGATGGTGCCAGTTCCAAAGGAATACCGGGGTTATATTTCCCCCCATTCTCTTCTATTGGCCAGAACAGTTTATAACCTCTTGTCGAAATCATAGACTTTATTCATCACGTCATAGGGTTGCGCAAGTAGAGGAAATCGTCTTGCCAGGGATGACTGCTCGCATTGGCTAATTAGACAGTCCCTGTCTGTGCTTTTCCCTGTGATTCTGATGACAATAATTATTATACAATGTTGCCAACACATTACAAAATACAATATAAATTTTATGCAAAATATTGTGCAATATACCAATATAATATACATACTAGCAATTTTATTGTACAATATTATATTTTTCGCAATAATATTGCAAATGTTTGGCTACCTTAATACGTTATTAACTTAGAAGTGCTTACTTTAAAATATTTTTTTTTGTAAATGAAGGGTGATATTGAAAAACATACTTGACTCTACACTGAAAATTATGGAAACGCAAAATTTATTAATCTATAATTTAGTGTATAGCGCAGCGCGAGCCAGCAAACTTTTCCAGCAAAAATATTCCAAGCTCAAGTCATTCTGAAATTAAAGAGAATTCTTCAGTCAAGACTAACAAAACACTGTGGACCAACACAGAAGAACACTGATGATAAAGGTTTAGTAGGCTTCGAAAACGGCTGGCTGTTCCGTTCAACTATGTGTTGTCAGAATATTTACAACTAACTTTGATGTAATTTGTTCATTAATAATTATCACATGTAATTTTATAAAAAACCTATACAAACTTTAGCCCGTTCAAATAAATCATAAATATAGAAACAAACGAATTTTGAAAAATATTAACTAAAAATTAACTTAAATTAATAGCCAGGGGCCTGTGACAAAAATTAAATAAATATACTTAATAGTAGCAAACCAAAAAAGTTTGTCTTAAGTAGAACAAAAAATAAGCAAATTAACTAACATGTGCGTAATTAGTAAGGAATAAACGACAGTGGTAAGTCTGTTGTAAATTAGAGATGGTAAATTTGGGCTTTCATTACAAAACACGTTTCAGCAAATTTACATACGATGAATCAAAACAATTCACGTATTCCATTTGCAAGAAAGTTTCGTATAGAAGACAGAAATCTACATCAACTGACACCACACACAGTGGACCAACACAGAAGAACGCTGATGATGAAGGTTTAGTGGCCTCCGAATGTTGTGAGAATATTTACAACTAACTTTGATGTTATTTGTTCATTATTAATTATCACATGTAATATGGCTTAAAAAAGCGATACGAACTTTAGCCCGTTCAAATAAATCATAAATATAGAAACAAATAAAGTTCGGAAAATAATAATTAAATAATAGTAAGAAATAGTTCAAATAAATGATAACATAAGTAAGTCGTAATTTATTTATTTAATTTTATCTTATTGATAACCTGATTAGTTTGAGGAAGAGAGAGAGAGAGTCTTACTCTCCTAACAAAGTAATTAGCTTAGCAATTAAGAATAAGTTTTATTTTTAACTTTTTAGTGCCAATTTTAAATTTTTAGGAGCCTTTCCCAAATATTAGCGGTTCCACCCAAGTTTCTAAATGCAAGATATTGTCAAGTTGCTTAAGAATCCGTAAAGTAGAAGCACGTACTATATAATACTAAGGTTTAATGGCTATGACCCTGCACTTTTTTTTAAGTACAATATTATGCAATACCAAGAGTTTGGACAGTTTGCCAAGTTTCGTGGGGATCGAATAAGAAGTAGTACATATAACTTAATACTACACTACTACTTACATTAATGTCTGAATACAAGATTTTGCCATTCGAAGAGTTCAAACTGGTTGCTAAATGTCGTGGGGATCAGATAAGTCTCTGCCACTTTTTGAAATGTAAGATATTTTTGTTTGGTAAGAATTGGTTAAATAAAAGCATGCAGAAAAAAGTCTTGACCAATTTATATTTTCAATTAAGAATTTAATTATATTAATTAAATTGTTAATTGTATTAATTAGTTTGACTGGAAAAACTTAATTGATATTATCAAATTGTTTATAGGTGAAAATTTAAATAAATTTTTAATTGATACTACAAATGTTTTAATTAATATTAAGAAATCATTCATATTACTTTTTGTGTGAATATAATTGACCCGGGTGTGTAATACGTTTGTTAACGATAAGATAGAGAAAAAAATATAAAGCAGATGAGACCAAACGGAAATAACATCTTCTTAAAATCGGTATAAGAAAAACTACAGACGAATTGATGACCTTCTCCTTTTTTAAGTAAGTTAAAAAATGGCATAACCTAAATATTTATAAATGTTTTGAAAATTTTTTGGAATAAAGAAAGTTTCTTACAATTGATTCTACATATCGTTACCTTAATGTGGAAAGATCCTAACTCATTATTTTTTCAAAATCAATATATTCCCATTTTCGATACATTAGATGTAGATGATTTTTAGCGAAATATACAAGAAACTCGATTTCAAAAAATAATGAGTTATGACTTTTGAAGTATTGAAGAGTTGAGTAAGTTCGAGTATGTCTTTCTTATTTGCTAGTTTAAAATTGTAATTCTTTGTTAAAATTGTTGAGCTAATTAAAAAACTGTGAGGGCCTTAATGTTTAGTAATTTTTTATCTCCACCAAGTGTAAAACCAGTCAAATGTGTCAATTTCCGTTACATATTTTAATAATAATCATTATTTCTGTAGATAGACAAATGTACGCACATTAGATACTTTGTGTATTTCCATAATTGCTATTAAGTACTTGATTTGTGTGTGTGTGTATGCGGTACGTACTTGCCAATGTTGCAAGCAACAAATAATAATAAAAACGACAAAGTTGTTCAAATATCATTAGCTGCAACCATAAGTCGAAAAATGAATAGTAAAAGTTAATTAACTTGCGTGGCGGGTTAGAAAGAGTGGACGGAAGTGTCGGACATTAAGTGAACTTTAAATATTATAAGTCAAAAGCAATATTTATATATAAAAATCTCTCGCCGGACAGTATATACAAACGAGCTGCTAACTGGAATGTATTTTTTTAAAAGTTTCAGAAAGAAAACCGTGGCGTTGGCTGTAGTAGTTAGCACGTTGACTACAAAGCCGAAGGTCTTAGGTTCAAGCCTGGTCTGTGACAGTTATTAGCTAACAACTGCTGCGCGTTAGTGTTCATTTGTAACAGTTCTTGTATTAAAGTTCAATTGATGAAGGCATAGACACTGCTCACTGAGCTACAGACTACATCAAAGTGCTCTGCTTCATTGGAATTGTGTACCAAAATCATCAGCAAAGTAAAATAACCAATAAACTGGCTACTAAACACACCTCAGAAAATTTAAGACGCTGAGTTGTAAAAGAATAAAGTTTTTCTCTATCTCTTGCTTCACCACCTGTATTTTCTATCACCAACCATTTCCTAAGGAAGGTAGCAAGCACATAGTAATAGATGGTAGTGGGCATTCATTTCCAGAGTCTTAGAAAACCTGGTTAGAGCTATCGAAGCAGTATAGCTATATAAAACAAGTTTCATGTGTTAAATGATACTGAAATTAAATTATATTATATGATGAATTCAAATTCGCCACATATATTTCAAAACGTTTCCATATATTTCCCATTATATTATTTTCTAGTTGACAAGAATATCAATTTGCTACTTTTCTGACCTTCTTCCCACTTTTAGTGCCACTTTTTTAAAATGTGCCAAATCTGCTGAATTTTGCCACTTTTTGTCCCTTTTTAGAAATACCATACTTTTGAAAAAATTCTTACGTAGCCATCTTCGTTGTTTCAAAGGTTTTTAATATAATACTTATATTTTTAATTCACAGCACCTCCCTTCTACATCGCACTTTTACCTAAAAAAAATTATTTTGAGGTAATCGACTTTAGACGTTAAAAATTATTAAATATAGGTCTTTTATGAATTTTACCCTTTTAGGTCTTTTAAAACTACTACTACCATATCTGTGGCCAAAATTGCTTACGTCGAGATAGGCTGTTTTGACTTAATAGTACCTCCGTAATTTGTATATTTCAAAGTACCCCTGGTCAAAATCTTGATTAATTTGTGCGATTTTTTAAGAAGTTATAGCAAAATTACTTGCAGCTTATCTTTTTTTGACTTCTAATCTCATTTGAAATAAGCAATAGCTTAACTCAGGTTATACTTTGGCACATTTCAACTTTAATGTGTTACATATAGTGTGTAGAACGATGTTTGCTTAAAAAATAAAGGTTAACAGAGAATTTTCCAATTTAACTGAAAGATAAATAAATTTCTGAACATTGACTTGAGGCTTAAAAGTGCTCTCCTGTAAAACAGCAAAATATGACTTAAGCGCTTTGTTCTTATTGCCACAGATGTATCCATCGCTGGACAAGAGAAACATAGCTGAAATGAACACCAGTTTTTAATTATTTTTGTTATGAAAATCACGCCTAGCTTGTGTGTCGTGGCGTAAAGAGCATAGCTCTAAAAAATATGACTTTAGCATTTTTCCCTCATTGCAACAGATTTTTTATACACCAGGCTGTTAGACTACATTGCTCTTCTAAAGCCTCTGTATAAATTTTAATACTATCAATACAAGAAAACTTTTAGGAAAATTTAATTACTTACGAGACATTTTTACTTTATTGCACTTTAAAGTAATTGCAACAAGTTTAAGCAATCGCGTTAAAGAACTGAGAAGTATTAAAATATTGTAGAAATTATATTATAAATTTGGTTTATGTCCTTAATATACATACATATATATTATAATATTTTGCGCCAAAAGTAATTTCATTTTTTCACTTCGTTGTCCTTATTCTGCTACAGTCAGTCCTTTCCTGAACAAATTTATTTTTAAGTTGATTTTATCATTAAAATGTCTTTATTAACAAGATATTTTCCTTAAAGTGTTTTGTTTGTGTCATTGCCTTGCTTGGCCTTACTTCCTTTAAATTGTAATTCATCAGCAAATATTTATTTATGACATTTCGAAGTTATCGCTCCTTAACATCTTCAAAAAACATTTTATCGAAGCTTCAGTTTAGTTTTGTATTTATGTATTCAATTATAAATTCATAAATAAGCATTCGCATGCGGTCTGTCTGTCCTTTTATTTAGTTTGAAGTATTATTAAGGATATATTCATAATTTTTTATTTAAATGGAGCAACATGTGGCAAAAATGGCACCTTGAGTTATGACTTTTATGGCCGTTTTCATAGAGATAACTGCTAAAGAAATTGTTACAATTTTAACAAAGACATTTAGGAACACTTTATTAATTGTTTTCCCTTTGTTTTATTCTTTTATAAAAGTTCATCATTGTTCTGATGATATTCCGGCATAAAATGTTCACTGTAATTTAAATGTAGAAAAGGTTTTGTCATGTCTTTAAAAACCACATTACGAGTATTAAAAAATTTAATGTAATCATTAGGCCAAAATGTTCCTAGATATTATCTTCTTATATAATTATTGCAATCAAAGTTTTTATAAAAATTATTTCGGGTGTATGTGGTAAAATAGGTATTCATGTGTATTTCCAGTTTCTTTTTCCAGCCTAGTTTAACGTTGTCGTGAGTTTTTCCTGGATTGTTTTCAAAACTCCAGGCCTTATACCGAGTACATCCTATGGCATTTTGTAACATTGAAATAGTGTATACTGGTCACTAAGCTTGTCATTTCCGATATTTTTCATTCTGTGGCATTGCCTTCCATATGAAAAAAAAACTAATGGGAACGGCGTTCACAATAAATATGAACTCGGCATTATAAAGTTCCACTCAATAACTGAATGAGAATTCTAAGATACATTTACCAACATCAATGTGGCCTACTATATTAATTGATTTGGTATATGTATAACAATAAGACAAAATATATGCAACTTGATATATTAAGAGGGATAATTTTTGTAAGTGGACGTTACAACTCAATTGAAATTGAAACCGAAAAAAAGTTGCCAAAATGGAAAAAGCGCTGAACTAAAAGAAATCTTTAACACCAAAAGTAAGGAGTGAAAAACCAAAAAAATCGCAAAAAAGAAACAAAATCGTCAAACTGAAAAAGCGCTAAAAAATTTTAAAACTGAAATAAATCGCAAAAACTTAAAATCCTAAAGACGAAAAGTGGTACAACTGAATTTTGTTAAGCTATGGTTCGTAAAGTTTTACATATTAAAGGCCCGCATAAACAGTCTTGAAATGCAAATACGTCTTGTTTTTTAAATGTATTCTCGTGGCATATACTATACTAAACCAATAATAACTGCTGTCGTTTAACAAGTGAAGCTCGATGAATGTATTGATGCTCGTGTTTATGAGTGTTTACAAACAATGCTGCGAAGAGTTCTTGTTCGTAACAAACAATCAAATGAAATAGTGTTGATGCGTGTATGCTTGTTATTTCACATATTGTACGTTTGAGTGTATATGTAAGATGTTGATGGTGAGCTATTATGTGTTAAAGGGTGGTTTTTTAAAGTAAGCTCACACAACTAATGCAAATGCATGTGTGCGTTTGTGTGTGCACAGAAAATTAAAAGATCATATACATAACGGCGCTATAAAATAGGGCTCAAGGAAATAACCCCTAAATAAGAAATGAAATAAGCCCAAATAAAATAAAACTAAAAAAATAAAAACAGACCCAAGAGAAAATTTATGAAAAACATCCAATATTAATGAAATAAAGCCTAATAAAAAAGCCCAATTAAGGCTACATTTACACATGAAAGTCCTTTCTTGAAATTTCTGTATACGTATTATGAATAAAAATTCTAATGAAATAAATGAATTTCATGAAAATTTCTTGTTCGTTTTCACAGGAAAGTGAAAGTTCATTTTAAAAATTTTGTCGAAAAGTTAAGTTGGAAAATTTTTTTCTTAATTAGAGTTACCCAGAATATTCACATACACAAAATTATAGGGCAATAAGTTTGGAATAAGTATTATTGTTAATATTTTAATAATATTATTGTTTTAAAAAAACATGAATTGTGTTCTTCATGTATGTTTGAAAATACCATATTATAATTATTTAAATATTTATACAAAATAAGCAGAATTTATAATAACTACTTAACATAATCCAGTATATTTGTAATAAGTCTTTAAAGGGGGTAACATTGTTAACCTTTTTTCATTTTACTTTCTGAAAACATCAAAAATTTACTTTCTTGAAAAAATCGTTGAAAGCTGACTGGAAATTAAAAACAATGTGAGTGTGATAGTAAAAACATTTGATTGAATTGCTACTTTCTTGCAATTAGTTTCATCTGTAAATGGTAGGTAAAGCAAACTCAAGATGAAATAAAGGCCAAGAAAATTTAATTAAGCCCAATCAATCTCAAGATGAAATAAAACCTGAAATAATTGAAATAAAGCCTAATTAATTTTTTTTTTAATTTTATTGGGCCTTATTTAATTTTCTTATTTGAGCGTTATTTCCTTGGGCCTTATTTCATAGTGCCCACACAAATATTTATATGCGTCCTTGCGTATAAAGAAGCAAGCATTCCCAATTCTTCCGTCACGAAATATTTTGTTCTTTACTCATATACCGGTAATAACTGAAACATATATATGTCTTGCCAACCGTGTTGTTTAGCGCATGTTTTAGAAGACTTCGTCGCATTTGAAAAATCGCTCATGTTTTAAAAGCTCTTGTAAATGGTCTTTTGTAGGGGTCTATTACATATCTATTGTCCGTATGGAACACTTCATGTGCGAGTCAGATTTGCACTTCACTGAATTTATAATAAATTGCCCAATTAATTTTTTACAAATATACAATACAAATAATCAAAAATTCATTAAAGTAACATTATCTTCTTGCGATATAAAAACTTTTTTGTAATAAGACTTTAAAAAAATATTTCAACTTAAAAAGGTATTAACTTAAAGAAAAAATAGTTTAATGACCCTTTAAATAAAAAGCTTAAATTTAAAATGTTTAGACGTAAGTATAAAATGTTTAATAAAAATTTTATTGCTAACACTGAAATACTTTGTTATGAGTAACTCATCTCTTTTAATTTCTCTTCAAGTGGGTGGAATAATTTTATTCCTTCTTTTTTGCTTTTTCCTAAAGATTGATTGTTTTTATATGTAAAATAAATTGAAGACGATACGAAGAAATTATTTTTATTTTCAAAACAAAATTAATCAAGGCTAATGACAACAGCAAACAACAACAGCAACATCTTCAGCTAAGATTTCCCTTTCAATTGTCAGCCAGAAACAGTACCATATCAACAACAACAACAACAACATGCTGTCCTGTATTTTAAGAATGAATTTTTGTCGTAGTTTCAGTTGATCGTCGTCAGACAAATGACACCGGATTCAGGAAACGGAAATACCCAAAAAAAAAATAACGGATGATTTCTTTAATTCATTCAATTGTTGCTGTTGGTCTTTTCCCTGAACTTGTTTTTGCTGATGAGGAAAATTTTGTGATTGAGTTGTTTTGTGCTTAAGATTATTGAAACAATGAATTATCGATATTTAAGGATTGTTCTGTTAGAAAAGTGAATGTGTATAAATGCAATTTATAAGTGGCTGTCAACGACTAAGGATTAGTTGACATATTTCAATCAACATTATTTAGATACATATTTCAAAATAATAGTCAATGTCTCGGTTGGCTAATTGGAAGTGTGAAAGTCTAGGGTGGTGGTTGGATTGTCGCATAAGTCTTCCTCGCATTTCATTAGAAAAAAGGGTTGAAGAGGTACATAATCATGCTTCTATGTATTTATGGACTTTGATTTTGCTTGTAGAGTATGCAAGTTCTTTTAGAAAAATATCTATTTCTGGATACGATACAAAAGTGAAATGGAATCCTATTGAGTTCGCTTTGATGTCTGTCTGTCATAGGATGTTTTGTCGATAACTTTGGCCGCTTTAAAAACAAATATATATCAGTTAAAAAGTGAAGCGTGTTCTTAAACGAATGACGAAACATGTTGACATCCTAATGTAACATGGGTATTTCCACAGAAAATTCAAACTTTTGTAATGTTACTTTCTCAAATAATTAAGCATGTCTTTTAGAGTCATGCTTTTCAATTTTGTCCTATCCTTTATTGCGTTTAGAGCTAAGACTGCGTCACCAAGAAACTTAACTATATATAGTTACTTGAAAATTAACACCGAAATTTTTCAAATATATTAAAATTAAATGGTATTCTATCAGTTAATGTAATTTAGACAACTTTGCTGTATCTTGGAGATAGTAGTAGTAGTAGTAGTAGTAGTAGTAAAAAATCCTAAAATTAAAAAAATCGCCTAAACGAAAAAAATTGACAAAACGGAAGAAACGCCAATACTAAAAAAAAATAAGACAACAAGCGACAAAATTAAGAATAAACGCCAAAACAAAAAAATCGCCAAACAACAAAAAAAAATTAACGTGTACTTATTTTTTTATGTCTTCATCAGCTAAGATTTTTAGTGTCCGTATGGAACCTTGCTGAATTTATTTAAATTTTCTTTGCAATCCACTACTTTTATAAAAAATTTATGCAACTAATTTTATGAAAAGTTTTATCATATATACCTAGTCTTCACTAAAAACTACATGCATAGAACTGGAAATGAAAATTAGACGGAGAAAAATTAATTTTAAAAAATTTACTAAAGTATGGCTTATAAGCATAATAATATAAATAAATTTTATAAAATATTACAATATGCCCAAAAAGCGTCAAATATGCTTATAATATGCTTGAAATACTGATATATACAGAAACATACTTTAAAGGCTTAAATATGCAAAAATATGCATTAAAAAATCTATGCCAAAATTCATAAAAAGTTCTGAAACGTATAAATATCTTATATCAACATTAATAAATCACTTAAAAAATAACATGCAATTGCATATATGCGGTTTGCTTGGTGATGGCGAAATTATACCGCGTAATGATGACAACATGAATAAGTATTTGCGAGAAGTACGGGTATTACTCGAAAATGTTCTTGCCGATAATCCTGGGGAATGTGTTTATTATAGAGCGCCAGTTATATGGGAGTCAATGTGAAGCCGGTATTGAAGAAACATCTCCAATAACAAATAGCTGTAGGCGTTGTAGCATTGAAGAAGGACCTAACGGCTGTTGAAAGTTAAGCGACCATGAAACAAGCATTTGATAATTTTATTTGCCCTGGTGTCACAAAGTAGACCAGAGTTGTAAGAACTGACGTATGAAAAAAGCTAAAATCATTTGTGGTGCAGTCACTGCGAGAAAGGGACAACTGTAGTATATTTGTTATTAAGATGTTAATAAAATAATCAAAACAAACAAGAGAAAATCTGTATTTTGTGAAACGAACACGTGTACATACATACATACATACATACACATTTACAAAATTAAATTAAAGAATTTGTTGAATTGAATTAAAAAAATAGAATGTGAAATAGATTAATGGTATTAAAAAGTGATTTAAATTTGTTTACAAATGATTACTGATTTAACTTTAAGCATTTTCATTGAACAATTTTAATTTTTAACTTTTGTTTCAAAAATCACACAGCAAATGAGATCACAAAGCATAAACTGAAAATACATTTGAACAAGTAAACGAAGTACACAATTTTACAAAATTAAATGAAAGAATTTGTTGTGTTGAATCAAAAAACCAAATGCCAAATAGCTTATTACTATTAAAAAGGCAATTAAAAAATGTTTTAAAATGATTGCATATCTTATTTGAAGCATTTTCATTTAAAAATATCAATTTTTACAATTTATTTGCAAAAATCGCCAAGCGAATGAGGTTACAAAGCGTAAAATGAAATTGAGCTAAAAAATGCCACCACGAAAGAACCCAGTAAAAAAAGAGACTCCAAAAAAGTCATGAAAATGTAGAGTTTACGATGCGGAAGTAGTGCAAATTTCGATCCGATCTAATGATTTTTACATAGGGTTGTCATTGCAAGAAGTTCTCTTTTTCGATGCCTGGTCACTGAATTGGAAGCGATATTAAGAAAAATTCAATTTTTTTTCTTCTATGATAATATTTTCATCTAGGAAAAAGGGTAAATAATTGCCTTTTTTAACAATTCGTTTCTTTTTGTACGAATTTAAGCCCGAAACAGTGTTTTCATGTAAATTTAAGCAAATAACTTTTAAATTTTAGACTAAAAATAATTCATAAATTTCTTTAAAAAAATAAATTTTTTTTAAATTTTCCTTTTTGATTATCACTACTTTGTATTATTTAAATTATCACTAAGTTTTGGCCGACACTGGTCGAGCTAAATAATTATATTTTAGCTTTAAGATTTGATCACTTATTGTTAGTTCATATTTGAAGATACAATAAATAAATATATTTTTTTTAAAAAAAAAAAAAAATTCTGGTGAGTATTTTCTAACACTATGGAGGAGTTACAAGGTTTTGTGTGACTAAAATAAACTTCTACATGGTTTATTGCTCACTCTCGGCAAATTAAAAAGATCAATTTTTTGGAAGCAATGAAAATGTACTTCCGCTAGAATGACTTCCATTTTTTTTTCACTTGGAAGGTTTAAAGAATGCGCAGTGACAGAGTGAGCGGGACCTCCGAAAACACAAACTATCTTCCGTCTCGTGACATCTCTGTATATCCTCTGTGCTGGTGTTTTGAAAATCTCTACCACTCCAGCAGAATACTTTATTTGCAAGAGATTATGATAATAATTGCTGAAGCTATATTTACACCTGCTTTATATGTTCGTTCCTACTCTTTGCGCCTCCTGTAAACATTTTAATGATTTAAGCCACAGCGTAATTGATTTTGATTTATGTCAGATAAATGACTAAAAAGTGCTTTTCAATGATTGCAAAGCGAAAGGTTAAAGTTGCATACATTTAATATCGCCTTAAATAAATATAAAACTTTACCATACTTTTGCTTAAGGTGACCAGAGCAAGGATATTTGTTCAAACTAGGAAAAAGTGTAAGTGTAAGACAAAAACGTTGTTCTTTGTCTTATTTTTGGAGTTAACTTAAGCAAGTTGTTCATTCTTACTAAAAACATATATCAAACTTCATAGGCCACCTTGTTGTCAAATCATTTAAATACACAAATTATTTTGCGGTCGAAGCAGTTAATGGAACTTGCAATACGAGTAGTCAAATATATTCTTGAACGGGCACCACTAGCATCACTAACTAAACCACAGACCGACTATTTAGTATGGAGCAATCAACAAGATCGGCGAAGCGCGTAACTGAAAAATTTACAAAAGCACCAAAAGAAATCAACAATTTTAATATGCGAATTTACGAGTACAACAACAAGAACTGCAACAATAGCGGCTATTAGTGACAGCGGATGCTGTTAACAAAAATCTTGTGCAATAACAGTTTTATTTAGCTGTTGTTGTTGCAGCAGTACGACGAGTATTAACAGATGTAGTTTCGTTGTTGATACAACAATAAGCAAACAACAGCACTCAAGACTTTGTTGGTAATGATGTTGTTGAGATTGTTGTGGCTTTTGCTGTTCTTTTGTTGCTTAAAGCCAAGTGGCCGGTTGACGTTGCTAATATTGTTGACCATGATGATGATGATGACAAGAACAATGACGACGTTTGTATTTGATTTTGATCAATTGTAGAAATTGCAAATTTTTCATTCCGAAACTTGTCTTTTTTCGTTGTTGCAGTTGCTGTTGTTCTTGTTATTCTACTTCGTTTATGTAAATATTGCCCTAATAGCCATCATTAGTAGAATATATCAATACCAGTTTACACTCGAAGAATGTTTGGCGTGAAAAGTATGAAATCGCGAAAAGTTTTTCACTTCTATCCCACTATGTGCAAGTTATAGACAAGTTATAATTTCTGATTTCAAACGTATTTGCATCTGACATATTTTTGCCAAGACACGCAGCTGATGCCAGCTTTTTTGTCAGCTCAAAATAGAACGCGATTTAAATAAAATTTTTTCATGTGTCAACACGACATACAAGTATGAATTTTGCGGTGGTAAAATGTCAGACGTAAAGTATAGAGCGTGTGAAAGCAGCTTTTAGAGTAAATCTTACAGGTGACTGTTTCAAGGGCGTTAGCAAACATAACCACATTTTTCCCTCAAACATAACCACATTTTTTAGAACATTCTTTAATACCAAAAGCATGCAATTTCAAAGGTAACTGGACGAGTATACTTGGCATAAATATACCCTGGCCCAAATTTCACTCATCCCAAGCCTACAGCCAGATTCCAAATCTCTTGTCAAAGAGAACACTCTAGGCAACTCAATATGTTAATGTGTGCAAAAAAGATTTTTTTTCGGAATTCTTTTTGTCGAGTGTAACTACAATTACAATACTGTTGCCTTTTAGGCAGCAGCAGTTGGATGCTGTGATTAGGCCATAAAGTGCTGCAACAATCAAGGTCGCTGCACAAATTTGTATTTAAATCACTTCCAAGTCGAATGTTCTTTAAGCTCTTGTGTTTTTTTTTATTCATATCATTTAGTAGTATTTTTCATACTTTATTTATTTAAGTTCGATTTTATTTTTCATCATGTTGTTTGTTTGTTTTTATTTTTTTGCAAAAAATTGGTAATTTTAGCACATTAAAGTTGACAATCGACTGTGTACACACAGGAAATTGATTTTAGTGGTTGTTTGGTGTGCAAGAAAAATAAAGTTACAGTTTAAAAAAAAACAAACAGATAAATAAATAAATTTGCAAAAGTAAATACCGCAACTATCATTTATTACGTTAACGAATTTAATATCAATATTGTGTTTTTGCTTTTATTTGCAGCAACAACCCAGTTGGTGGGTCATTATAATACAGCAACAATTATGGCTGCATTAGTTACAAACTCTATTTTTATTAAATTAAAATTTTTATTCAAGTACTGAGTTTGTTCACTGTGGTGATTTTATATATCTAGGCTGTCTGTCTACTCAACTTCCTTTTTAGGATCAATAGCGGGCAACAGACGTACAGACACACAGAATAGTTTGAATGGACGCTCGTATACATAACAGTTTTATGGAACTGGTGTTAATTGTAAAACTGGTGTTAAATTTATTAATGTTTTCAGACAGTATTTGAGAAAAGTTGTTACTTTTTTTAAATATTCGAGATGAAAAAAGGAGTGCATCTACTTGATGGAAAATTCTCTGAGTAGTGCAGAAAATATTTATCGGTTAAATACCTTAGTAATGCAACTCAACCTCTTTGTTCATTCAAACTGCCAATTTGGGATGTTTGTGTGCATAGTTGAAATCGTCTACAAAGTTTTATCAACTATCCAACCTCAAACAGAATCACAAAATGTCTTTAAATATCATACCATAAATACCATTACTTTTTTACTTTCAGTGTTAAGAAGATGGACATGTATGTTAATCAAATATATACTAGCTCAAACAATTGAGCCCCGCCAGTCTAATTTAACTTTACTTGCCTTCGTAAAGAAAATGGCATTAATCAACAAAGCATTTTGATTTCTGTGAACTATAATTAATTTTAATTATTAATAACTTGCTATTCGGTCTCAACTTCAGTATTTTCAATTCTTACTATAGAATGAAACATTTTATTAATTAATGTGATTTATTAAAGAAAAAAGAAAAGTGAAACTTAAATTTGTCTAGGGGAAAATGTAGCATTTTTCTGCGCTACCACCCACGCACTTCATTAACACTAATGTCTACCTACCAGTACATCAGATTTTTAGTGAAATTGAATATGAGAAATGAGAAATAGTCATAACACAGTTATTAATTTAATATCGGTCAATACATTTACATACATATACACTTATTTTAGTTCAGGGATCTACTCTGTAATTAAAAACGAAAACAAATGCTTTTCGTATTAAAATGTTAATAACATAGAAATACGAAAGCATTTTTTTTCTTTCGAAATACAGAATAGACCCGCAGGTGACCACGAAATCATATCACTCTACGCAAATATGTATGATTTCTAATGAAAAAAAGAGTTTCAAGACCCTCAAATTATTCCTCAAATCTAAAATTCATAATAGTTGCAATAAAACACAATTAATAACCATCAGAATTTCAAAATATTAAACAAAATTACCTTGAGAGCAAAAACAATTGACATTTGCATTTACTCGGGTGATTATCAAATAAAATAAATTAAATCCGTTCTAAATAAACATGAAGAAAATTATTAATTATGAACTGAGGAATTCAATAACAATGAAAACAACTTTCTTAGACAAATATAAAAACTTTGTATTTCTCTGAAAGGTTTTCCCAACCTGATAATAACATACGAAACCTGGCGACTAGTTTGACTCTAGACTGTTCCGAATTCAGCCTGTTTTAAAGCGAAATATAAAGCTAAGCTCACTTGTTCTAAGGTTACAAAAATTTAATTTTAAAAGTTTTTATGGGGCATTTGGGCATTTACACCAACACAAAATTTTTCAGATTTCAGTTGAAATCTCTATTAAAATCTCAACAGTTTACAATTACATTTTTGACATTTATCAAGATTTTTTATCCACAGCAAAAACGAATTCCAAACTTACAACCAAACATCTGTAATCTAGCCAATTCACACACCTTTTTATGACAAGCTGATTTTGCTCAAATGTAAGCGCACTATCAAGGCGAAATCATACTAGGTAGTCGCAAGCGATCAGGTGACTAATTTCGCCGCTTGTAATTTTAATTGTAATTGTAATTTTTTCTGACACTTCAAGTATTAATTTCTCAAAGCGACTTTAGCTGAGTATACCTTATATGAATATGCCTTACGCACAGTGGGATTTTGTCAAAGACTCCATTATTCGGCCACTGAATTTTAAAAATCGAGCAGTACAGTCGTATATAGCAATGTTTAGATATGAAATGTGCATTTATGGGTTATAGAAAAATTGTTTATATTATTGAAAATTTAAGTAAAGTCCATGCAAGCTAGGTAAGCACGAAAAGCTTTATATTTTCACAAAAGTCATTGGTACATACTAAATATATATATAATATATGTATAATTTTCTTGATTCAATATATTTGAAAAATTAAATTCTTCTCCATAAATTAAAAATACTTTTTTGGTATATCAAGATTTATAAGATTCTAAAAATTGATTTATATCTGATTTTAATTGGAAAAAATTATGTAGCACCACTTTGCCTTTGGTAAAAAAAATAATTTTTGGAAGTTTTCGGGTTACGAAAAAAACTACTCAGAGGGGAAAAGGCGTTCTTAAATTGTTAACGATTGTTATCGAATTGAGAACGAATCCTCAGCAATATTTTGTCAACTTTCTGTATTAAATCAAGCTTAATGTGTTATCAAATTAAGAACAAACCGTACAAAAGTACCACTTACCAGTTAATAAATCAAAAATGAATTGTAGTAAAATCATGAAGAAATTATACAAAAATACCATGAGTTAATAATATAAGAATAATCTGTTATCAAATCACAAACGGTTAGTAAGAAAATAAGACGGGTAAGAAAAGAATAATTTTAAGTAGAAAACAATAAAGGTTTAAAAAAATAATTACAAAAAAAAATTAAGGACTAAACTAAAACAATAACAGTAAGATAACTCATCAATGTGATTCTACATAGTCAAATGAAAGAAAATTTTATGAAGGTTAACAACACGGAAAGTATTTTAATCTTTAGAGGGCCATTAGGCTCTATGGCCTAAATATTAAGAAATTCCCATTTGGCTATTTACGTTTAATTGAATGATTTTATTGCACTTTTTAATTTTCTGATACGATTTCTTTTTTATTTTATATTTTGCACGTTGTTGCACACTTTTGACTCGCACTATCCATACTTATTTGAGACACACTGACACACATACTCATACAATAATTCATTCTCAGCGATCTTGTTGCGTTTTGCAAAACAATTTCACTTTCGTTGATCGAAAGGAAATGTTGACACAAGCAACAACAGACAAACCTACATGACTGAGAGAGTTTAATTTGATAAGCATAAATCAGATTAGGTTTATGTGTCAACTATCGACTGAAAATTATATATATAAACATAATTTGCATGTGAACAAAAGTGAAATGCAACTTCGTATTGACTTGAAGTTAACAACAGGCGTACATACATATATACTCGTAGATATGTTTTTTGTAGAAAGTGAAAATAATATTATGAATCATGCAGTAGAATTTGTTTTCTCTGAAGCTTGATGGGAAAAACTGTTACATTTTTATCAGAAAACTATTTAATTTTTTTTTTGCTATCAAGCACTTCAAATCTTTTTTTATAGCGTGGCAACACACAGAATTGAACCTGAAATCGCGGGACAGCAAACCCTTTTTCATAGATATTGTGTGCAAAGTAAAACAACAGATAAAAATGGCTACTAAACGCAGCTTTAAATTTTAACCCTTCTGCATCCCTTGTATATGTGCCCTTCCTATGATCCTTTGGGTCAATATGACCCAACAATAAAATGTAAACAACATTTCATATTAAATATAGGAAATTTTTCTGTTTTGTTATTTTTTATTTAGTATATCTTTTTATTATTTTTATTTATTAGTATATCTTCTAAGCGGCTGGACCAATTTTTTTCAGACATAGCTAAGAACACTCTCCATTAAGTCGCCTTTCAAACAAAAAAAAATAAATCAAGATCGGTCCAAGCGTTTGGCCTGTACGAGTATTTGTACAGGCACAGATACATACATAGATCTGTGGTTAAAAAATTAAAACTTAAATAATGATGATGGAATATATTGCCTCAAACTGCACCAACCTCGAAATGGAACTAATTGTTCAGCTACAGCAACATTTTCATGTGGATTATAAACTCCAAACGTTTCTTATCGGTGCTAGTTTGTCACGAAGTATTCTTTTTTTTCTATCTTCAGAGCTGTCAAATCGTAGGCACATTGAAATGCTCGCAAATTGCTTGAGACTCATCGTTTCTCAAAAAATAGGTCTTCCGTTTTTTAATTTTACAACCTTGTGAGATTTTCTCCATGAGATTTATAAACTCCTACCATTACTTCTAATCTAAAGTGTGCATCAAGCTCTATATCGACACCTTTTTGATTTGTCAGTTGAATAACAATTATTTTTATACTCGTATCTGGTGATATAAGCAAATCGAATGACGACAATATCTGTAACCATAAATGTTGCTCTTTTGATAGGTACAGGCTTATTCAATAAAATTTGATTTTGTTTCAACGCGATTGTTGGAAGTGGTGTCTGTCTACTTTCCAAACTACACTTTTGTCCTTAGATAAATATGTAGCTGAAATTCTGTGATTTATTTATTTGTACTGCACCTTCCACCTCCTATTTGATGATGAATATGATTCGACATTCATTTATTATCTGTTGCAACTGAAGATCAGTAAAAATACAAAGCAATTTCATTATGGAACAATTGTACATTAAAAATTTTATGTTTCAATACTAGCTGTTTTTTTTGTGCCATTATGTAAAAATACTCAATTATAATGAATTACAAAAAAATAGGTATGCACGCTGATCACTACAAATTAATCAAAACTCATTGAAAGAAAATACTCAAATGACAAAAAAGTTCTAGCAAACTCATAGTTTTTTCACACACAAACCGGGGAATTACCGAATTGCAATTTGAATGAACTCTTTTATTTACAAGTGTCAATACGCTACCATATCATCATAAAACAAATTTCAATATATACTTTTACGGGATTCTCCAAATCCTACTCACAGTTTGAGAATAATACAATTTTGGATAAAAAAGTATTCATGAAAGCGATTTTAGTGATTATTTTACGAAAAAAAATGATTGATCGATGATTCTAAATGAATATGAAACCAGTTCATTTATATTCTATAGCAAAAAAATGGTAAAGTAGAATTAAACTCCCAATATTGCTTGTTGGGTCATATTGAGCCAAAGGATATCAAATGTTTGTAAATCGTGTTTTGAAATGTGGATGGGGAAGGAAAAAACTAAATTTTATTATTTTCTTTAAAAAACATAATTTTTGTCCCTATAATGGATAAATTAAGGTTTCACATTCATTTCTTATAATAAAAAGGACAAATTTTGCATCTGAAACCCAAAGTTGGGTCAAATTGACCTAAGGAGTGCAGAAGGGTTAAAAAGCCTCATTGAAACCAAAGGCGCTTAAACTATGTATTTTAACATGCACAACGCCGAAGTTATAAAGGAACGAAGTTTTCCTCTATACCACCATATCTCTCTCGCTTCTTGTTTTGCACAATGTTACAAATTTTTCAACTTAAATGCCTATTAGGTGAACGGACTTCCGATGCTTTCATAGAAATCGAAGTAATAATATTTGAAATAAATTAAACTTACGACATATTTCCCAATATATGTACATATATTCTTAAGCTAATGAGCAGCACATAGGAAAATAAATCCTTTCTTAAATTCTACTTGTTTGTTATCGGAAATAAAAAAATATCATATAAAAATAAATTAAATTCTTTAAGTGACTCGTTACATTTTGTTTAAATGAACTGTCAGATGGGTGACACACAGCCCAATCAACCCAAGGCAACACTATCCAGCCAACCAACAAACCCAACCAAACACTAACGCAAACATCATAAATAATTATGTACAAGGAACAATATCAAGTCATTCCTAAATAAAAGACAACCATAACAATAGATACAATAGTATCGTGGAACGTGACTTTTCATCAAAACAACAAGAAAAATTTTCTCAAAAAAATAAAAGTCTAGGACAGACAAGCATATAGAAAATAAAGCCTTCTAGGCGTTGATGCCAATCAAAAACATTCTACCAAAAACAATTTCATTCGCGTTTATATTTCGTTCTAGCCAAAATATGATTTATGATGTAAAAAAGATTTATAGACACTCTTCGTATGAGTATTTTTGCAGCCAATGTTTGGCGTAAATAAGTCTTAAATTTTTATTTTCACTTTTAAAGTTATACAAAGTAAAAATTAAAAAAAAAAACACACACAGCAGAACTTTTATTTTAAAATTCAATTTTAATTGTTTCATATTAAACTAACATTTTCTTAATATTCTGTTTATGTTGCAGCAGAATACATAACCTCCACCAACCAACCATTTCTCCTTGAAATGTTCCTTATTCGTGTATCTTGTGTTCTCCAAGTTTTCTCGTTGCTGTTTTTAATTTTTCCTGCTGTTGTCGTTTGCTCCAGACACAATATTAATTTATGACCTTTTTAAAGTGACACACGTTTTCTTGCGGTATAAACAAGAATTCGCATATTATTTTATTAAAGCACCCTACAATTATTTTAACGGAAAGTGGCGTATCGCTAGTAAAGAATGGGACAGCAGCAGTATATTTAGCCTGTGTAGCTAAATATACTGCTTTTCATAGGTATATCCCGCTTTGGATTTCTGTCCCACTTTATTCTGATTTTTAGAGCTTTGAAATTTTTTTATAGATGTGTACTTCGCAATACCTCACATACGTACGTTTTGAGATGAAAATAAACATATTTTATATTAGAAGTGCCACGCTTGCAAAACGCTTCAACCATCGCTATTTTGTCGAATACAATTCCCATTATTAACATAAATAGTCATGAAAATAATGATATTTTTAAGTAAACATTTCCTCTCTGTTTGAGAGGAGCCACACTCACTTGTCCATTCCCGAATATTTTCTATTAGAAGGCTGCGTAAACAGTCTTGAAAAATGCAAATACGTCTTGGAAATGTATTATCGTGGCATGTATTATACTAAACAAATAATAAATGCTGTCGTTTAATAAGCGAAGTACGATGGATAAATTGATGTACGTGTTTTTAAGAGATGTCGTGAAGACTTTTTGTTCGTTACAAACACTCAAAAGAATTAGTGCTGATACGTGTATGCTTGTTATTTTCCATATTGTACGTTTGAGTGAATGTGTAGGGCCGGGTTTACATTTGTGTTCCATGTTCCACATAAGCGTAAAAAAAGCGTAACCAAATAGTTACTAATGAAAATCTGTTTGATTCAGATATGTATTTATTAAGTTAAACAGTTTCATACATAATTAATAGACAATAATACATGTCTGAATCAAACAGTTTTTCATTAGTAATTAGTTGTTTACGCTTTTTTGGGCAAATGACACACAAGAAATGCCAGATTTAAGCTAAGCCTAAGATGTAGATGGTAAGCTATTATGTGTTAAAGGGTGGTTTTTTAAAGCAAGCACACACAACTAGTGTATGTGCCCAGAAAAATAAAACATTATACGCACAACGCGTACATGTATGGCGTTTGTATATGCGCCCATTCGTATGAAGAAGCAAGCACCACAAATTTATCAGTGACGAAGTTCTTACTTTCTTACTCCTATGCCTGCAATAACTGAAACAAATTTCTTACAAACAGTGTTGTTTAGCATTTGTTTTAGAAGATTTCGCTGCAGTAAGGCATTTGAAAAATTCCTGATGTCTTAAAAGTTCTTCTAGGTGGTTTTGTGCAGGGGTCTATTTTCTATCATCTGACAAATTAATTTCAAGTTTGTGTTGTGGCAGATATTTAAATATGACTGCTTTATTTATAAAAATTATAAAGGTTTAGATAGAAAGATAGATATATTTATTTAACTAGTATTTGAAAGACTTTGTAGTAACAATTTAAAGGCTCAAGAAGAATTTTGTCTATTTTGTCTTCCAAGATATTTTGAAATAAATGTTGGTTTTATATAGGAAGCGCTATATCAAGTTTAGGCACTGATCCTTCCAGACCATCAGTAATGCGTTGTGAGCAAATCAGCAAGATCACTAATATTAGTTTTGAGGACAAACAAAAATTTTCAATTTATGAGAGCCACCACGCCTAATTTTTCGATTCTAAAATTGTTTTCAAAGACAATTCACATTATAAAAGTGTTATCACAAAAAATTTCAACGTTAGTTAGTTTTCCAGATATCCACCAACCCAAATATCTAATTCAAACTTTTTTGTAAGACTAAACACATTATAAAAATTTTTACTTAATCAAAATTTCACGTTTTTTACTGCATTAAATACAGATATGTATATTGCAAAAAAATTAATGAGAGATGCCACGCCCACTTATTTTATTCCGAATTTTTCTTTTCAACAATTAGTAAGGATAATGGAGTAAGTCCTATTAAATATCATGTGTTTTACCGCATTAGTTTTCAAGATATATCAAAATAAATATTTGCTATATATGGGAGGTGCCACGCTTACTTGTCCACTCTTAAAATCTTTCTTTTTGATCGATCATGTCCCGCTTTTTTGCATAATATATCTGGTCTCGTATGCATAACGAAGTTGAGTTCGAAGTTTTGAAAGGTTCTTTAAAAACTTCTAGAATCGTAGATTGTGTTATGTTCATCCCTATCGAGTGATGATTTATTCTCCCTCAAAATAGCAACATTGTTTTCGGCAGCGGCCGGCTTAAATTGAATTGATTGAATCATATAAGTCTGACTAAAGGTGCCGTTGGCTAAAACAAGCAGTACGTCGACGGTCTTTGAGATCCGCAGTTGGATCCCTAGCCAGCATTAGTGATATCAACATCATATATAAAAATCCTTGAAATATTGCTTAAAATCTTTCGGATAGTCTTATTCAAAAGCCAACATAGTTCGGATGGGAATAAAATGTATCATTACTTAAAAGAAATTTGATTTAAAATTTTTGTTACAACAAAATTTATTAATTAACAATGTGATTAAGGTGCCTAACAAATCAACTTTACCTAATTTCTTTATACGACTGCTTCGAAATTTCGTATGCTTCACTTACACATGTTATAATCATATGAAGGAAGTTGGTAAATTGTATGACGAAGTGAAATGAAATTCCTCTCTGGTTGCAGAAATATTTCCACAAATATTTCGTTTTTTTTTGCTTTTGATTCTTTTTTTTTACTGTAAAGTTGACGAAATGTTACGCCTTTTACATTGACTATTTTTAAAGGTTGCCTTTGTTTCTTTACAAACAGTCGGAGGCTTGGTGTTCTTGTTGTTTTCTGTTGCAAAGATTTTTGACAATTAAACATATAACATATATATGTTTATTGTAAATATGTTTTGTTTTTTGTAAAAATATTTTTCCGCTTCATCTGTATTCATTTGTGTATGCACTGGTCCATTATTGATTTACGATAATTTAAAAAGTTCTCTTACACGTTTCCAAAGTGTTGACATAGTGTTCTTTTCTTATGGATTAGGGTGGGGGAAGAGTGCATTGCCAATGGCAGAATCCTGTTAATTGAGAAATGCAAAGGATTGTTTATAGTAGTAGGATCTCATTAGTTTGCTCGAAGTAGCAGGCTGTAGTGTTTGAATTTTATTTGGACCTAAACTTGGAAGGGACAGCATACTACATTATATATTTTATACAGCTGAAAGGATTCCAGCTAAAACTGAGACGTTCAGAATATCTGCCGAAGAAATTTCGAAACTACAAAAAAGTTTCAAACTTACAAAATATATTGTTAATCAGATGTGGCCGATTTGTAGATAAAATCAAAGTCTGAATGCAATTTTAAATACATTTACAGTGCGGTGCATAAGTATACATAGGTTACAGTCTCACAACTCTTTCCAATGATTTTCATAGAAGTAAATAGACAAATTGAGGGATTTATTAGAAATGATTGTTCTTATGTTCTTGATTAAGTAACAGTATTGCATAAGAACAAAAAAAACAGAATTCCTAAACTAGCTAACCTAACAAAGAAGGCACAACAAATTTGGGAAAAATGTTCTTTATTTCTTTATATTTTTCAATAGCTTCTATAACCAGCAAGAATTGTTTAGCTCCTTGAAATTTCCATCAACCGCTGACTCAACCTCTTTATTATTGGTAAATCATTTACCACCGAGCCACATTTTTTCAAGCTTCAAAAAAGAACTTCCAAGGGAGCTTATTCCGTTGAATAAGTTGCATGATGAAATAATTCGAGCTTTAGTTCGTTAATTTTGGTTAACGAAACCCAGAAGACATGGTGGAAAACCAAACTTTTGCCGCTATACACAGTTGCAATGTTGCGATATCAGTTATGGCGACTACATTTAAAATAGTTTTTTGAAAGCAAATGTGAACTGGTCTGGTGTTGATGAAACAACACACTATTTTTCCCCAAATGTGGTCTTCTTTCCTTAATTTAATCACTTAAACGCTGCAATAAGTTGATTGCTAGTTGTTTTGTCTTTTTGAAAATAACACGCACATCCCAAAAACTAGGCACCTTGACCTTGCCCGCCGATGATACTGCGTTCAACTTCTTTGGACAGAACTCGCCCATTCTAGTCTACTGCCTTAACTGCTTATTTGTCTCAGGTGCAAAGTCGTAAATCCAAAAACTTGGTTTCATTGCGATGAAGCATTTTCACTACGCCATTTTTGCACTCGCAACAACAATCGCAGCACCCATCTTGCGCAAAGCTTTCTGATCTCCCGCACCTTCAGCCAACGATAAACATTATGAGGATTTTCGTAACTGTTTCTGTGTTGTACACTCATACAGCCTTGTTTAAACTTTGCCAATCAATATTTTATAGCCGCAAGCAAAGAATCGGACTCCCCCAGGGTAAAATTAAGGTCAATTATGTTGCGCTGAGATTTTTTAAATGAAAGAATTGAATTCTTCCATGTTTTTAAATCCACTGAGAGCATTATTTTTTGATGCCTCTAAAAAAATAATAATATTAATACTAATAGCACGGTAGCGTTGGCTGAAGTAGTTCTCGCGTCGATCTCCGACAGTCATTCAATAAAAACACCACGTATTTTTCTGATGTGCATTAGTGTCCATTTGTATCAGTTGTTGTAGAAAAGTGCAAGTGATTAAAGCATAGACACTGGTCACTAAACTACACCGGCTGCAGCGGATAATAATCTTAATGTAACATCAGAGCACCATCCTTCACGAGTATTGTGGAGCAGAGTCATCGGTGAAATAAAATAACCAATAAAATGTCTACTAAACATAGTTTTCAACATTTAATGCGTCTCATTGACAACAGAGGCGCTGCAACACTGCATTATTAGAAACGTCCAAAAAAAGAAAAAAACCAGAGTTGTGAAAAAATTAATGTTTTCTCTATCTCTTCTTTCACCACCTATATTCTCTATTACTATCCCATTCCTAAAGATGGTAAGACTTAGTAATAGTAGTAGGGATTAATTTCTGAATGTTACTTCTCTTAATTAAAATAAAAACTAGAAATAAAGAAATACTAATCTACCTGGAACTTGGAAACTTCAAAAAAAAAAATTATAAAGCTCTCACTTTTCACCAAAAACTTGTTTTGTACTGCTGCCGCAATCCAAAGAAACAAATATTTACCTACTTTAAAGAATCAATCGAATCTTTTTCACAGAAGACTGACAAAGACCTTTAAGGCTAGTAGCTCTATCACTTGAAGCATACCACGCGTTATCAAACAATGCTTTACAGGACCAAGGAGACATATAAAGCACTTTTCTTTGACCGATGAACCTACTCAGAATTTTCAAGAATACGCACTATACGAATTTTCACTTGGTGAAGAATTACACTATATTTTATGCTCCATTGCTCACATAATGCTGAAGCATATGTATTTAAATTATAAACTTACCCGAGAGAGACAAGCAATACAAATACTAACGCATATTCATATCCATTCATTCTCATCCTTGCATATACACTTGCGCATTTTATTTCATATCTGCCAAGCGGTAAATTAAGCGGAGTACTTCGATAATAATCAACAGGGAAACCAGAAATATGCTCCGAAAAAAGTGTTTTATGCCCATTAAATATGCACTAAAAACTTTGAAATATGCACTAAAAACTCAAAAAATATGCTCTTATAAATAACATTAATTGTGTTATTAGGATATGAAAATCTAATTTTAATTCAGCAATTCAATAAAATTTGCATATAAAACAAGACAAAAATAAAATAAACAGAAAAAGGAAACTATAATAAAAATAATTAAGATCAAAAATTGCACTTTTACTTCAAAAACGATCACGATATCAGAATTAAAACTTCTCAACTGTATTTTGAAGAAAAAGACAAGTATTTTATTTATAATTGTTATTACAATAAACAAAAACTATTCACTTAGCTTTTTCAATAAAGATCGCCGCATCTAAAGAAACGTTACATTGAAAATGTTCTTTTTGATTCTCAATTGATTTAATCGGGGCAGCGTTCGTCACAATTACCAAACCAAATTTTTATTGAAATTAAAGTTCATTGAGGATGTTAAAAAACATGTTCACCTGCTCAAGTTGAAATTTGGAAAATACAAATAACTAGTATTTGTTCTAGCATTAAAATTTAGTAGAAAAAAATTGGAAATGGAGGATTTAATTTTTATTAATTATCTTGTTTCGTTTTTCTTTTACAAGACTGTTCAAAAGTGAGTGAAAATTAAAAAATTAAAATTTTAAAATCGAGCAAAATATTGCTTGCCTGTAGTACTATTTCTTTCACTACAAAATTAAATTTTGACGGAGAAAAGTAAAAAATTGTTTCCAAAAAATATTTTTTTTATTTTAAACAAAAAAAATTTTTAAGGTACCAAAATATGCCCTAAAAACGCCAAATATGCTCTGAAAATTCGAAAAATGCTCAAGATATGCGTGTTAAACTGAAATATGCAAAAACATGCTTTAAAGGGTAAAATATGCGAAAATATGCACTAACAAATCGATGCCAAAACTCATAAAAAGTTCTGAAACGGATAAATATCTTAATTCCCCATTGATATATCAGACAAGAAAAAACATGCATTTGCATATTTGTGGTTTCCCTGATAATCACTGACATCAGTATGACATCGTAAGCGAGCAATCTAAGTACTTGGATTGTAATGTACGTGTAATCTGATATATCATGTGTTGCTGATAACTTCGATTACGATGTAAGCAGCGATTCACTTATTTTTTAAAATAAATAGTTTGTTCTAAAATACATACTTTTAAGGTAAATATATTATCATGCCCGCTTACAACTCCGCTGTCAATGTAAGTGCAATGCTAGTCGCACGTACTGATACCGTAGCTTACTTTGTAAGCTAGAGCGCACTACTTACGCTTCCTATGACACTTTTATGTTAAATCTAAATAGCAAAATAAGTGAACGAATCACCACTGACTGCTACTAAGTATTACATTGGGTGTTTGTATCGATGCTCCTTATATTTCGCATATCTCACTGTCTGCTACTGAGAAAAATTTTGGTTCTTCATCTCATTTCTCATTTACTCTTAATACGAACAGGTGAATTTGATGACGTTGCAAAAGGAAGAAAACACTCAATTGTAATCGAAGAACGATGCGCATTTTTGATGCCTTGAAAGAAGTGAGATCACGCAAGTTTTCTTTCCTTCGCAACCTGCTACGATTGCGAATCGTCGCTAAAATCATGTCATGGGACACACTGTACTTATAACAATTGCATTCAAAAAATCTTTTCACACATTTAATATAACAAAATTTTTCCCATTACATAATTACATTTGAAAATCACTTATGAAATTTCATTCTGATTTCCGCCGAAGTAGGAAAAACATTAAAAATTATGAACAAACCCATACATGCATTCATAAATTTTTACTTAAACATGAATTATTTGTGCATGTGTATTTTTGTGTAATAGTAGACTTATTATTTCATAATTTATGTTTGAACAATTTCAAAGTTGCATATTAGCAAAAACAAAAATGAAAAGAGAGAAACCTGAAAGAAAAATCAAATATATAAAAAAATTTACATAAAATTCTTCAGTTCAGGCAGCAATCCACGGATGAATGCAATTTGAAAAGAACCTCTTAGATAATTTATGTCCATCATTTGTGTACAACATGTATGTAATGGGTCTTTCATTACGTACATGCTATCTTTTATTTTAAATTAATCAAGGTTTGTGTGATATATAAAAAAAATGCCTACTGTCAGCCGCTGGGTTGCCTGTGGCTCTCGACTTAAGAAAACCCCATTAGAAAAAGTATAACGATGTCAAATTGCCACATGAGATGATTAGGCTCTTAATTTGCTCGTTTAGAATATCCAATATGAAACGAGCTGTGTGACACATAGCACTGTCCTATTGAAATCACATACATATCTTTCGTGTGCATATCACCCAAATATGGCCAGAAAAAGTTGGTAATTATTGATCTATAGCAATCGCTACCGCAAAATGGGTGAGGCGCAAAAAACGTTGCTCGAACAGAACATCCATTTTAATAAATAAGTTTTATCATTTTCATGTGCTGTTGAACCCTAAATCTTGTTAGTTTGTTGTTATTTTTTTTTTAACACAACTTGGAGTTGGTAACACTGGTTTATTCGAAAACCGTTTTAACAGCTGATAGATGCATTTTCCTTACAGCCATCCCTAAACAAAAGCGGCAAGCGTTTTTTAGCTGTCAAAAGTTCTCATGTCCATACATTTTGTATGGACCATAACGCGACGGCAAAGCTTTGCTATTGGAAAATCCGATTTCACAATGAAGTTAATTGCAAAAGAAAACAATTGTAAGCAATTGCCTTCTGTTCGCCATCACCAGTGTTATCATATGTGAAGATTTATTTAAGAATAAAAGATTTTTTTGTTAAAAATAAGATTTTTAAGAATATGATATTTGGTACTTTTAGTATATTATTTAATTTCCTTTTGACTAAAGTACTAACATATTTTCTTCTTTCCTTCATCAAAAGTATGAATTATGTGCATACATACATAAATTTATCTTATACATGTTATATTCAGTAAACATTTTGTGTTACGTTTGTTAGTTCATTTGAAACAAAATTTTTTCCTGCCGTAATTCGCCCCCTTAATTTGAATTCAGTAAAATCAGTGCATATTAAAAGGCTTTTGAGAAAAAAATATGACGACGCTGGCCATCATCCTAAACTGAAGACGTTTTCCACATCTTCCAACTCTAAATAACTAATTTTTTCAAACTTTAATTATTTTAATAATAACAAAATTTATGTACCATAATTTTAATACTCGTAAGATAACCATAAACAACAATGTCGTCCGTCCAGGTCAGTGTTGTCAGATATGGCTATATCTCGCAAAACGTGTTTATGGCGATGAATATTATGAAATTACAAACAAAAGTTTCTGAAATTCATTTGGTATTTATCAAACACTGTGGGGAAAATTTCCTTTTATAAATTGGAATATTTTGATATTGAAGCACCAAAATGCCTGCACGAGTTCTCGTCTAAAGTGTATGATTAGGACGATGCTGCTGTATGGTTAGGACGATGATTGGGACGATGTGTATGAATCTAGACAGAAATTGTGATTTTGCTCCAACAATATGTACCACCACTGTAAATACAAAATTACAACTTTTCCAAAATTTGTGTACCACCACAGTACTGCAAGCACAAAAATATGACTTTACGTTTACAAATACCGCGTTCTTAGTAATGCTATACCACTACAACAAAAATCCGACGTTAGTTTCCCAATACCCCGTTTACAATAATTCTATACCGCTACAACACCATAAATACAAAAATTTGACTTAAGTTGGGACATTTACATTGTGACGATTTTATACATTTGTATTTATAGTATTGTGACCACATTGAAAATAAGAGTCGTAGGACGGTTATTCGGCGTTAGCATTTTAATGTTATGAGCACATTAAAATGTTGGTAAACGAATGTTGTGCTGATGTTATTTGTATAAGCAGGCCAACTTACCAACGTCGTACTGATTGTCTTTTTCTGCCTGGGAAGCTATTTGCAAGTATTTTTTATACTTAATTTTTTCCAAACAATATAATTTTTATGTTTTTCGATAGACGTTACTTACTTAGATTAAAATTTAACAATATTTACAATGTAATTACAAAATAAAAATGATTTTTGTACCGTAAATTTAATGTTTTATTATATTGGGGATATTCGACAAGTCATTTGGTGAGGAGGCTGAGCACCATGACAGTTAGTCTAGTTTGGCTTAGAGCCAGACATTAGCACTCTACTCTCTCAATTACTTCACGTTCCTTACATTTCTTGCAGGTACCATCAAGGCTGTTTCCTATTTTGACAGCATGCGAAGCTGTCATGAAATGTCCAGTTCATACCCATACTAGAAGTCTCAAGCTTTTTCCCTTATCTTAGAGTCTTTGGTCACTTTCAGATATTCAATTGGCTTTCGGACATATACCGTTTCCTCCACTGGCAATCGAATTCACCAGTGTATCGACCATTTGGTTTTCCTCAATTCCCATATATTCATGGACCCAAAATATATGTACTTTTCTACCACCACATAATATATTTAGGGCATTCGTCACATAAGCACAACCTAGGAGTAGCTGCGATACACTGAAAGGTACTTCTGCACCCAATATGGCTGCATAGATTTTCCCCTGGAAGTTCCTGCAGCAATAAGATGCCTCTGTACCAAGCTCCAAATAGTAAACCATAGCTCCAGATACAACGTGAACTTAGTATTGAAATAACATGACAAATCTTGTTCAATCAAAGTTTTTTCAAGTTAAAACAACATAAATTCCATTTAATGTCATTTATTTAATTATTAATTTTATTATTTAATTATTAATGTTTTTTATTTCACTTACTTGATGTGTATTGGAACATGCCTTTCGCAGATTTCTGTTTATACTTGGCTCCTCCAGCCAAGATTTAAACTCAACATTATCGCGTGGTAGTGAATTGAGCACAGCATTACATTTTAGCTATGAACAAAGCAAATAAACACCAACCCCCTTAAGCAACATGCTATGTCTAATAAATCTAATATGATTTCCAATCAACACTTTTGCATGTTGATTTTACATTGGTACTTCTTTGGGTGCTCCTCATCCAAATCATGTCATAATTTATATATCCAGTAAAGTCAGTTTAAATGATCTTAAACACACTTTTCTTTGTTTTCTGTAACTCGAAAAAAGTACAATCCCTGCAACTGTCACAATTCGTAAACCCTAATTGAAATACCCTTTAGGTACGTTAATGGTGTATTTGAGAATTTGTGCTTTTACGGAGATTTATTCGTTAACTTCGTACATACATATGAATGTTTGTTGGAAGGTACAAATGGACATGTACATACTTATATTTCAAACATACCATAAGAAATTTAACATTTTTATACCAGTTTTCCGGCATTAAAATAAACAGACAAACAAACGAACGAACACACGGTGGAATAATTGTGTTGATTTATTAAATTTAGTGAAATGAAAGAACAACAAACAGCAACAGCGTCTAAAATAGCAAAATTCGTACATTTTGAACCGCAGTATGAAACTAACAGCAGCAGCGAAGAAAAATGTTGTTTTAGCAGCCATTAAAAATTATGCAAACAATTAAAATGCAAAAGAAAAAAAACAATTATTTCCATTTGCCCCTGGAACAATGGAAGTTATATATCAAAATGAAAGCTATGACCGCTTACCTGGCACACTCTGACAATGTGCAACCCAAACATGCATACGCACATACATACAAACATTTTTATCTATTAGAGGGAGGAGGGAGAACTGCCAGTAGAAGAATGTTTGCATACATAAATGTAAAAGCTAGAAATAATTTATGAGTTCAAATGTAAGCAAAACATTAAAGAGATTTAAATTTTTTCTACTTTCACAGGATTTTCTTTTCATTTAAAGGATTTAATTGTAGTCTCAGTTTACTTACAGCATTAGCAAAAATTTGTCATTCTTGTCTTAAGGAATTTATCCGAAAGTGACACATTGGATTGGATTCATCTTTTCGTAAATTACGTTTTATTTTAATTCTTTTTTTTCATATAGAGCAGTGGTTCTTAAACAAAATGTTTGCGTTTTTAGCAAAAATTTAAAAATTTAAATTCCTGTTGCGCTAAATATTAATTAATTTAATTAATTAATATTTAATTAATTAATTAATTAAATTAATTAATAAATTTAATTAATTTAATTAATATTTAATATTAATAATATTATTAATATTATTTTGAAATCCATTTTAGGAAAATTTTGTATTGAAAATTTTAAATGAAATACATTTAAAATTTATTTTAAGTTTTATGAATACCCCCAGTAAATATTTTGTATGAAAGTTTTTGTGAAAGAATGACATTATTTAAGTTTCAATCAATAGGCAAGAAAAAACAGGTGAATCTTTTGAAAAATTATTAATATAATTACTGTATGGTATGGTTCATATCTGTTTATTTGCAGCCTTATTTAAAAAACTTCTTGAGGATTTATAAAGAATAAATAAATTTTATTCCTGAAGAAGCTGGAAAATACCAGCGAAACGTAGAATGTCACACTATTTCTTAATTACATTAATATATAATGAATAACTTCAAAGCCCACATGAGATTACTCTATAGTACAAAGAAGAAAATAATTCAGTGAAGTGCGACTTTATTATTTATTTATTAAGCTTATGTAATAGGATATCTTACTTAATGCAGAAATTTAAAAAAAAATAATTATTCCTTAAATTTTTTTCTTAGTTTTTGATGATATTTTTATTTGTAATGTTTTATTTTATTTTTGGTGATTTTTTTAGGTGACGTTTTCTAGTTTTGGCGAGTTGTTAATTTTTGCGATTATGTTTTTTTTTTGATTTTTTGCTTTTGGCAATTTTTTGCTTGTGGTGATTTTTTTATTTTAGCGAAGTTTTAATTTTGGCGATTTTTTCGGCTTTTAGTGATTTTTTTTGTTTTGGCGATTTTGAAAATTTTACGACTCTGCCTCTTACGGTTTCCAATATGCAGCAAGTTGTCGAAATTACATAGTAAAAATTACATTAACTTATAGAATACCCTTTAATTTAATTTTCTAAAGTAAAAAATTTAGTATGTAGGCGGTAATTTTTTTTTGGTTTTGGACGATATTTTTGGTTTTGGGGTTTTATTTAAATTTTTGATGAATTTTTAGTTCTTGCGTTTATTTTTAGAGTTGTTTCGCTTTTTTTTTTTTTTGATTTTTTTGCTTTTGACAATTTTTTTCCTCTGGGCCATTTTTTTTGCTTTAATTTGATGTTCCAAATTTGTGTGTTAATTAATATAGTCCGCAAAAAAATACACTGACTGTGAAAATTTCAACTGCCTATATGTAATTGTATATCATATAAGATTCCAATATATTACGTTGCTCGTTTTGAAACACCCTTTTAAATGTAATATATTTGTTTTTGTAGAAGCTAAGGATATACATATTATGTGATAATTTTAGGTCCGTTGTTCTTATGGTGCTTGCGAAAACAGCCTGTGGCAGACAGACGGTCAAACAGACATCGTAGCGAAAACAATAGGGTTCCTTTTCACACTCGATGTATGGAACACTAAAAAGAAATAAAGTTTTGTAAAAAAATCTATTTTTAAACCATCTGTCTTAATATCACTAGCTCCGCAAGCAAATTATGACATTTCTCTTTAACCCTACGTCTCGAATAGCAATAAATATGTCGAAATAAATTGCAGCAGTTTTCAAAATTGTTTTATTGCTAGTGGAGACAGCTCACCCACCGTCTAGACTGACCCCTTCACGACTAGAAATAAATATCTCGGAAATAAAGCAATAACGTCGGGAGAACAGTGAGATAAAATTGCTGATTGCTTTATTTATGTTAAGGCTATGGGAAATCGTAGCCATAATATGGAAAAAATCAACAAGGTAGGTGAAGAACAAAAATATAATTAACGTGTAAATATCTCGTTAATACAAGTTTTTATTTTTATTAACTTATAATAATCAAGGCGAATTCAGTATCAGGTGACCTTATCAGCCCAGCTGATTATCAACTTCAACCACACATTTTGAACAGTCACAAACCTCTTACTTTATGCACAGACTTTCAAAAACTATATGAGAATTCATAGAATAATAATATTTTTTGAAAATCACAAAGACAAAATAAGCTTAGTAGGCTTTGAAACTCATACTGATGATTTGTTACAGCAACAATGAAATGCGTATATAGACCAAGCTGAACCACCAGCAAATAAATTTCAAATTAAAATATAATTATGACAATATGTCAAATAATAAATTTCTTAAATGTTAAATTTTAGATTTTATTTTTCATTTTGCCTTGTAATTACTTTTATTGTTATCCAATGGATTTCTAATTGTATGAAGGTGTAGAAAAATAAAATAGATTCACATCGAATATAAATTATTTGCTGGGTTTTGTATGAGTTTCAAAGCCTACTAAGCTTATTTTGTCTTTGTGATTTTCAAAAAATATTATTATTCTATGAATTCTCATATAGTTTTTGAAAGTCTGTGCATAAAGTAAGAGGTTTGTGACTGTTCAAAATGTGTGGTTGAAGTCTACTGATGATTTGTTACAGCACCAATGAAATGCGTATATAGACCAAGCTGAACCACCAGCAAATAATTTTCAAATTTATTATTATTTATTATTATTATGTAAATTTCAAGAATATAAAATAAATTTCAAACACAATACAGAAAATTCGAAGATAAATTAACACTGCGTTTGACGTTTCATGTTCGCAATAATTGTCAGCGAAAATGCGTTGACAATTATCACAATATATATTACAGGTACCTGCAATGACCTGTCTCCACTAGCAATAACATAATTTTGATAATTGCTGCAATATATGTCGACATATTTATTGCTAGTCGAGACGTAGGGTAAACTCCAATGAAACATGCTGAAATTGCGTCTGATTTCGACTGAAGTAATTTGCCGTCAGAATTTATTGATTTCTTCGGAAACTAGATTTTCTTCGAGATGAAAACAAACTGTTTTAGTTAAATTGGTTTTGAAAATAAAAACTTAAGAATCCCTGTAAATGCGAATATTTTGCATTTCCGTTTCCACCCAAAAATGTTGACAATTGAAGTGAAAATTCACTGTCATTAGCATTGATTAATACATTGTTGGAAATGTTTGTTCATTTGTTTGTTAAATGAGAAAAAAATACAATGATGGACGTAGAAACAACAAAAAATCATCAACAGCACACCATCATTATCGTCATTCTAGTCACCACCACCAGCCATCAGTTTCTAGGACATGAAATAAAACAGACTAGAAAAAACAATCAATCTTCACGTGGTATGTCGTGAAAATGTTTAAAACTACATTTGCGCTTCATTTTATTCGATGTTTCATCTCAAAGACGCATCCACAGTTTCTGAAACAAATACAATAGATAATCATTACCATTATCATCGTCATCATCAAGCTGATGATGATGATGATGATGGTACATGTTAAGCAAACGTTTTAATGCTCAAGGTATAAGAAGTATAGATTAAGAAAATGACATCGAATAAAAAAGACCAAGACCTAAACCAAGTTGAAACAGCAGCAGCAGAAACTGAAAAGATCTCTTAATTCGCTAAGATTTCCTTGAACTTAATCCAAAGTTACTGTGTTAAGTGTCATTAACAACGAATGCGGCTGGCCTGGCTGAAGCTGGAGTATGACCATATGTACGTGGTACTCGTATAATAAAGCATTACATTAACTACAACATTCACCGCCAAATGGTCTTAGAGTGACTGGCTGCTGGGCTGACGGGCTGGCTGGTGGGATGGCTTGCTGAATGATGGACTGTATAGCTGACCGACCATCCAGCGAGATGGGTGGTTAAGTTACATTATTGTCCATGCAGTGTGAAGGTTGCTACAACAATGACATTCGTAGTCAAGTGATTATCATTAGTGTTGAGCAAATGATAATGCATTATATTTGTTTATGCTGGCTGCTGCTGTTTTGCTTTTTGGTATCAAATAGAACATATTTTATATTATTAGCTTTAAGAAATGCTCCAGGACCAGAGCATTTCGAGTTAAAAATTTCAATGTTTGCGAGTATGCGAAATTTGAAGTGTTTGCAAATCTTTCTAAAAAAATTTCAGGCTAAAAAATATATAAAAATTTTTGTGGGAAATTTTGAGATATTTTGTGCAACATTAAAATTCTACACAGAAAAATTTAAAAGTTGAAAAAAAAATTTGCGCAATTCAAGGAATATTTTTTTGTTAAAAAAGAACAAGCAACAGCGCAATACTATTGTCAATAAGAGATGGTACAATTGAGATTTCATTACAAAAAAGGTTTCAGGAAATTGTAACACCATGAATCAAAACAATTCACGTATTTCATTTGCAGTGAAAAATGGTTATAAGTATAAGGCTGAAATTATTCACATAATAACTCACATCACACACAGTGGATTTAACATAAGAACGCTGATGATGAAAGTGTGGCTGCCTTCGAAGGCAGAATATTAACTTAGTTCTTATGTGTGCTTTAAAAATAATCCCTGAGCAATACAAATTTTAAACAAATAAAAATCCAACAAAACTAATTAAACCTACTAATGTGTGAAATTAATATATAATTGAAAAGTTTTTAGTTAATTTTTTTAAGAAGACAAGAAGAGTTAATAAGACCCGGCCTGAGGGAAATGCTGTATATTTTATACCACCATAATTTTCATTAACATCCTGGTCCCAGATCAGTTACATATTGACATTAGCTATTTAAGCTGCACTTTTCTCCAAATAGAATATGAGAATTTTTGTTTTTTGTTAAATACATACATATATTGCTATTCCTTTTACATTTTATGTTCAATTGTACAATTTTACACATGTTGTAAAAAATTATGATAAATTTTAAAATGGAAAATTGAAGTTCCCTTTTAAACTAATTTATTGTTTCTTTACCTAATATTAAAAATATAGGAATTGGTCAAGCCTGCCATCCTTGTACACTTCTTAGGCCTATAAAATATGTGACAATCTTTAATAGATTTTACGAAGGCTTTGAAGATTAAGGTTAAAATTCGATTTTTAAAATTTGTTAAAAAAAATTGATCAAATATATTCCGAAATCCTCAAATTGTCTTCCGATCCTTTGACCATTAATGTAAGCATTTTTGTTTATATTTCAGTCAGATAATTGGACCCCAAATTATGGCAAATCATCGTGGTATTTTAATGGGATGAAACTAAGGGGCTAATTGTGTAAAACGCAATGCCAAGCGTGACAAATTGTATCTAGAAAAAATTTAAATTTAAAAAACAAAATACATATAAAATGTATCAATGATAAGCGTTGCCTTTTACAAAGTAAGATCTTGGGGGAAAATCACGGCATTCGATCCGACTAGTAATTTAAAAATACTTCACTTGAATTTATATGGAAATATTTTTAAATTACGAGTCATATTGAATGCCGTGAATTGCCCCCGAGTTTTTTGGAAAGGCGTTTTACAATGGCTCTCACTAAAAATTGTACAGCGTTAATAATAATTCATTAACAGTTTCTACTTTATATTATACTTCAATGGAAAGAAAATCAGAAGATGTATCGTCTCGTACGGGAAAAAAGAAGATCTAGAAGGGAATGGCAACAGCAAAGATCACCTCAACACAAAATCAGATTTAAAGAGTGCACTAAACGGCTCCAGGAGTTGCTTGCATCTGAAAAAACAACCCGAAAAAAGCTCCCAGTATCGATGGAATTAGCTACCAGATGCTGATTAGTTTACGTCGTACTGTAATTAGAATCCTGTTATTCATTTGTAATGTCATTTTACGACTGGAGTATTATCAACACTGCTGGAAGCTTTCCAAGGTTAAAATGATTCCAAAGCCAGGTAAAGATCTTACCAAGGCTGAGTCATGTAGGCCATTAAGTTTGCTGTCAACAATGTCAAAGCTTTTTGAAAAGCTACTCATGACAAAATTGTCTTAAATTTTAACTGATAACGGACCATCAATTTGGTTTTGGAAGCCAGCAATGCACCATTGAGCAAACGCAATAGATTAGTTCAATTTATAAGAAAAACATTTGAGGAAAAGAAGTATTGTTCTGCCCTGTTTATTGATGTTTCTCAGGTATTTGATAAAGTGTGGCATGAAGGCCTGATTTTGAAATTTAAGACATACTTACCAATAAACATTCTAAATATTTTGGAAAGTTACATTTTTGCCCGAAAATTTACAGTTGTGGAAAGACACTTTATGAGTATGCCTGAAACTATCTCATCCGGTGTGCCACAGGGGAGTATACTGGGGCCATTTTTATATTTGATTTATACTTGTGATATGCCTGTGAGCAGTAGTATCCACACTTCTACATTTATCAACGATACAGCCTGCCTTAGTGTGCACGAAAGCCCCGATGAGGCATCCCGCAAACTCCAGGAACACATTAGTCAGATAGAACTATGGTTAAACGTATGGAGAATTAAGGTAAATGAACAAAAGTGTGTCCATATAACATTTACTTTACGAAGAGATACTTGTTCCCCCATTCGGATTAATAATCAAGTTGTTCCTCAACATTCACATGTGAAATATCTTGGTATACACCTCGATCGACGGCTTACATGGAAACATCACATTGACTCTAAGTTAACTCAAATGAAACTAAAATTAACTCAGGTACATTGGCTGATTGGCAGAAATTCAACACTCAGCCTAGACTGCAAACTTTTAATATACAAGCCGCTTTTAAAGCCAATATGGTGCTACGGAATTCAGCTACGGAATTCAGCTTCAAATTTTTATAAAATCCATTGAAGGCAAAACAAAATTTTACGTTTTATAACATCGGCTCCATGGTTCATCAAAAATTCAAATATACATCGTGATTTAAATATGCCACTAGTAACTGAAGAAATTGCACAATACGCAGGCAAATATCTAACAAAACTCGTGTCACATCCTAATCCGCGTGCTCGTAATATTTTGAACTTTACCGGTTACATCCGCTTAAAAAAGAGAGATGCAAGGGGTCTAATACTAAACACTTCAGATCAAGCTGCTTGAAAATACTTTTTTTTTTGCCTATCACTACTTATGTATTATTAATAACTATCACTGAGTTATGTCCGACATTGGTTGGGCCTAATACTTATATTTTAGATTTAAGATTTGAATACTTATTGTTAGTTCATATTTGAAGATACAATAAACAAAAAATATGCATAAAAACAAAAAGAAAAAAAAAGATCTAATTTTCGGACAGTTTGAGGAGAAAGATAGATAGAGAGATAGAGAAAATTCCTGAGAGAGGGAGAGGGCAAGAGATGGTTCCTGTATGTCTTAATTTAAACACAATTCAGGCTACAACATTTTTAGTAAAAAAAATTTTTCTGCTTATATATACGTATGTATTATAAACGTAATGTTACTTTAAAATAAATCAAATTAAATGGCCCAGTAGTCTGTTCTCGTTACTTTTAGAATTTTGTCTTTGGTTTTTAAGGGTCAATTTATATGCCCTCAACCCTCAACTTGATTTGATTAATACCGCAATATAATGATGTTAATGTTGAAGTAGCTTGTCCTTTTTTTAAGGTAAACAAAAGAAATTTACACAACTAAGACATGCAAAACACATGATGAAGATGAAATTATGTTAAATTAGTATCATCATCACAATCATGTAACAATTTGGATAAACAAATGAAATTTAACCCAAAATAAGAATAGCCAGTCCGATGGAATGCTGGCAACGAACTTTATATACCCTTTGTATGGTTCTTTTATTAAATGTCTTTAAATTTAAATACTAAAAGACATAATGTAATTAACTTCCGTAAAGAGTAACTTTTAGAATGGGGTTCTTTTAAATCAAAATTCAAATAAGAACTTTTTAATATGAGTTATTTTTTAAATGCCTTTCAAAGATGGTACCACTTAAAACAACTTACGAAGAGAGTACGTTTCGAAAAAGTAAAAAGTAAAATGTTTTCAAATGAGTAAAAGGTAGTTTCTGCATCTTAACAAGTACCATTTAAACAAATACCTTATTACACCACAAGCTTTAAGAAAATTACCTTTGAAAAAAAAGAACTCTTCAAGAAAGTACCTTTTATAAACATACTATAAAAAAGAGCATTTAAAGAAAATACCATTTTCAACGCACTTCAAAAAAGAATGGTTCTAAAAACTACCTTTCAAAAATATTCCAAGAGTACATTTCGAAAAAAAAAACCTTTTAAGATAAGTAACTTTTGAAGTAAGAATCTGTTATATTTAAAAAATATGTCTTTTCAGAAAATAACTCTTTTGAAAAGTACCTTTCAAAAAATACCTTTAACAAGTGTATCTTTGAAATGTTTTATTTAAAAAAGTTCTGTTGAAAATAGTGTTCATTTTAGAAAAAAGTTCCTTTAGAAAAAGTTTCTTTAAAAAAAGTATGTTCAAAAAACCAAATTTTAAGAAAAGTACCTTTCAAAATACTGATTATTAAGAAAATAAAATCAAAAAACCCGTAAAGAAAGTTTCATTTTAAGAAAATACTTTAAAAAATACATTTCAAGAGAATACCATTTAAAAAGTACCTTTCAAAATAAAAAACTATGAAAAAGTACCATTTAAAAAGAATTTTGCAAGAAATATACTTCGAATATATTTCGAAAAGGACCTTTCAAGCTAAATACCTTCTGAAATAGTACTTTTTAAAAATCATATTTAAAGTATGTTTTTTTAGGAAAGAATATTTTTAAAAATACCTTTAACCAAAGTGCATTTTAAAAAAGTATCTCTTAAAACAATGCCTCTTAAAAAAGTATCTTTAACAAGCACCTCTTAAAGTGCTTTTTAATAAATCATCTTTAAAAAAAAGTAAGTTTTAAAAACAGTACCTTTCAAATATAATAAATTTCAAAAATATTACCTCTTAAAAGACTAATTTTTCAAAAAAGAAACTTGAAAAAAAATCTCTCAAATAAAAGTACTTTTTAAGCACGTAATGTAAAGAAGTACATTAAAAAATTTTCCTTTGAAAAAGCATTTTAAAAATAACCTTTTATTAGAACTCCTTTCCGTATTTTTATAAAAACGTACATTTTAGGAACAGTATGTTTAAGAAAATACCTTGTAATAAAATATTTAAATTAAGCTACTTTGAAAAAATTAACTTTCAATAGAAGTACCTTTAAAAATGATTTTACTTTAAAAAAGGTTCCTTTTAAAAGAAGTCAAATTTAAGAAAGTACTTTCCAGAAATTTACCTTTAGAAGAAGTACCTCTTGAATAAGATTTTTTAAGAGATAAAATTTACACCATATCTTAAAGAATATAATATAAGGAAAATAATTTTTCAAGAAGTGCTCTTTTACAGAAGACCCTTCCAAAAATGTTTACTTCAAGAAATTGTTTTTAAATTAGCAAATAATAGGATCTCGTCTTCCCTTCTAGAATCCCAGTGAAAAAAATGGAAGTCTTTCTAGCAGAAGTACATTTTCATTGCTTCCAAAAAATCGATATTTTTAATTTGCCGAGAGTGAGCAAAAACCCATGTAGAAGCTTATTTTAGTCACACAAAACCTTGTTACTCCTCCATAGTCTTAGAAAATACTCACCAGAATTTAAAAAAAACTTATTTTTTTAAAGAAATTTATGAACTATTTTTAGTCTAAAATTTAAAAGTTATTTGCTTAAATTTACATGAAAACACTGTTTCTGAATTGTTAAAAAAGGCAACTATTTACCATTTTTCCTAGATGAAAATATTATCATAGAACACAAAAAAGGGAATTTTTCTTAATATCGCTTCCAATTCAATGACCAGGCATCGAAAAAGAGAACTTCTTGCAATGACAACCCTATGTAAAAATCATTAGATCGGATCGAAATTTGCACTACTTCCGTATCGTAAACTCTACATTTTCATGACTTTTTTGGAGTCTCTTTTTTTACTGGGAATCATACAAATATTTTGGAATAATTTGATTTTGTTGTAGAATATAATGTGTGTAAGTATATTTATTTTACGTTGCTTAACAAAAAAAAAACAAGCATAAATATTAAAGTTTAATGTAAGCCTTGACGTAGAAAATTAAATTAAAAAAATTAAAATTAAATTAAATTAAATTTTTCTACCTTAAAACACTTTCAACTTTATGTTACCAGGTGTAGCGCTTTCTTTTGCAATCACATATGAACTTGTTCATCGTTTGAAGGACGAAAAAACATTTTTACAAATGAAATAATTTTTAAATCCTAAATAAACGTTAAGTTATTTATACAGGATTATCTATTACAGGCACTGCAATCCATGCATGCCAAGGAAATAAAACACCATCAACCGTAAGACCACATACAATCATCATAAAATCCCTCAAGCTGGTTCCGCAACACTAGCAAGAAGACTCATAAGGTCGTTCATAAAGATGTTGGGGCATAAACAAAACTGTGGCAGCAGCAATAGTCATGTTAAACGAAAAAGGGCTTAACAAGTCATCCATCATCATAAAGGTAACAAAATATAGAAATTATGTACATACATTCTTGTATTTGGGGTTAAACACATAAAAAACTTAACGTCAGTGAGTTGCTTAATACTGCATCTTTCTCTTTATTTTCGTTACAAGGAACAAACATGAACACATACATACATACATTACATACATGTGTTTGGTTTATTAATGACTTAAATACGGCAGACTGATGTCCTACAAACAGGGCTGCTGGGTTTTAAAAATCCAATTGTGGACTGGGCATGTTTGTAAAACAGACCATTTATACGTTTTTAACTGTTTGACAAAAGGTCATGGTTTTGTTTAACAAAAAGTTAACAGTCTTGTTTGCCCGTCTACTGAACCTTTGAATCTTTTCCTCTTTTCGTTTTGCATTTTGGAGTTACAAGAACTTTTACGTATGGATATTTTTCTATTATTTACATGACGTATACAAAATACATATGTACATATATGTACATGTGTGTATGTACATACACATGTATGCCTTGTTGTAACTTCATAAAAGTTGACAAAAGTTGATGTTTATAAAAAAGTGTGAGTGTTTCGCCAGCTAATATTCCTTTTTCTACAAGTTGACCGCAACAAAAGACATGTCACACCATGTTACAACCATAAAACAAACAAACAAACAAACAGGGCAGGTGTACTCCCCCGGGGGGAGAGAAAAACTAAATACCGCATATAAAAACATATTACAGAATACAACAAAGGGTCTTCAATTGTGTAAGTGTTTGTAGACAAGAGCAACCAACAACAACAGCAGCAGCAGCAACACGAAGTAAATATGTATAAATATACGTTGCAAACTGGACTGGCAACAATAGTAAGAAGACTCTCGATAATTTGGAACTCCTTACTTTGAACCTCTCGCCAATTAGAAGTGTTTGTCAGATCCTTTGAAAAACATTCAATGATTTTTAAAAAAAAATATAAACATGCATATACATATATTATTACACATTTTTACAAATTTCGAAAATGAAAGTTCTTTCGCTGAATGCGAATCTGCACTCGAGATATGGAAAAAAAATCAAAGGGACTTTCACTACATATAGTACTCGAAGCATAACTTCAGAAGGGGTTTTCCTACTCAGTAAAGAAAAATACCCAGAGACCGTGTAAACATTCTTTATAATTTGTGTTCTTATTTTTTCACATGCGAGACGTTCAATATCCTTAGATTCTACTTAACATAGTCTGCGGATGGGAGGTAGCAGTAGCATGTTCAACAGACTATTTAATATTTTCGTTAAGGTTGGCAATGTTATATTCAATATCATCTGATGTTCTTAAATTAATGTTTTCCGTGCAATGACTACTAAGATATTTTTTGAATCCCAGCAAATTAACACGATTGATTATCTTCACATATCGGTGAAGTAAATCACTTCTTAGTAGGTTACAGATTGTAATGATCGTGGGAGGGTGATCAGACGAGAGATCTAGAGACGCTTCAATATGAATTAAATCCTTAGAGATATTTTTCATGACTCCAAAATCTATAACATCCGGGATTTTAGATATGTCAGCAAGACATTTTAAGTATTGTTTCCGCTACGCTGTCCGTCTGTCCGTCACACGCTATTTTCTCAGGAACCGTAAGAGCTACGGACCTGAAAATTAGACATAGTATGAAAAACCTTTACCGCTACAACAGCAAATACATGACAATTAAAAATTAAAGGGTGTTACAAAACGGAACAACGAAAAATATTAAAATCCCATGTAATATACATACAATTGTATGTACATATGTATATTGACACTTGAAATTTTTAAAATTATTGTATTTTTATACAGACTAGAACAATTAACACTAAAATTAAAAAAAAAGTTTTAACAAAGGGTGGTCCATCAGTTAATGCAATTTTGACAACTTGCTACATCTTGGAAACCGAAAAAGATAAACTCTTCAAATTTTCAAAAACGGTAAAACTAAAAAATCCGAAAATTAAAAATCATCATACCAAAAAAAATCGCCAAAAATTAAAAAAAAATCTAATTTCTAAATTACTAAAATCGCCCAAATGATAAAAATCGCCAAAATGAAAAAAACGAATAAAATCGCCAAAAACGCGAAAAAGCACCAAAACCAAAATATTTGTTTATATAAAAAAAAATGAAAAAAAAAATCGCCAAAATAAAAAAAAAAAATCGCCAAAGGGAGAAAAAAAGTGCCAAAACTAAAATGAAAAAAGTCGCCAAAATAACAAAACGCCAAAAAACGAAAAAATCCACTTACTAAAAAAAATCGCAAACCTTCAACTGTGATTTTTTGGTATAAGAGATATTTTAAATTATTCCAATTCATAATTTGACTCATTTTTCCTAAATTTTTATGTCATTAGGTTCCAGTTCATTTGGTTCCAGTTCCAAGGTTGGGGATCTTCTCCCTATTTATTATATTAGATAAGTTTTTTACCTTAAATCCCTGGAGGATGAGTGCATCTTTTATTTATCCTGAAACACGATAAGAATATACATATGCCCTTCAATACCATTGGCAGGCCTTTAGCACTGTTAGGCTGGCACATATAAAAATTAGTTTTAATTTTTTCAAATTCTGTTTATATTTTGCGGAAATCTTTTTCATCATGTATTTGAATTTTAGTTTCATTAATATCCTCACAAAAACATAAATGTGAAAAAAGGCCAAGTTCCTTTCCAAAATTTCGGCCATCAAAAGTAGTGAGATAAAAATGTTGACTAAGTTCGTGCTTGGTACAATACCTATCACTGCAATTTGGTACGCATTATATAAATTTGTAATCCCAAGGGTGTTATATAATTTCTAGATAATCTGCTTACTTGACAACATTTTTCCAATATAATTTTTCCTTTTTTAGAAGAGTTAAAATATTGCCAAGTTAGCAAATTATATAATACCCTTACGATTAAGAATTTATATAATGCATGCCAAATTGCAGTGATAGGTATTGTACCAAGCACGAACTTGGTCAAAATTTTTATCTCACTACTTTTGATGGCCGAAATTTTGTAAAGGAGCTTGGCCTTTTTTAACATTTATGTTTTTGTGAGGATCTGACTACTTTTTGGCAGGTTTTCTTAATAAACCTTTATAAACTTTACATTTCTAGTCTGCTATAGTTCTATTCATAGTGTCTACGCCAGTTCAAAAGGTAAGAGTTACATAAAATAATGGGATATAGGGTGATATGTGCACCATTGTGTCATAATAAGGACCGAGTAAATTGCTTAATTTTTAATAGTCATCTGAGTAGAAATATGTAAAATATAGTGTAAATTTTAGTGGGAGTGATCCCGCCTACTTATCTAAAGTCTGCTCAGACGTAGTACTTTTGAAAACACAAAATTAAATGCTAGCATGAGTGAAATGTGCATGCAAGGTTTTAATACATTAGCTTGGGTTTTAAATTTATCTAGTTGGTAACTTACCAAAGCCTATTTTTTTGCGAAGTTTCAGTTTTCTACCGTATAAAATTTTGATAAAAATTTTATAAGCGTGGCTCTAGTTCCCTAATTCAACAATCGCTGATTTCAGATTTTTCCTGTTCGTAAATCATTTAACTTTAATTCTTAATTTTGAGCTTAAAGTGCGTGTTCAATCTCCCTAATTGAAACTTCCAGAATTTAATATAATATATAATAGAATTTAAGCTCTCTAGTGCAAATTCTAGCTTGAAATGTTATGCCTCCCACTCTCCGTCACTTTTTTAAACTCAAGATTTTGTTGTGAGCAGCGCTTAAATATCATCGTACCATTTTGAAGATGATAGCTTTTAGTTTTAGAAGTTTTACTTCAGTTAAAAGCTTCACTACAAAATTGTCGTGGGCCCTGCCACTCCTGGTTAAAATATTTGGATTTTTAGATTTTTCTATTTGGTTTCTCATCTTGGCCTACTTGCGTATCAATTTAGCTCTCTAGTGCAATTTAGTTACTTAATTTTTGTGGGCGGGAATACGCGAACATTTTTTAAATGAATTTTTTTTTGCCGGTGCCAATCATACATGTAAGTTTCGCTGGAAACGGATATGAATATTTAAATAAATTGTATATTTAAATCTGCTGACCCGAAGTACATGAAATAGGGGGTTTAAATTGTATGGGCATGTTAAAACCCACTTTTTTCAACGAAATTTTATAACTTTGCATCATTCCAACTTTTGTGCAAAATTTCAATAAAATTGCTTGAGATAAATATTTTAAATTTGCTCTTTTAATTGTGTGCTTTATTGGAATAGCCACCCCCTGGTAAAAATCTCCGGGTTTTCAAATTTTTCTAGTTAGTTGCTAATCTAGACCTACTTGTTTATCAACTTACAGCTCACTAGCGTACATTTTATTTATTTTCTTCTTATGGGCGTGATACCGCCCTCTTTTTCAATCTCAATACCTGCTGTAGCCGTTAGTTATCTTTCCTGTTAAGTATCCTTAAAAATGGATAGTAATAAATATATAAATATGTAGTATATTCAAATGTTCTGACCCAAAGTATATGAAATATGAGTCTAAAATTGTATGGGCGTGTTAACGCCCACTTTTTCAACGAAAACTTATAGCCTTGTATTATTGCAACATGTATGCCAAATTTCAATAAAATCGCTTGAGTTTACTGCCTTAGGCAGCCCCTCCCTCCTAGGTACATCTTTTGGGTTTTCAGATTTATTTTGTAATTTGCTACTCTATTACTACCCGTTTGTCAAATTTTAGATCGCTAGATCAAATTTTTATTTTGTGTTCTTATGGGCGTGTTCCCACCTTTTTTTTAAATCCAATGTTTGCTTTGGCTAGTGCTTATCTTTCCTGTTTAGTTTCGTTGAATACCGATAATATTAATTACATAAATAGTACTTTTAAATGTGCTGACCGGAAGCACATGAAATAGAAGGATTAAACTGTATGGGCGTGTTAACGCCCACTTTTTTAAACAAAAATTTATACCCTTGCATTATTGTAACATGTGTGCCAAATTTGAATAAAATCAATTGAGTTAAACGCCTTAGATGTGTGTTTTTATTTCTGAGCTTTATGGGCGTAGTCCCGGACCCTTGGTAAAAATTTTCGGGTTTTTAGATTTTTTCTAGGTGATTACTCACAAAGTTCTACTTGTGCACCAAAATCCAGTTCCCTAGCGCTGATTTTAATTTTTATAGGCGTAGCCTCGCCCCCTGGTTAAAATTTTTGGGTTTTTAGATATTTTTAGTTTATTGCTCACCTAGATCTACTCGTGTACCAAATTTCAGATCTCTTGCTATAGCGGAAGTGCTTCATAAATTTGATGAGTGTGTCAGTGGTCAGTGGTCAGTGGTCAGTGAGTATGTCTTAAAATATGCACTTTTTCCAACTCCATATCTGAGAAACCTTTTGTTCTAAAATTTCAAGACTTCGCATATGAGGTAACATTAAATCCAATCCAATCCATTATGAATTAAATTTTAGAATTTCACGACGGCGGGGGAAAAAGTTATCAGGGGGGTAAAAACAGCTCGAATGGCTTCCTGTAAATATACACACTGCGTGCATTGGCCGGAACTTGGCCTGGCGCACTCCCGTGCGCCTAGATTACCACGTTTTATTGGATTAATGTGAAATGTTTTCTCACAAATGGCCGATATTCATTTTTGTATAAGAGTGTTATAACTTTTTTCTCCCAAATAGGTTGGTGGTGGTTTGCAGGACTAGTTCGATGAACAGCGGGTTGGTCATCGTTTAAAAACGATTTTGACGGTTAACTGATATGGCGTCGTTGTCCCTGGATATCTTGGAAACCAGTGAAATTTTTGGTGAATTAGGGCTTTGCCTATGCTGTACAACCGGGATATATCTGTCCAAGAACTCAAGAAAGGAGAAATTAGACAATGGAGCTAAATATCCTTCAGGTAAACCTCCAACACAGTAAGATAGCATCCAATGAGCTACTCTTGAGAAGGGCAACTATGACGTGGCATTAGTATAGGAGCCATGAATCTCATCGGGTAACAGGGTTGATGGGCTAAGGTCACGGAATTACCACACATACTTCTCAAAATTGGTAAGCAGGACACGATCAGCTATCCTAATTAAGAAGGACTTTAATTCATATATTTTGTATAATTACAGCACTGACGATTTCGTGGTTGTGGCAATAGATGGGAGCAAGGATGAGCTTATACTTCTGGCATCATGCTATATGCCACACGCTGATGATATACCCCCACCGGATTTCCAACGGCTGATTAAAGAAGCCTACTGTAAGAAGCTAAAATTGGTGATAGGCACGGATGCAAACTCGCATCATACAGTATAGGGACGTAAGGACATCAATGATAGAGGTGAGTCACTTATTCAATTCATACTTCAAACTAACCTTATAATTGTGAACAGAGGGGAGGAGCCTACCTATATAGGTCCTACCTCATCTAACGTCTTGGACTTAACACTTGTTAATAATGAAGATATTGTTGTAAATGACTGGAAGGTGCTTAGACAGCCGTCCTTCTGTGATCATTGCTAAATAGCGTTTAGAATTTTGTCTGAAGTTTCAAAGCTTGGGAAATTGTACAGGAACCCACATTATACCAGTTTGGAATGTTATAGTAGGAATATTGAAAACAATTTATATCAGGCTAAGCCAAGTAGGAGTGAAGCAGATATTGAAAGGTCTATTGATTGCATAACGAGAGTTATAACTAAATCATATGAATCACCTTGTCCCTTTCGCTCATTAAACGTAAGTCTAGACCTCCATGGTGGAGTAGCAATTTAGACGTTTGAAGACGTGAACTGCGTGAGTTCTTCAGATTGGCTAAATACCTAGACCAAACTGAGTGCTGGAGGGACTACAAAAAAGCACTAAAATCTTTTAAGAAAGAGGTAAGAAAGGCCAAGAGAAATTCATGGAAGAATTTTTGTGGCAACATGGAAAAAACTACAGATACTACAGATTCTCTGGCTAACGGAAATTTTCATTGGCTGTCTTCGACTAAATTATGTGCCAAAGTCATGGAGGAAAGTTAAGGTTGTGTTCATACCAAAAGCAGGTAGGAATAACCATACGTATCCAAAAGATTTTACGCCTATCAGTCTGACATTCTTTCTACTTAAAACACTAGAGAGAATCTTGTATATACACATAAAAGAAAATGTATACCCAAATATTCTGACTTCTAACTATAATGCATATGCAAAGGGTAAATCAGTTGAGACAGCACTCCATAGTGTTGTCGAGCTGATTGAAAAATCGTTATACTATAAGGACTATGCTATGGGGATCTTCCTAGACATTGAAGGCGCCTTCAGTAATGTCTCTTCGGACGCAATTATGGAAAGCGTCAATCGAACTGGTGCTCACATATTAGTCAAAAAATGGGTTGGCAATCTCTTAAAGTGTAGAATAATATCTGCAGAATTAGGAAATGCTACAACATACAAGAAAGCTCATAGAGGAACTCCCCAAGGAGGAGTTCTTTCACTTCTTCCTTGATGGCTTGTCGTAAATGACATTCTCATGGAATTCGAGGGTAAAGCAGCTAAGATTACGGCATATGCAGACGACATAGCCATTATCATAACTAGAAAGTTCCTCGACACAATAAGCTCCAGTATAGAGTCCTCCTTAAAGGATATTCATAGATGGGTAGCCAGGGTAGGTCTTAACTCGAACCCTGAAAAACAGACCTCGTACTTTTTACAAGAAGGAAAGTTACGGAATGGAGAACACCAAAACTAAATGGTATATCACTCTCGCCCAAAACACATACAAAGTATGTGGGAGTTATTTTGGAAAGCAAGCTGACGTGCAAACCCAATATAGAGGATAGAGTCAAAAAGGCTACCACTGCTCTATACGCATGTAAAAAGATGCTGGGCAGGACATGGGGGCTTTCACCTAATCTTACAACGGTAGCTAGACCAATTCTACTCTACTGAATACTTGTATGGTGGAGTGCGACTGATATGAAAACATACCTAAAAAAGTTAGAAAAACCCCAGAGAATGGCAGAACTTTGTATTACTGGAACTCTAAAAAGTACACTTACTGCAGCTTTAGATGTTATGTTGGATCCTAAACCAATAAGACTAACTGCTCTGAACGCGACATGCAAGTCCGTGATCCGACTCAGGACAACTGGATAGATGTCGTACAAACCATATGGTTACGGTAAATTGCTGGAAGACATGGAGTGTGGCTCAGACTACATCATTCCAGGAATTAACTTTCTTGCAAAACCACATATCACTATAAGAGAAGAAGGCTATCTCGAAGGTCTTAACTGTAGTAGGCATTGTTTTAATTTCTTCACTGATGATGATACACTAGCCAAAAGGGGAATCCAATTACATGTGGAAGAAACGGTATATGTCCGAAAACCAATTCAATACTTGAAATGGAGCATAGACTCTAAGATGAGGGAAGAAGCGGAGGAGAGTTGGCGTTAGACGAAAACTTGCAAAACTTCTAAATTCTATGATCCTAAATCGACTAAATTCCTTTTATCACTAACGAGAAGCGACTGTAGATTTCTAGTCGGGGTATTAACTGGACACTGCTGGACGGCTTAGTATGCCGTCAAAACAGGAGAAATACTTGACGGAACCTGCAGGAAATGCAAGGAACCCGTTGTAATTGAGACAGTAGAACATTTACTGTGTCACTGTCCAGCTTTAAACCGTATCAGATATAACTGTCTTGGCGGTCACACTTTTCGTAGTCTTGATCTTGTATCGGGAGTGGAAATGGGTAGGCTGCTTGTTGGCATTAGACAAAGCGAAGTTGATCGATCGCTGACGAAAAAGTGCCTTTGCCATTAGAAAAAGACTATCATCATATTTTTTATTTTAGTGGTTGCAGTAAGAGCTTCAGAGCTCACTTCAAAATTTTTTTTCTTTTGAGAGTATTATTCAATGCCTCTTTGCTTTGGTTTTTTTTTTTTGTTATTTCAGACTATTTAAAAAATATTAGCAAGGAAAATAAAGCTCATTTATCAAACTCAATATGTATTACGAATCTTATGTACTTCGAACATTTTTTTGTTTTTTTTTTTTTTTTGATAAGTATACGAATATATAAGAAAAACTCCGCTAAAACGTCTGTTCGATATGAAGGTTCAACGAGAAATATAATTTAGCTAGAGCAACAGAAACTTCAGCTTTCAATAATTTTGTTTATTAAAGTTTAATCTTAATATATATAAAAATCAAAAACACGTTTATTTGTTAGGGGTGAACTCTTCAATGCCCCTACAGATTTTCACCTTCCACCCCACAAAATATTTGTAAAAGACCAGCACGTGTTTTTATATATATTCTCAATGGGTCGTGAGTAGTGTTTCTGTGTAGTTTGTAATTCATCCGAAAGATGGCGCAATTTTTAGTTTTTTTTTGTGTTTTTGCACCGTAACTCAAGAACTACTAAACCGATTTTGACCAAACTTTATTTACATGCTCTATGGGGCGTGACGAGTGTTTCTGTGTAGTTTAAGTTTCGTCCGACAGATGGCGCAATTTTTAGTTTTTTCGTTGGCAAAATCAAATTTTCTTATTGTACCACTAATGCCATATACAAAACTAATGTTTGCTTAGGGCCAGCAACGCGGACCGGGGTCAGTTAGTAGACATATATATTTTTAATTGTTTAGTAACGCTTATTATTTGTTGTGTTATACTTTCTGTCTTTACATATGTACATATGAATGTATCTATAGAACAATTCATTCCGCTTTCCGAGTTTTTTAATTAAAAATATTTAAAATTAAAAAAGACCCTAAAGCAGACGTCCAGCCATTAAATTATAAACGGGTTTCTTATGCAGGGAACGGACACTTTAGTTAGAGAAACCAGAAATGAAAAATTAACAAAAAGTGGGCTGTACTTAGTGTTTACACTAAAGGTGACGTAATTACAGATGTACTGCTCTTTGCCTGAATACTCCCTCCGAAAAGTTCACTAGCGCCTTTTGCAATGGTTATTCATTCAAGGAATGCACTTTAAGGGTAAAAAGCAGCAACAACACAAACAACGTGCGCAAAACAGGATCATAAATTTTGCCAATAATTGCAGACATGCGAATTTGCTGTTGTCTCACAACATATTTGTTGGCTTTCTGTCTTGCCTGGTTGTTGCTGGCAATGATGATCATGATGTTGGTGATGATGTCGATGTTTATTATGGTAAAGGAGCCGAAGGAATTAATATCCACTTTTAAATATTTTTCATTTTCTTTAAACGAGTTACACACATGTAGAACAAACAAAACAGGAAAAGGCAACGTCAAGGTAGAATTTCGTGAAATTTTGCTGAAACGGGTGCCCAAAAGAAAATACAAAATGTAAATTAACGAAGTCAAAAAGGTGGTAAAAAAGTTTATTGACTTAAATACAATTGTAAGACCACATTTACATGTTGTGAACAATGTATTTCTGGTTGTCTGTTTATATGTATGCCTGTCAGTCTGTTTAAATGTCTACATGTGTTTGAATGCTTGTATGTGTTTATTAACTGGCATTAAGTGGCAAAAAGGGTGTTTATTGTCATGGCAAGAGTATGATATACATTCTTCTTAAGGCTGATTGTTTCATTTTTTGTTTTCTGTTTTCTTTTAACCAAAGGATTAAGTTTTTGGCTATAATCTTTTTAAAAACATACAAGAAAGACAATAAGAACTGGGTTTATTATTAAAGAAAAAGGGGTGAATTTTATTTTCTTTTTTCATTCAAAAGCGTTAATGGCCTTAATGATAAGATGTATGTGTGTCTTTTAAATACTTCAAAAGCCACAATTGCGACTTTAAAAGGAAGCACATAAAAAAATATGTATGAATGTAAGAAAATTTTTAAATCTGTAAGAAAATATTTATTTTCCATTTTAATTCTAAAGAAAAAAAATCGATAAGAGAAAGTTATTTTCTCTTTCGAAATTTAATCGAATTGGTATTTTCCCATGGCTCTCATATATAAATTTGTGATAAAAACGTCCTCTTTCCATAGGACCAAAAATAAATTTTGGAAAATGTAATGGAGTTACGGTCCAAGCAATACAAGGCAATTATAAAAAATTAAGCTTTTCAAATTTATTAGTAAAAGTGTTCAAAAGGAAAAATTTAAAATAATGCATATAACATGTTCTCGCGACTTTGGTAGCATTTAGAAATAATCAGATATGAAGTTATATGAAAGAATGATAAACTACAAGATTACGCCAGACGAAGATTTTACCGTTACGCGTGACGTCACACGTCTATTGTAAGAGTTGCCATAAGGGCGGGGAAAAATCGAATGAAAGACTTAAAGCATAAGTCCTAATTTACACTATTGCTCAGCTGATTAGCTTGTTAGGAGAGAGAGACGAGGGGAAAAGAAAAGTTTATGTTCCCCTCGTCTCTATCTTCCTCAAGGTTAGCAATAAGACTTGCATAGTGTAAATTAGGACTAAGTATAGGAAACTAAGAAATTTAAACAAAGAAATCGCAACAATAAAATTCTATTCGACTGTATATTTATATTTTCTTATTCAAATTGGTTCATTAATTTTAACAAAGCTCTTAATTTTTAATTTTATTATGTATTTAATACTTTCTGTATTAATTCATAGCACCAAGCCGAAACATACCAAAACTAAAGACTAAATCGTGCATTTTCACAATGTATGATTATGAGTTAACGTGGGTGTTAACTGCAATTCCTTCATACAAAACTTCCAATTTAACTTTTAATTGTACATTGTGAAAAGGTCCATTACTAATATATGTTTTTAACAGTGTTGCCAAATTGTTGAAGGCATTTCCCACCATATAGTTCCTGAAAACCCGCTAAAAACTGCTAGCTGAATAAAGATAAACGCTAATATAACCGCTAAATTTTTTATAACAAACATATTCTTTTTAGGGTTCCGTACACCAAAGGTGAAAAAAGGAACCCTATTGTTTTCGCTACGCTGTCCGCCTGTCCGTCTGTCCGTCTGGCCGTCTGTCCGTCACACGGTATTTTCTCAGGAACCGTAACAGCTACGGACCTGAAATTTGGACAGAGTATGTAGAACCTTGGCCACTACAACAACAAATACATGAGAACTAGAAATTAAAGGGTGCTCCAAAACGAGCGACGAAAAATTTTAAAATCTCATGTACTATACATACAATTGTATGTACACATGTATATTGACACTTGAAATTTGTAAAATTAGTGTATTTTTATATAAAATTTTAAAAAATTTAAATATCTTGGAGACCGTAAGAGGTAAACTCTTGAAATTTTCAGAAACGGTAAAACTAAAAAATCCGAATATTATAAAATCGCCAAACCGAAAAAAATCTCCAGAACCTGAAAAAAATCGCCAAAAATTTAAAAAAAAATCGCCAAATCGAAAAAAATCGACAAAATTAAAAAAAAATTCTAGCACTAAAATAAATTGCCAAATTCGAAAAAATCGTTTAAATGAAAAAAAATTGCCAATATGAAAAAAACGCCAAAAACCGAAAACAATCGTCAAAACGCGAAAAATGCGCCAAAATTAAAAAAAAAAAATCGCCAAAATTTAAAATAAACGCCAAAAACCGAAAAAAAATCCTCAAAACAAAAAAAAAGTGCCAAGACTAAAAAAAAATCACCTATATGAAAAAAACGCCAAAATTAAAAAAAATCGCCAAAATAAAAAAATCGCCAAAATAAAAAAACGCCAGAATAATAAAAATCGCCAATATTAAAAAAACTTCAAAAACCAAAAAAAAATCTCCAAAAAGGTGAAAAAAGTGCCAAAACTCAGAAAGCGCCAATATATTCAAAAAACCCACAAACTAAAAATAATCGCTTAAAACCGAAAAAACCCAAAAACGAAAAAAATGCCAAAACTATAATTTATATTGTTCGTATTGAATTACATATCTCGTGCCCATACGGAACCCTTCGTGCGCGGGTCTAAGTCGCACTTCACTGAATTTATTTATGGCTTATTGATAAAAAAGAACAAGATAAATTTTATAAAATATGCATACATATGCACAGATATACATATGTATGTATATTGGAATCTTATATTTTCCCAATATTTGTAAGCAAAACTCAGCCTACTCTTTAAGTAGTTATTTTATTTACTGCAGAGTTTCCATACACGAACATCGAACCAGGAAAAAGTAGAATCCAAGGGATGGAATAGTCCTTTGGATAATATTAATGTTTAAGCTGATTCAGTATCTTTTCAATATCTTCTGCGATAGACCCTAATTATTCTACACGTGTGGAATAATATCTTGCCGTTTTGCTTGAAGTATTTGTAAAATATTGTTAAGATTTCTGACTTTCTGACTATCTGAAATTAAAAAATATTGCTGATAAAATAAACTATGTGGCTCAATTCAAATTGGCTTGAAGTTTAACTTCGAAGATAAACTTCAATAACAAAAGTCTTTAATCAAAAAGAAATTATTCAGAAAAGATTATTGTTTTGAGAGATTTTGATTAATATTATGTTTTCCTCATATTCACTGGTCCAATCACCCAGTTTTCGGTTTGTTTTCCATTTGTTTAAAGGTTTGTTTACTATTTTTTAAATACCAAAGAATGATTAAATTGGTTTGTAATATAATTTTAATCTCAAATTAAATTTTATTCACTAAAAATTAATATTGTTAAATTTTATACTCGTGTGTATGTATACATATTTTTATTTTTAACCTATTAACGTTTCACATTATACTACACGACCACAATATGTAAATTTTTTATTTGCAAAAATGACCTTAGTTTCTTTTCACTGTAAGTGTACAGCGCCAGGGTACTTGTCGCATAGCTGCGTCAAAAATACTTTATTTTGATTCAGTATCTTTCTTTATAAGTTTCAGAAAAACGATGAAAATCCGTCAACTAAGAAATTCTGCCGCTAAAATTCCCGCTGGTGGTTTTTTAAATAGACTTGCAGTAAAAAAAATAACAAATTCAGTATGAACGGCAGTAATATTTTTTGGCATAACACTTGATATTACAAAATGTTTAATAAAAATAAATATTTAAAAATATATACAGAAACATCTGTGCAAAGAAATATACATACATACATATCGCACACTAAATCATAAACCGACCCAACTCAAAAAATCCCGGATGTTCAGGAGGGGCAAAAAACTGTTCAAGAAGACTTTGCTGCAAAAGAAAAGTTTGCGGTCCATGAAGAAACAAAACCATGGTTAATGTTTGTTAATGTTTGTCATGTGTATTCTTCTTAATTAATACCATATATATACAATATATATATACATATATATATATAGTGATGCCATAAACATAAACAGCTGTTTATGCTTTTAATTGTTTATTAATTTCAAAAGTACAACAACAGCTGTTTATGGCTACGGCGAAAAAGGAAAATTCAATTGGTTTCTATGGTTATGGCGAGTCAGCTATAATCAAATACAGTGTTGCCCATACGTTTGGTTCGAACAGCTGTTTTGTATGGTTATGGTTATGGCACGTTTAATTGAACCTTTAGATCAACGCATATAGAAAATATTTTTTTAATTTTTACTCATCCTGGACTTTATCTATTTCGTTACCTACTGTCTACTTTAATTGGTCTTGTTTTCTATTCTGCACAGCCCAATGCTTCTTTTGCTTTATCTTTCAGTCCTGGCAATTTTGAGGGATAAGGAAAAATTTTGTTCAACTATTAACGTTAATTTAATGAAAATTAAAAAAAAATGTTTTAAAATACGAACTTAAACAATATATAACTTTTAATTGTATTTTACTCCAAAATATATTAGAGATTTATAATTTGCGGTCCAAACTATTTATTGTTTTAATATCTCAGCCATAAGAAAGAACTTTGAAGGAATGCCGCCAACAGAAGAATTGGAATTTTCTAAATCATAACAAATTCTTTTATTAAAGCGGCGTTTGACTTTTACTTTTCTTAAAGCATTTATGGATGTTTGTTTTTTCTAATATTCAGTGATACTCATACTTCATGCAGCCTGCTACTGTTTGTTTGTTGGCCAAATAACGTTCTTAATCTAAAAGTAGCGGTTTTTGGAAATATTTTTGTGGCCTTTAAGAAATGGACAAAAAAAAACGAAAAGAAAGAAAACGCAAAAGGGCCATTGTCAAAAAATCATTACGAAAATGATGACGACGATGCTGATGGTGATGAGGATAAAAGTGAATGTTGGTGGTGTCTGGTTTGTTTGGTTGTTTGTTTATTCCTCTGTTCATTTTTATTGTGATGATTAGGCCAAAAACGCTTAAACATTCAGCTGTCTTACTTGCAAACGTTTTTGATGTTTTGATGGATTTCTCCCAAAAGAACATTTCATCAACTTGAAATGCTTGTGCCGCCAGTTTAAGAGAAAAAAATACAAACTATTTTAAATTAAAAAAAAAAAAACATTTCAAATATTTTAAATTCTTTTATATCGAATGAATCACATTTAAGAAAGTTTACTCTGTTTTTTTTGCCTTCTACTCTAATTTAAAAGTTTTTTTGTTAATACTTGAAACTGGTAATAAAAAAATTACTTTTTCTAAATGATTAAGACAAATATTTCAAGGTTAATGTTTGCAGACACACATCGTTTTTATGATGTTCGTGATGTCCAGTTAAAATTAAAGAAATACAGTTATAGTTATAAAGACTTCGTTTATTGTTCCTCTTTAAAATTTGCTCTAAATTTGCATATTTATTATAAAAACGAAAGTCCTTTTTGCCAAAAAAAATCTTTAAAATTGGTAGCTTGGCTTATTAGATAAATTACACGTTTAATTCAAAGAGTGTTCGATCTCATGTTGAGGCAAAAAGTAACGTACTCTGATCATTTAGCGTGTTGCGTAGACATTAGTAGCAGTGAAAGCAAGGCTGGTAATAAGCGAACAATTTGGGCTGTCCGCTTGGCTGCAGTATCAGTGCAATAGTTGAAACCGATTTAAATAAGCCGTATAGAGAATGTCTACCATGGGGAAATATTTTATGTATATAAATAAGACTACAGTAAGTAAAGAAAATAGGTAATTAACTATAATGATTTAAAATATGCTAAAAGTTTTTTTTGTCTTGTTAATTTTAATGTTAAGACCTATTTTAAAATAGTTTTATGTCTGGGAAGGTCCATATTTCGTCAAAAACGATAACGTAACATTTAATAGTATGTGCATGGACATGTCCTTTAAAAAAGTTTTGAATTTTTTCTAAGCCAGCCGAAGCGAACACATGGCACAGATCAAGTTCAAATCAAAATGGCAAGGAACTTTGTCTCGGATGTAGCCAAATTTTTAACAATTTACACCTTTTTATACCCTTTACCAAAAAATGGTAAAATGGTATGTATAGGTTTGTCATTCCGTGAGTAATTTCTATAATATTAATAAGCGACACATAAAGTATATATATTCTTTATCCTTATGCATAGGGGAGACGAACAAGCGATGTCCGTCTGTCTGTACGTGAAATCGGCTATCCGAAGCTCCCAGAACAGCTAGAGACTTCGTTCTTGGACTGTTGTGTCAGAAATTTTGCTATTTAAAATCAGCAAAATCGAGCAGACGGCTTCAGAGCTGGAAAACTCAAACTCTATTACCGAATACAGTCCAAGCTCGGTATAACGAATACTCAGTTTAACGAATATCCGATTTAACGAATGGCCAAATTTTTACATTAACTTCCTTATATAGCGAATGGCAAAAAAAATAATCCCGATTTAACGAATGACAAAGCAAAATAAAAAAATCGGTGCAGAACCATTAGATTTATGTGTGTGTTTTTGGTTTCTTTGCTTTGTATTGAAAGAACACGTGTGACGTGTTGCTTTTTTCGTTAAAATGTTAGTAGATTTGTTTAGTTCATTGTGAAAACAAAATGTCAAATCGAAAAAGAATCTCTTTTGATAAAAAAATTAAAGATTTTAGAAGAATGTAAGAAAAGTGTAAATCTTTCAGTAATATCCCAAAAGTATGGAATACCTTAAAAAATATCGAACATAAAATTGTGGAAACAATGGGACAAAAAATCAGCGATCTCCAAGAATGGAAAAGGTTCTCTTCAAATGGTTTGAAAGCCAAAGAAACAAGCATATACCCTTCAATGGTATGGTTTTAAAAGCAAAGGCATTAAAAATCCATAATAAAATGTACGGCTCCGATTTCCACGCAAGTGGTGGCTGGCTATTACGTTTTAAAGAAAGATATGGAATCAGGTTGCTAAAGCAAACCGGTGAAGAACTTTCAGCTCGACAAGATTTCATTTCCATAACTTAGTAAGCGAACTGAATTTAACAAAAGACGCCATTTATAATGCGGATGAGCAAATGCATCCGGTTCAAAAAAATTAAAACCGGTCCTGATTGGTAAAACAAAAATAGCTCGTTCATTTAAAAATAGGGTTACTCCAACGAATTACACCCATTCAAAAAATGCGTGGATGAATTCAGCAATTTTTAAAATGTGGTTCTTTGAAATGTTTGATCCAGAGGTAGGTTTTATGCTCAGAATACAAAGAGGACTGCAATGTATTTTAAAGCAATCTTTTATAACAGATTTCTTAAGAAATTAATAACATGAATGAAATGTAATAATAAACCTATATATGTTCATAGCATCCAAATATTAATACATATGTATGTATATGCACCTATGCACATTTATTTTTAATGAAATTACACATTAGAAATAAAAAGAAATCTTAAATAAACGTGAAAATATCAATTAAAGTTTTATTTATACACTAAATTATAAATACGATTAAATTTTGATGTTTTTAAAATTGCGGACCATCTTTTTTTTAGAAAATTTTAAGGTAAAAAATTACTGTTCGATATAACGAAAGGTCTGAACATTATATCATTCGTTAAACAGTCAAAGCCCGGACTGTACTAGTTTTTATTACTTTTTTATTAAATTAACTTATTTTATATAGTATGAATAAAATTGGTGTTACTAATTTGAAAAAAAATTTAAAAAAATAAAAAAATAAAAAAGACGTTTCCAGGGTTGGAAAACTTTAATATTTTTTTTTATAATTAAACATATTTTATGTTTTAGGAAGAAGGCTAGTTTCTCAAGAGTATATAGACCTTTAGACGCTACAATGACATAAATATGAAAGGTAAACATTAAAGGGTGTTCCAAAACGAGCATCGAAAATATTAAAATCCCATGTAATATACATATATACAATTATATGCAGATATAGATATATACAGGCTACAATAATTAACACAAAAATTTATAAAAATTAAAATTACAGGGCGTTCTATCAGTTTATGTAATTTTGACTATGTAATTTTGACAACTTGCTCTATCTTGGTAACCGAAGGAGGCAAAGTCTTCAAATTTTAAAAAACAGTAAAACAAAAAATTCCCAAAATTATAAAATCGTCAAACCGAAAAAAATCGCCAAAACCCGAATAAAATCGCCCAAATGAAAATGCATTGAATTAAAAAAATTCTAGCACTTAAATAAATTGCAAAAATTAAAAAAACCACTAAAATTAAAAATATCTCCAAAATGAAAAAAAAATCGACAAAATATAAATAAAGTCAAAAACCTTAAAATATCGCTAAAACCAGAAAAAAGCACCAAAACTTAAAAAAGAGCAGAATTAAAAAAACGCCAAAACGAAAAAAATTACCAAATTAAAAAAATCTAGCAAAATATATATTGCAAAGACTTAAAAAAAATTGCTTAAATGAAAAAAATCGCCAAAATGAAACAAATCGCCAAAATAAAAAACCGGAAAAATAAAAATAAACGCAAAAAATTTAAAAAATCGCAAAAAACTTAAAACGAGAAAAAAGCACCAAACCTAAAAAAACACCAAATAAAAAAATGCCAAAAACCTAAAAAATCGCTAAAACTAGAAAAAAACATAAAAACTAAATAAAGCGCCAAACCAAAAAAAAGCCAAAACGCGAAAAAAAGTCGCCAAAGCGAAAAAACACCAAATTTAAAAAACATGTGACACTAAAATAAATTGCAAAAATAAAAAAAATCGCTAAAATTAAAAAAATCGCCAAAATTAAAAAAAAACATAAAAAATCGCTTAAACGAAAAAAAGTATCAAAACTTAAAAATCGCCATATTAAAGAAAATGCCAAAAACCTAAAAAAATCGCTTAGACGAGAAAAAACACTAAAACTAGAAAAACACCAAAAAAAACCCCAAAAACGTAGAACGCTGAAGCTAAAAAAACCCTTTAAAAAACGCTTAAAACCCAAAAACGAAAGAAATGCCAAGACTATATTTTATATAAGCTAAAGCTCATATAGTATTATATATTTAGTGTCAAAGTCGCACTTTACTGAATTTATTTTTAGTTAATGGAAATGGAAATAAAATTTATCGCTAAAGTACAGTCTTAACTATAAAATGAATTAAAGAATATGTTCCATTTCATTTCCCTTTCCTTTGTGCTAAACAAATTCGAAAAAAATCTTTAGGAATAAACGTTTACATAATACCGCGCTATATACCTTTTTCAATGGGATGTTTAAATTGAGACACTTAACAATTTTGTAAAATAAAGGATTATTGAATAAAACAATATGATATGGAGGAATAATACTAAAATTATTTTATATGGTTACTAAAAAGAGGAGAGAAAAGTTTGAAGCTTTAGTGAACATTCGATTTTTTTAGGCCTGCGAACAAATATTGAACAATTTAGTTTCGAATTTTATCGCTTTAGTGGGCATTCGTTTTTATCGAATTTCAGGTCAAATGAAATACTAAATATTGTTTTCATTGGATAGTTTTGATATAATGGCGTTATTTGTTTATACAGTAACTTAATCGCTCGATTAATTAATCGAGGTTTTTGCTTAATCGGTTAATAATTGGTTAATTTCGGTACTAACCGGTTAACCGATTAATAAAATTTTTCCATAATCAAGTGTTTTCTATGCAATTTGACCTATTTATTAATTAGATTTTATTGGTAAAACCAAAAACATACATAATAATTCTTAAACTAATTCAGTTAATTTTGGTAGAACATTTATTGTTTTACTATCAATAGTTTCTTCTGATGGCCGACCATCACCTGACTCATAATGACAGAGGTCAGCGGCGAATAGTCTGTAAAAAACTTAATTTTTGAATTTCTTAGTTTTCGTTTATGTACAGTCTTTCAGTACTATTTGCTTGTATTAAATTATGTATTAAATAAAAACTTAATAATTCCCTCTAGTTAGAGTACCAGGACTTTGAAGTTTTACTTAATTTAGGATCACTGAACATACTTCTTTGTTTTTATGAATAATAATTTCTAAACACTCACCTTTTGTAAATGGGAGGAAACAAATAATTATGCACGTAAAAAACAAGTTGTAATACTACAAAATATGAAAAAATTTGTTGCGTCGGTTATTCGGTTAATCGTCTGAATTTAACCGGTTTAACCGTTAATCGAAAAAAATCAATTTTAAATTGACCGATCAGTTAATTAGATAGTAATTAACCGGTTAACCGATTAACGGTTAACCGATTGAATACCCTAATATGTACAATCTTCGAGCTTCTACAAAAAGCTTTGTGCTTTCCCACCGACGAGAACACAACAGCCAATAAGATCCCGGTGACAACAATGTTTTTTCCTTACTTTGCAAAGAAAAAATAACAAATTGTAAAAGCTTTCAAAGCTGCTTACCTCAAGTGAATATATCCGAGTATGGCTGCTTGGCCATAGCTAATCTAAAATAACACCACAATTTACCTTGAAGCCTACTATAATGCATAACTGTTTGTATTTCGTACAATAAATACAGACCAGACTTTTATTTTGCAAAACATCGTTTGCATAAGTTATCTTTATTCAATGATATGTTGCACATAATTTCCATTAGAGTAGGGTGTATGCTGCCGCCACAAAAAACGGCGTGTTTATTTGATTTAGTTTAATAAGTGGATACCTTTTTTTAATATATTCCAATTTACATGTCTAAGTTTTCAAAATTAAATCTTTCATACATCTATGCACGGGTAATGGCATTAAATTATGAATTTCTTTAAGAAAAAAGATTCGTTTCAAGAAACAGTTTCATATGCATTTTTTTCCTGCCAAAACAGTAGCATCATTTTACAAATTAAATCATACTCATGCCATCAAAAATATTTGTATATCTGGCTTTTGTATTATGTTTTTTATATCATAATTATCTGTCTGTCTGCTTTGAACGGATTGCATGTGTCGAGACACTGTGCGGTTGCTGTTATTATAAAGACTGAATTAAATGGATATTCTTTGTTTTAAATTGAAAAAATTAAGTAAAAGATTTTTTATAAATATCTTTAGTAAAGTATTTAAAGTCAATCATATATTTAGAAACACGTTAGCATGCCTTTTGCGGTGTGCGGTTTCCACATTAAAGTAGTCCATTTAAATAACCTGTTTAAAATTTGCTCTAGGATTTAGCTTGAAGATGCTTGCGTGCCTGCATCCTAGAAAATAAAATTCTATTAAATTAAATCAATTTTAATTGATGATCATCAACGATTTTAAGAATATTTACCAGCATGCTACACGCACTTAACTTCTGTGTACATTTTACGCTGTAAGCGCTCAGAAATTTATAAAAAAAAGGACAGAGAATATCTATAAAATTTAATTCCAATATTTATTTTCTTACTTGTTTTCTCCGTCTCAATGAAACGCATTTAATCTTAATTTATTTAAAATGTTAATTAATGAAACTTGCTTGTCACACAATTAATTTTTAAATGAATTTGCATAATTTTCTTAGCTTTGAGCTGTTTAACTTGTTACAAAGATTTTTTAATTAAAGAAAATTAATAAATGACGTTTAAAAATTTTATAAAAGATCTCAAATTTTCCTAAGAAATAATTGCCCGAAACCGCAACCTCACTAAGCGCAAATCAACATTAAGATATTCTAATTCAAGGAATATATCTTTGTTATTTAAGCTTTTTTGTTTGCAACATTAAGACAGTTGTGATTTCTATTTTCTTTGTGCAAGTAACGCAAATAACTTCCTATCACAAAAACTACCGCCTGTCACTAAATCTTTGTACATCTGATGTTTTCGGAATCCTCGCATAATATTGATGATTTTGATTTATAAACCTTCTGCTTATAGTAACTCACAAGAAAAAAATTGCTGCAGTTAGATCTGGAGACCAGGAGGCCCATACAATTTTGAGTTTCTAGAGATAATGTGTCTTGAAAATTGTTGGTATAAATCTACCAGGTGGCTATTTGTGCAAATAAAGAAAGAAGAATGCCTGAAAAATTATCCAATAACGATCTTCCGTGAACGTTACAGTGTGACCGTATTTTTCAAATATACATATACGGCCCGACACAGTGTGACTAGAGCTATGTGCAATTTTCTTGAACATTTTAAGAATGTTACTCAGTTTCAACAACGTACATTTTCACCTTCAAATTTAACTTGACCATCTCCCTGCAGCTCTTAAAATAAACAAACCTTGTGCCATTTGACTTCTTCAAGCCCTTGAAACTTTCAATTACAAACAACAACAAACATATTTGTAAGCCTTTAAATTTTTCTTTGTAATACATCTCTAAAATAAATTCTAAAGAAAAGACTTTTAAAATTTAAAAGTTTAACTCAATTATGACAACAATAATAATACACTGTAAACTGTTCAATATCAAGTCATTACAGCTTCCGTTTTTACGAAAAGTAACGACAAAAATACCCCAAAACTCACATATTCTTTGGAAGGTATATATATAATGGCACATCATGCAAACAGATGAAAAAAATACTTAAAACTAAATGAATGTTGGGTGTGTTTGTAGTTGTGTAAGAAGAACGGACATGCAGTCAGCAATAATTACTGCAATGTAAACTTGGCAAAGCGTCAAAATGACGTACGGACAGACAGACAGACAGACAGACACTTAACCACATTAAGCGGACAGATAAAGAATTAACAACATCATTAGCTGAGCCAAAAAGTACTAATAACAATTTATGAGCTTCAGTCTGAGTTTGGGTCATTTACTAGTTGTTGTTGTTGTTGTTGTTGTTGTTATTGCTGTTTCATCAAGACACACTGAACGGATAAATAATAAAAAATTTAATACATTTCGAACCAAACCTGGTTGTAATTTACAAAGAAGAGTACTTTTTCGTTGTTGTTGCTATTTGTCGTTGTTTTTGCATCGTACGTATGTAAGTTGGGGAAACTAAAAATCATTTGAAGTTTAACAGCAGCAGCATTAACTGCAACAACAATTAAGTTATTTGCTACTGCAAATATTAAATGAACGTAATGAGTTACTTGGTGTAATACAACAAAAGTGTTTCCAGTCTAAAATGTAATATCTTATACAGTAGATCATTGCTTAAAATTGTAATGGAGGATTTTGAGGGGGATTTAATATATACGATATATATAAGTTCCTTTTATTCCTACAAGGAGCGTTGGGCCTCATGATTGTTCATTCAAATTATTTGAGGTTTCATTAATGAATGACTTTCAGAAAAGCAGGTGATTGGTCTACTTACTGTATCCTATTCTGATGATGGGGCTGCTATCTAATCCCACAGGCTGGCTGACTAAGTACCACATTTGTATAGCGAATCGCTTATTATAAGAACAGACGTCTGCTTGCAGCCCCTCCAGCTGGGAAAACAGAAGCTGTAATCGCCTCTCGCGATTCCCAGGATGCTGTAATGACTTCCTAAAAATATTAAGCCAGTGCTCATTACAAGCAAGGCAATTACAGTAGAGCTTCCTCAATCTTTTTAAGTCAACTACTCTCTTACATACATACACACACGTGTATAAAGCAAAGAGAATAAAATAATAGTTGACACGTTCGCTGGCAACCTCATGTTTTTACTAACTAAACTCCAGAATTAAACGATACGACCACTTCAAAAGTACCACAATACGAATCGTCTAATTCTACCATTAGTCCGGATTGCTGAATCGTCCAGACTACAGTTAAAAAATTCAACACAAAGTTATAATTATTTTTATTTCCGAAAAATTTAGTTACACATCTTAAAGAAAAATAAATACTCTTAATATAGAAAATATTTAAACAGTTTCCAAAAGTGATTAAAAATATCAATTTTGTGAAATAAGAACTTGCGAGTATTTTTGTTTCAAAAAACTCATATGTAAATGGTGTTTTTTTAGAGGTATAGAACTTCGAATTGAAATAAAACACAAGAAAATCGTTTTAATGTCCATCAATTTGGCTTTATTGGAAGGATAATTTGATGCCATTAATGTTTAAATATGATTTCGGGCATGTGGCCGCCGCGGCTGGCTCGAATAAAGCCAATTCTGCAGGTCCAATTTTAAACCACTTTTTCGAGCATATGGGGCCGTATGTTGGCAATAACGCCACGAATGTTGGCTTCCAAGTCGCCTAACGTTTCTGGTTTGTTGGCGTAGACGAGCGACTTCACATATCCCCAAAGAAAATAATCCAATGGTGTCAAATCACACGATCTTGGTGGCTAATTGACAGGTCCATTCCGCGAAATTATGCGCTCATCGAATGTTTCCTTCAATAAATCGATTGTGACGTGCGCTGTGTGGCATGTAGCGCCGTCTTGTTGGAACCACAACTCATCCACATTCATGCCATCCAATTCGGGAACAAAATAGTCGGTTATCATGGCTCTATACCGGCTCTATACCATTCGGGTCCTCTTCAACACTTTGCTCTACAGCGGCAATTGTTTCTTCGGTGCGCACTGTTCGACGTCTCTGCGGATGCGTATTATCACATAGAGTAAACGTAGTGCGAAAACGATCCATTTAACCGAATTAATTGCTCTGATGGACGATTATGTCGACCATAAAACGGACGGAGCTTGCGGTAAGCTTCGCGAACTGAACCATTATTTTCGAAATAAATTTGCACGATTTGCAAGCGTTGTTCTTTTGTCAACCTGTTCATGATGAAATGGCAAACCAAACTAAATATTAATCACTTGACAGCTGACAAAATGGCGGCCAGTTAAAAAAGTGATGCCAACTTAAAGTTCTATACCTCAATAAAAAACACCCTTTATGTATCTTTATGGAGTTCATCTGCTCTAGTTTTTAAATTTTTTATATTAAATTTCCTTTTATCTTGCTTTTGTTTCTTAAACCCATAAAAAAGCTTTTAAAAATAGTTCAGTTGCTTCTTTAATTGAAGTTTTGCTTTCAACATTCTCAAATTCCTCCAAAAAAACTATCAATGTCTTCAATATTTTGATTTACAGTTACTGATTAAACTACTTATACCATCCTTAAAAAATATAAAGCGTTTCGCCTTGTGCCTCAGTATCGGTTTCAGAAGAGCAGAAATTAGCGAGAGGGTAAAGTGTATTCTATATTATTCATATCCTGACACATCGTATCTGTGGCTTTTCTTGATTGTAGATAAAATATTGTGGATTTTAAAACACCATATTGAAAGACACTTGTCTGGACTATAGTGGTAACATTTATAAACTGTCCGAAACATTGACTTGTCCGGATTACTGGATAGTCTGAACTAGCGAGTGTTAGGATTATAGAGGATGTACTGTAGTTAAATTTTGGAAACTTATGATATATTAAATTCTATTGTGGTACCCTGGTAGGTTAGTGTGTATCAATTAAACTTTTGTTTAAACATTTAATTGATTAAACGTTTTCAATTTTAGTTTAAAAATTTTAGTAATCATAAAGTTTAATTGACACAATTAAATTTTTAATTTCATGCTATTACTTTAATGAATCTTTCTGACAAATAACAAATGTCCAAGCCGAAAAGAAACGCAGCTTAATTTTTCTCAGGCCATTGAACAAGAATTTTCGTTATCCGCTGCACCTTAATTCTTCATACTTTTTTATATTTCATAAAAAGAGCAACTTGATTTTAAGGATTCATAGGTTTCTGCAAGGAGCATTTATGTTACTTATCAAATACCATTTAATGCGCCTTTAAAACTATTTTCTCAACTAAAAAATCTTATATGAAATCAAAATAAAATTAATATTCTCATAAATACAATACACACATTTGAAATTTATTCCCATGTATTTTAATATCACCTGGCAATACTTTCTGATAAATGACAATCACATAATCGTCACAGCGCGATGACTTGTTGAACGATTATGTTCGAGTGTGTAGTCGTATGTAGTAAGTTAAGCTCTGGAAAAGCAATTAAGGCGCCAGGTCATTAAAAGAGGTGTGACCGTTTACATACAACAACCAAAATAACCGCAACAACCACAACAGCAGCACCAACAAAAACAACTTCATAAAAAAATCACTTCACTTTTTGCATTATTCTGGTTTTGTGTGTTGTCTGCAAACGGCGCCCTAATGATGATGAATCGAATTTAATATTTTTCAAAACATCGAGTCGTCGTCATTTTCCATCTGAAGTGACATGTTTACATACAGCAGCTTAGAACGAGTAGCTCGATAAGATTAAGTACATTTAGCAACAGATTTTTCAACGTTTTTGTTGCCAGAACATGTGCCCCTAGAAGAGGTTTGTTTGTATGAGAAAAAAATGCAAGAATAGAAATTTCTTCAAAGTTGCTCAAGAACAGAAATAAAAAATAAACTAAAGGACAAGCAAATTACAAAAATTATGGGGTAAATTAAGGAAAATATTGCTGTGCTGGGCCCAGTATGCATTTCTGTGTGAATTTCGGGCTTAAAAATTTTCTGTTTACATGTTACTCCTTCATAGCAACAGAGGCATATCTCTAAAATTTTCAATTTGCATACAACACAACGAAGATATAAGAACATCTTCGTCTTAGGCTTTAAACCTGATAACTCATGTCAATCAAATTTTACCACAAAATTAATAAATTTTAATAACAAAGGCGTAAGAATATGAAATGCCAACAAATCAGTAGACCCGGCAAATGTATTGTTTTTTACACTGAGATACTTACAATGAAATAGGACCTTATATAATTAAATGAATCTCACAAAGTTTAAGTCCCAAGAAAATGAAATTACCACAAAAACTGAAAAAAATAGAACCAAAATATTGGGACTAAATGATAGGATTAAATGATAGAACTACTGCCAAGGCATAATTGAATAACTCACAATGGAATAAAATCCAAATGCACAAATATTCGAGGAAAAAATCCGTGAGACACGCCGAAAGCCGGCAATGCAAAAATCTTATGGTTATCGAAACTGGTTTTGGACATACCGCAAATTACGAAATCTTTGCACCAGACGGAAAGGCGAAAATGCAGAATTGATTTGAAAACTGATAGAATAATTTATTCGAAGAAAAAGTTAATCACAAAAATCTCTATTTTGAGAGATACGAATCCATACACGTTTCTTGGTAAATTTTTAATTCTGCGTAAGGGTATCATATGAAATCTTATCAAGAAAATTAGATGATAAATATATACATTTAAAAAATTCGCTAAGGGGTGGACATTTTCCGTTTTCCAAAAAAAAAATCTGCAAAATTTTGTGAATCGTAATAAACTTTTTTTCTTACAACTAAATGTTCTATCAGTTAGCAAAATTTTTTTGTTCGGAAGGCTGCCCCTAAGCTAAAGTTGTTTTGCTGGTCTTGGACATGCCGCGGAGAGAGAGAACTCCTTGAGTTTGACTAAAGGCCAGCAATACAGAAAATCGTTGGAAAAGTGAGCCGATGCTGGACATACCTCAGTGGAGAAAATCTTTGAGCCCATCCAAAGGCCGGCAATGCAGAAATGATTTAAAAAGTCGGTTTTTACAGTCAGAGTAGAAAATCCTTTAAAATATGTACACGATTAATAAAAACCAAAATTCAAAGACAAAACAGTTGTAAATTAGTATTGGTATGCTTGAACTTTTATTGCAAAACATCTGTCAGCAAACTGTGAAACCCTAAATGAAAACAATTCACGTATTCCATTTGCTCTGAACCAACACCTGAATGCTGATGGAACTGTTAGATAAATTGAATCTGAATCGCTTCTTTCAGCAACCCGTCAACTAATATAAATTAATTCAAAAAGTGCACTAAATAAAAACAAGTAAGAGTGCTATATTCTGCCGTGCCGAATCTTATATAGCCTTCACCAACGTACGTTATGCACTATATATGTAGTATACAGATACATACATAACTACACACATACATACATTTTTGTTTTAGCTAGTTACTTTTGTATGGCGAAATCAACCTTAAGTTTTCTAGCTCTGAAAATGTCTGTTCGCTTTGGCTGATTTTTAATAACAATCCATTTTGGAACACTTCTGATACACCAGTCTATGATCAAATGCTCTAACCTTCTGAGAGCTTCGGAAAACCGATTTCACATACACCAGATGGACAGGCGGACGGACTGACGGACATCGCTAATTCATCTTCCGTATGCATATGAATATTGTGGAATGACAAATGGTAAAGTGTATAAAATAAGAATACCTTAAACTATAGTTCAGTTTCTTAGTATAAGCGCTTTTTTCGGTTTGTGGCGATTCTTACGTTTTTTCGTTTTTCCGTAGCTTTATGGTTCTAAAGAAACCAGCATGTGATGGACAAACGGTCATCGTAGTGAAAACAATACGTGTTTTTTTTTACCTATGGAACTCATGGAACCCTAAAAAAGCGCACTTGTCCCGTTAGTAAAAAAACGATTAAATTACAATTGTCTTTGATGTAATTTATTGTTGTCCAAATACGAACTTTACCAAAATAAAATCAAAACAAGAAACAAACATTGATTGGAAGCCTCATAAAAATAACTAAAATTTTCATTCTCTCATTTGAATTAATAAGAAATTTTATTTTCTAATAAATTATTTACAAAAAATTATTGCATTCAAAAATTTTTTGCTGAATTTTAAATTGAACTAAAATATATTTTTTTAAATTTGCTGCTTGAATTTTTTTCTGTGTAGCAGTTAAAAATTTTGCATATTTTTGTTGCTCCTAATTCAATTCAATTGGAGGAGCCAAATCCTGCGAAGCGAAATTTTAAAACATAAATACTTCAATGTCTTGGCATTGCATATGTCAAAGTGACAGGCTGTCAGATGGACGGACATTCTGAATGCTACAAAAAAATAACCAACAAAAATTATAATGCAACAATATGCAGCACACATTTCTTAAAGTGTGAATTGCAAATATGCTGCTGGCTAACTGCAACACCATAATGAAACAAAAATGGCTGACAAAAATTTAAATTGTTTTGTGGTTTAATTTTCATTATTGCCACGAAGAAAACTAGAAGTTGTACGTGTATTATTTTGTTGGTGCTCAGGAAAGAACCAAGCCAAGCTGGCTGACAGACTTGCGGTTGAGAAGGAAAACGACGGTGACGACGACAACACACAAATTATTTGGAATGGTGTGGTGTGGTGTGGCTTGGTTAAATTAGGATGGTTGGTTGACTGGATATTTTAGTTGGTTGAATGGCTACAAAAGTTGTTTGATTGTTATTTTAGTTTTTGGCGATGGCCAACTTTTAACATCAAAACGAATATTTATTGTGACACCATAAAAGGAGCTGTTCGGTTTACATGCACAATCACTTGCACTTGCACTTGCACAATCACTTGCACTTGCAGCTATTCATGCAACAACCCCTTATTAAAATCCAAACACTTTTACATACAGTGGCACACGAATGCATGCAACATTTAACAGTGACATGTTGTTGACAACATGAAACAGAAACACACGCAAAGACATACTTATGTATATAAAATGTAATTTTATTTTTCAAGGAAATACAAAGAAGCTAATAAAAGACTTACATATAAGGGATCTGACTGGATTTAAATTAGAACGATATGTGTCAGTTTGTAAATTACTGTATTAAAGATATTTTCGGAAACATATATTTTTATACCCTTTACCAAAAAATGGTAAAAGGGTATATATAGGTTTGTCATTCCGTTTGTAATTTCTACAATATTAATAAGCGACACATAAAGTATATATATTCTGGATCCTTATGCATAGGGAAGACGAACAAGCGATGTCCGTCTGTCCGTCTGTCCGTCTGTCTGTACGTGAAATCGGTTTTCCCAAGCTCCCAGAAGAGCTAGCGACTTCGTTCTTGGACTGGTGTGTCAGAAATTTTCCGAAAAATTTTTCTATTGAAATTCAGCAAAATCGAGCAGACGGTTTCAGAGCTGGAAAACTCAAACTCAATTTACCCATAGAAAATAACTACCGAAAACAAGTTTTTATTACTTTTTTATTAAATTAACTTATTTTATACTTCGGTATGAATAAAATTGGTATTTGTAATTAAAAAAAAATTTTAAAAACTTAACAGATTAAAAAACGTTTCCAGGGTTGGAAAACTTTAACTTTTTTCCTAATAATTAAACATATTTCATGTTTTAGGAAGAAGGCTATTTTCTCAGGAACGGTAAAAGCTATGGGTCTGAAATTTGGACAGTGTATGTAGAACTTTGGTCGCTACAACAAATATATAAAAGCTAAAAATTAAAGGGTGTTCCAAAATGAGTAACGAAAACTTTTAAAATCCCATGTAATATACATACAATTGTATGTATGTGTGTACATACGCCTAAATGAAAAAGAATCGCAAAAATCAAAAAAAAATCGCCAAAACGAAAATAAATCGCTAAAATTAAAAAAACGCCATAAACCGAAATAAAATCGCCAAATCAAAAAAAAAAAATTGCCTGTATGAAAAAAATCGCCAAAAATTAAAAAAAATCGCTTAAATGAAAAAAAATCGCCAAAACGAAAAAAAATCGCCAAAATTAAAAAAAAGCCAAAAACCGGAAAAAATTGCCAAAACGAGAAAAAAGTGTCAAAACAAAAAAAATCCCACAATGACAAAAATCCGCAAAAATCGCCAAAACAAAAAAAAAAACATTTTTATATGAACAAAAATCGTCAAAAATTAAAAAAATCGCCCAAATGAAAAAAAAATCGCCAAAATCAAAAAAAATCGCCAAAACGAAAATAAATCGCCAAAATTAAAAAATAAAACGCCAAAACCGGAATAAATCGCCAAAACAAAAAAATTGCCTATATGCCAAAAACAAAAAAAATCGCTTAAATGAAAAAAATCGGCAAAATCAAAAAAATCGCCAAAACGAAAAAAAATCGCCAAAATTAAAAAACGCCAAAAACCGAAAAAAATCGCCAAAACGAGAAAAAAACTGTCAAAACTAAAAAAATTAAATATATAAAAAATAAAAAAATCGCCTAAATGAAAAAATCGTCAAAATCAAAAAAATCGCCAGCACGAAAAAAATCGCCAAAATTAAAAAAAAGCCAAAGACCGAAAAAAATCGCCAAAACCAAAAAAAAAATTGCCTATATGAAACAAATCGCCAAAATTTAAAAAGCACCAAATTAAACATAATGCCAAAAAATTAAAAATTGCACTAGAAAAAAAGTATGAATTTTTTCACGAAATGAATATGCACCTACATATCTCTATGCTTATGTTTGTATCTCTATACTACATAAACGCACTTTGGTAAAGGGTATATAAGATTCGGCACAGCCGAATATAGCACTCTGACTTGTTTTTAATATTTAAAGATCAGTTAAACAAAACAAATCTGAAGATTAAAGCATTCTTGAAACATGTTTTTTAATACTAAATTCATACGTGCTAGTGCCATGCACAAGAAAATTTTTGAGACCTTCCAAGACATGAGAGATTTTTCAAATGCTACAGCGAAATATTCTGAAACAAACGCTAAACAACACTGTTGACAAGACAAACAACTGAAACAAATAAATGTCTTGTCAACAGTGTTGTTTAGCGTTTGTTTAAGAATAGTTCGCTGTAGTAAAGCATTGGAAAAATCTCTCATGTCTTGAAATGTCTTATAAATGGTCTTGTGCATGACTTTAATACGTACATATCTCACTTAATAAGCAAGAGAGTATAAACTCAAAATTTTAAAACTTTCTGTAGGGACCAAAACTGTTTGTGGTTACATTTTACGAGAATTTGAAAATCCGAACACATTATAGTACACAAATTCCATTTGAAAATATATGTATTTACATTGTTTTCATTTTAAAATCTTGCCATTATTGGAGGAAAATATTTATGTTTTGAAAAGAGTCCCAAATCAAAAAATATGTAAAATTGTGATGATAAAAACAATCACATTTCGAATTAAAATCACAAAATAAAACATCATTTACCAACAAAACAGTATCAAATCAAAATACAACCAAATTTTAAACAAAACAATTTGATTAATTTTTAATTATCATTGTTTGAACTTCATTTGTTTCTATAATATAGAACCTATATTTATGATTTTGAACGGGCTAAGCTTCGTATTACCTTTTAAGCCAAATTACATTTGATAATTATTAATGAACAAATAACAACACTAAAGTTAGTCGTTAATATGCTGACTAACACATAGTTGAACGAAACAACTAGCTGTTTTCGAAGGCCACTAAACCTTCATCATCAGTGTTCTTTTGTGTTTGGTCCACTGTGTGTGGTATTGGTTGATATAGATTTCCGCTTTATATACATACGTTACTTTTTTGCAAATGGAATAAATTTACCATCTCTAAATTACAACAGTCTTACCATTGTCGTTTATTCTTTACTAGTTATGCACATGTTATTTCTGTGCACATTATATTTTTCTGGTTTGTGCAAGACCATTTGAATTGAACCCCAAAAAACCCCACAGTCCGTACTATTCCGTCTTATTATTTGCTTGTTAGTTTTCAACAAAAGGGAAGAAAATGAATTTCTGTTTTTTTTTATTTTAATACTTTATTTTTATTTCAGGCATGTCAGAATTACTATGAATCAAAAAAATAAACTAAAATAAAATTAAACTGAGTAGTTTTTTTTCTCCCATATAAAATATCAAAACTAATTAAAAGGTATTTATATATAATTCAAAATATTTTTTCAAAACAATGCGGCATACTATAAGAAACAGCTCGATTTTCATACATAGAAAAAAAGTTACATTATTTACATACAATAATTTTTAAAAATTTCATTATATTATTAGTTACGCTCTGTTGATAACGCTTTTTTGATAGAGCAGTAGATTCAATCAAAATAAACATATATCCAATTAAAATTGTAATCAAAATTATTACTTTTTCTAAACAATCACTTAATTTAAAAAAAATAATATTTTCCTTGTAGGCATTTATAAATACACAGAAAAAATTATTCCCAAAAAATTTTCAAACAAAAATTTGTTTGAAATAGAATTTTGATTCAGTAAATATTTTTTACTATTCCAGTAAATAGTTTGATCCAATTTTGTTTTAAGCAAAGCAAAATTTTAGTTGATACAATATATATAAAGTAATACTTGTAACAAAATTGTTAAGAGAACATTTCTGTTCCAATATAGAAATTGCATATATAGTTATTTATTTTATTTACTTTTTATTTTCATTAAAAAATTTTATTGAATCAGACAATCTGTTGATTGAAAAAATCGGGGGTTTTTTCCAACAAAAAAATTATTACAAAATCTTGTATTTGAATTTACAAATTTCTTTGTAGGATCTAAATTGAAAAAATTAGTATTTGATTCAGAGAATTTTGTGTTTGAAATGGAAAATTAGCTTTTTCTGTGTAAATGAGAACTATTACAAAATAGAATTTCTTTTTCTCCATATTTAAGTCGCAAAATAAAAAGCCTGCTGAATACTGTACCATTCCTCAAATCGTATCTTCAAAAAAAAAATTTGTTAGATAATCTCAAAATAAATCTAAAATGAATTAATGATTGAATGAAACCATGTTGTTGAATAAAATGTTTAATTTCAATAATATTTGTCATTAACTTGAATATAGTAATTATCAATTCCGCGCATTTTAAAATATGATTTAATTTCATTTGTTTGTGTTGGTGTTTTCCTTGCTCGTTGATTGACTCAAATGGTTCATGTGCAGATGTTGTTGTAAATTTTGGTTGCTCGTTTGTATACGTGTGAATTCCGACAACAATCCAAAAAACATCGTGGCTTGTGTTTTTTTTTTTACTCAACAAAGTACAATTTTTGTTATTGATATAGCGGATTTCTTTATCACAGGAAATTCGAAAATTAAAATTATCGAATACCGGCATTTTTGTTATTAAAAATTAAACTTATTTTTTTCTGTGCGTGTAACAGCTTCTCCTGTGCGAAGTATTTTCCACAATTAAAATATGCGCTCGTCTGTGATTAAAAATGCTCTTCACATAAGAGCTATAAGTTATTTTGGAGACTCCTATCTGTTAATTGGTCGCACGACTTAGCACCTCTTCATTATTTCCGGTGGTAATACTTGAAATCACCGGCTTTGGCTAATAAGCCACCAACAATTAATGCTTTGGACGCTATCATTATTCGTGTTATTGGAATATACCAGCCAGTAATTCTCGAAAAGATGTTCTTAAATTCAACTTCCAGAATGCGTGTAATAAGGAACAGCCGCCCACTGTGTCCAATGTTAATGATATCTATTTATGTTTCGAATAAAAATATTTAATAAAATTTAAAACTTTATACTATTTTTAGGTTTCCGTACGCCAAAGATGAAAAGGAACCCTATTTTGTCGGTTACTGGCTATTTTCCCAAGAACTGTCGGAGCTACAGACCTGAAATATTCAGAAAATATGTAGAACTTTCATCGTTATGAAAACAACTATATAACTGGTAGAAATTAAAGGGTATTCTAAACCGGGCAACGACACTTGAAATTTTCTAAGGTTTTGTATTTTTATGTAGTCTACACCAATAAAATAGTTAATAATAATAAAGGGTTTTCCATCAGTTAAAGTAATTTTTACTATATAAATTTACCAACTTGCAGTATATTGGAAACCGGAAGAGGCAATTTTAAAAAAGGCTAAACTAAAAAATCCCAAAATCATAAAAATGCTGTAAAGAAAAACAGCCAAAATGAAAAAAACCCTTAAATGAAAAATATCACAGAAAACAAAATAAATCGCTAATATGCAAATAAATCACCAAAAGTAAAAATATTGCCAATAAAAAATACAAAAATTTTAAACAACCCAAAAATATTCGTCAAAAAGCGAAAAATTTTCTAAAAAGAAACGGGACGTTTCATGTGCGATTCGCGAGAGAGAGACGGGGGGAAAAGAAACTGTCCTGTTTCCCTCGTCTCTCTTTCAAAAAAACTAATCAGCTTAGCAATAAGACTTGCATAGTGTAAATTAGGACTAATTATTTGTCTGATGGGCAATTATACCTATCATAAGGTCAAAGAAGAGAGCGAATAATTTTAATTTCGAATTGAACTATTTTGCAGGCATCGTTCAGGTGTCAGTTAATTCATATACATATGCGCTCATCGAATGTTTCCTTCAATAAATCGATTGTGACGTGCGCTGTGTGGCATGTAGCGCCGTCTTGTTGGAACCACAACTCATCCACATTCATGCCATCCAATTCGGGAACAAAATAGTCGGTTATCATGGCTCTATACCGGTCTCCGGTGGCGAATCGATTCATTCGGGTCCTCTTCAACAGCGGCAATTGTTTCTTCGGTGCGCACTGTTCGACGTCTCTGCGGATGAGTATTATCACATAGAGTAAACGTAGTGCGAAAACGATCCATGGTTAACCGAATTAATTGCTCTGATGGACGATTATGTCGACCATAAAATGGACGGAGCTTGCGGTAAACTTCGCGAACTGAACCATTATTTTCGAAATAAATTTGCACGATTTGCAAGCGTTGTTCTTTTGTCAACCTGTTCATGATGAAATGGCAAACCAAACTAAATATTAATCACTTGACAGCTGACAAAATGGCCGCCAGTTAAAAAAGTGATGCCAACTTAAAGTTCTATACCTCAATCAAAAACACCCAATAGTTATACAAAATAAGTAACACATGTCAAAATGGTGCACATATCGACTAATGTGCTTGATTTAAAATTCTATCAGCCTTATATATAAAACTTATTAAGGCCTTATAAAGGTTTTTTAAAGGGAATTTGCACACAAGATTTTTCTTAATTTTCACAAACTATTTATTTTGATGTTTTCATACGTTTTAGAAATAACTTTCATAAAAGCTTATACCAGTTTTTATCTGTCATATTTAATATGTTGCCAATATTTAACACATTTCTTCTAAATACTTAGTTAGACTTTTTAACTTAATCCTCAGCCAGAAATAAATCCTCTTATATGCTCATAAAAAATAGAGACTTATTTATCATTTTTCTATTTGTTTTTTCCCCAAACTATTATGTTAACTTAAAAAGAAGTAAAAAGCAAGATAACGCAGAAAATCTACGACAGCATAAAGTGGACAACAAGAAATCATAACAAGATTCGCTAAGGACATTTAAAAATAATGTTAAGTACTTTGTTAACAAAATAAATCCCAAAACAAACCTAAAGTCATATACAAATGTAGTGAAACGTTTAAAGAGTCCCTTTTTGGGGCCACAATCTAACACACGGAAAACTGACAATGAGGGGTTGCTAGAGAGAAGGAGCAGCAGCATTTGTAGCATTAGCTTTTAAATTGTTATAAATTGTAAACGATTAGTTTTAAAGGTTCTTTTGAGACCAAATTAGATGAAACAAATTGTGTGGCAGCCTAATTAGAATAACTGAAACCCAAATTACCAGTAAATGATGATAAAAGTAAAAAAATATTTAATCGTACTTGTATAACAAAATAATTTTCAATATAAAAAAAAAATATTAAATATAATAACTTGATTGCAGTGACTAATTATCAAATTTTTAGGGATACGGAGCAAAATTCCTCCTTTAATTTTTTCTAAGGTACCAGTAGCTTTGAATTTATATGGAAAGTAGAATCAGGTGCGTGCATGGAATAAAAATGGAGCTTCCCCTTTTACACCCAAATTTAAAATTTTTCTTTAAAATTAGTTCGGTTAGTTATAATAATTATTCGAATACTTGAAAAATAAATTCATTTTTTTTCGAATGATCAAACATTTTTCAATATAGAAATAAAAATTATTCTAATAATCAGTTAATTTCCCTAATTACTTTATATATAAAATATTTTACATCTCATAATTATTTAAGTATTAATATGACTAAATAATGAACTCTGCAAAACTAGTTTTTTTTTGGTATTATGTCTTTTAATAGTTGAGTAGCGATATACACAAATACTAGGCGAAAATTAGATAATTTTGAGTTGGCCCCTTCTAAAAAAATAAGTGCGATAAAATGATTATAAATAATACAATACCGTTAAATTCTATATTTAACAATAATTTAACCAATAACGGCTTCCATATAATTTTAAGCTATTTAATTTTGGGCCACTGTCTAAATTGCACTGGCACACAGTTATTTTCAATATCCATTTTTGGTCATCAATCATGATGCCAGTTAATGAAGTTGAAGTTGTAAAAATCCAACTTATGACTTCACTGGAAGATGCACGTAAGAATTCTGCGTATAAAAATGCACCTTCGCCTTAAGTAAAGTTAACATTCAGCTTTATTTTGTGATGAATACTTTAGCAACAAAGTTACAGAATTCATAAATTGTATGTTTAATTTGAGAGACTACCACCGCAACTTGCACTAAATAAAATAAACAAGTGGACGGTGCACATTGAGCTTTGTCGCAATTTAAAATACCCTACACCATTTTGGGAAGAAAACTTACGAATAAAATTTTTAAAGTTATTTTTATTTAGTTGTATGTTATTGTATATAATGTATACAATATTTATAGGAGTATGGATATTATAAGAGTAGCTACACACAGAAAATATTACCGATGTTAAATCAACATGCCAAAAAGTTCATTCCAATTCATTCAAAAGACATTAAATTTACAAGAAATAATATGTTGTTTGAGTGTGTTGGTGTTTATTTGCTTTCTTCATAGCTGCAATACACTTTTGTGCTTAATTGTGTAGGTTGTTTTTGCATTTTTGTTGTTTTTTATATTTTTAAACAGCCGACAAACTGCTACTGGCTGGTAGGCAGTGTACTAGTCTTGCATTCGGAGGATCGCAGGTTCGTATCCTGGAGTCAAGTCAAAGTATTTTGTATTTTTTTAACTAAAACTTTTCAAGTCAAAGCATTTTGCTTTTTTTTAAATAAAACTAAAACTTTTCAAATAAATTGTATGTTAAATGATAAGAAATAATGTTAAATTATAATTCAATTCAAGATGGTACATATTTAGTGTTTATCTTAAGAATATTTAAAGTTGTTGTGGATGCAGGGGTAAGCACGCGTTATAACGCAGCAATTCTTTGCACTACCATTTAATTTAATATCTCAATTTTATGACTTCAGCTAATTTGTAGTTTTTATTTAAGGCACATCAACCATTTGCACTTAAAATATAATAACAAATTCCTGTTGGTTATACAAACCAAACTAAATTCAGTTAGTTTAGATTACAACAACAATTTACATCAACTTCAAACTTGGCAGCTGAAAGTGGTAAGATAAATCTATGAAATTTTCTTACTCTGGGTATTTGGTTGCAAATAATAGAAATTACAACCCTAATTAACAATTTAAATACATATATACACCCTACTTGCCAGCAGTGGCGCAGAATATAAAATTACAATATGACTTAAGTGGCACCACACAGTAGCTGCCCGCCCCCAAATGCTCATAAAATATTAAGAAAATATAAATGCTTTTCTGTCCCATAAACTATTCAACTTTACGATTTAGATGCACTTTTAACACAGGCAAAAATCTATAAGAAAAGGCTGCAGCTAAAACCACTTAAATGATTGATCGTAAAGAACGAAATTAGTATTCCGTATTTAAGCTCAATAAGGAACTTAATTGTTTAAGTTAATATTCTTTATGGCTCAATAATACTGTAAGCTTCAGCTTAAATACAAATCATTTTTAGTTACTGAAGACGAAACTATTATAAGCAAATACAGCGGGTAATTTTTTTTTTCAGAGAGAGATAAGAGGAAAATAAACTGATTAAATAACACATATAGTTTTGGATCGATATAATAAGTGGCAACAATTGGGATTGCCATTCAGCCCTCATAGAAGCCCTTTAAAGTTCCTTTTCACAATGTATGTATGCCCTTAAAGCCCCTGTTAGCTTTTAATTATGAAAATTTTAAGAACGACTGTAAGCCAGATTGTAATAACAACAAGATAAGTATGTATAACCACTAAATTGCGAAATTATTTAATTTTGCCTGAATTGGCTATAAAGCCTTAAGTGGTTTGTATAAAATATATTCTGGAGCTTACATCTAATACAAAACCAAAACACTACTGCCAATTGAGAGTCACCCACCTCCAAAAAGGCGCGTTTTGTGAGGTATCTATTCAATATTCATTCTTCAGGACGAACATATATATTTAAAAAAAAATAACAAGGAAAATAATAAAAAGGGCAACATTAGAGAGACTTTGTAACAAAAGCAAGCGATTTTTCATTAATCTAACTATTCATGAAGGAGTACGAGTACACATGTACGTTTTCATCTACACAAACCTTTAACTGACATTAAGACTTACTGATCTACATTTTGTTTTTATCAACAGCAACTGTTTTTACTTAAAAAGTAAAAATTAAACCAAAAGATAAAAAGATCTGCTAAGGAATTAAAAAATAAAAACAAAAACTCTTAGTTTTTTCGCAGTTGTCGCAAAATGATAATGACCCAAACTATACGAGTTTTATACAATAAAATGATAAGAATCTAAATCACAGACTGGCGCTTATAGAATGAATAAAATACACAGATTTTTATCAAAAACACAAGATCTTAACATAGTTAACACGATCTTTAGTTGTAGGAAGTATTTTTTTTTTTGTCTTTTTTTTCTCATTCATTATTTCAGCCAAGTTAGCGAGTGTTGTTTGGTGGCAGTCATTGTTGGCTGGTTGGTATGCATGCAACATACACACACACAGAATGCACATGAAAGATGCATGTTTAAATTAAATGCTTGTTACTTATTCGACATGCCTGCAATTTCAGTATTTAGCATTACTGGTGGGCTAAATTGTTTAAGATCAGTTGTAATATGCGTTAAAATGCATCAATTGAACTGGAAGACTTATTAGAATTTTAATTTCAAAGACATATAAAACGATTTTACCCGTGACTAGCTCTGCACAGCGAATCCGTAATTAAAATAATCTCAGAACCCTGATGGATGCCGCAAGTTGGAAACGCCAGGCTGCCTTGAACGTACATACTTATATTTGTTAACCTTCCAGGACTATGGAATCGATGTTTACTTTGGCGTTTTGAGTCGTATTAACAGAAATAAATAAGCGTGTTTTTGTTTGAGTGTCACAACTTTGAGTTATCATGAAACTTATCTGTTCTATGTATTCTCTTAGATCTCTCCAATCGGAGTCCTTTAAGCGTTCAAAATCCTGTACGTTGGCTCTAAGGAAGTTTTTCTTGTGATTTAACGCATTTTCTTGTGTATACACAGGTAGTGTTGTAATAGCTTTTTCTCTTTCTCGTTTACTCTGCATATAATATTCTATATCTGTCCCATGTGATCTCATCTCCGTATGGTCGGTTATTATGCTAAAAAGTATCCTTTGCGCTGTGTTATGCTAGGAGCACAACTGGGACGAACGACGAATTTTTCGGTGCGAACTTTCGTCATAAAAAATAAAACACATTTGTGCATATGAAAATGAACATAACACGGCCGTACAACGAAATTCGTCGTGCGTTACGAACTCTGAGATAGATTTATTTCTATTTTGTACGCCGACGAACGACGAAAAATCAAAATTGAGAGAAAATTCTCACTCTCTCTCTCTCTGTTTTTGTACACATAACAACCAACTTTGTCAAATATAAGAGACGAATTCGGTGAGTAAATTCGTCGTTATTGTGCTTCACACGACGAATTTACGCAGCTAATGCTTATGAACGAATTCGTCGACGTGGACGAAATTCGTCGTTCGTCCCAGTTGTGTTCCTAGCATTATTCTATCTTATATTCTCTTCTAACTTCTCCTGTTTTATATTACCTTGCACAATGCTTGTTAATTTTCCCACTGTAGCATTTTGGCATAATTTGTCATGATAGATTGAAAGTCTTAATTCATTAAATCTTTGAGAACAGCTTGATAGTAAATCCTTGAAAATGCGATCTGACATCAGTTTATAAATTTTCTTTAGCCATTTAATTTTTTCCGTAATAGTTATGATCTCACTCTGAAAAACTAAATTATGATTCAGCAAACGAAAGCATTTTCTTACATTTCGACTTCTGTCTTGGATTATTCTTATTATTATTAAAAATGATCGGAATTAGATGAAATGAACGAAGTAAACATTGCACATCATTTCGATAATTTTTAAGTTAGTGAGGATTATGTCACACATTTCGCAAGATAAAATGTCAATTATCTCTTGATTTATAGTTGCATGTTCTGTGGCCAGCCATTCTCTCACCTTTGTAGGCCTGTAACCTATTCATTGATCAGCAATATCGACAAAATGTTATCCATAGCTCCATGCAGCATCATCTTTCTGTAATGATGTTCACAACTTTAACGATGCGTTCAATTCAATTTCAATTTATTCTTCAACTTTAAGTAACTGAACCCAATGGGCCATAAATCGTTAACAACTTGTCTACATAATATAATACTACATATAACAAAACTTTATAATAAAATAGTTGGTGAAAATCTTAAAAACTAATGAAGACTGTTATAATAAATGTAAAATATATAAATAATATTTATCAATATTTAACATAAATATTTGTATATAAGAGAGTTAGGACAGGTATTGTGTTGTAGAAAAGCAAAATAAATTAACAATTGTGTTTGTATTGTAAGAGAGCATAAGACATGAAAGTATGTATGTATAAGTTATTGTGTTCAAGATATAAAAGAACTTTATTTTTATAAGTTTGATGTGAAGAAACAAAAGATTTAAGGCTGTCAGCAGATTATTAAAAATTCTTGCAACTGTAGCACGAAATGATCGTTCCAAAATTGAAGTTAGCCTTGAAACTTTTATTTGACGATTTTGTTGAGACCGACAGAAGGTAAAAAATAAAATTATTCGCAATATTTTCCCATCTTTGTATAGTAATAGTCTTAATTTCAAGTAGCTCACGAATGAACATCCTAAAAATCTACATACATAATTTGACATATGAGTGCGTCTTCTAAGACTATACAGTAACTGTGTTCTGTAAGTTGCGAGAAGTTTTCGCGTCGAGAAAAATCAAACAATTATATTGGTTGTCCTGTTTTTTACAGGCTGATTCATATACAACCTGAAATAAGCTTAGAAGAAACATGAGCAAGTCGTCCTGTGTTTCACAGAATGACAACAAACTTTTCGTTTGAAAGGTACTCACCAAAGTTACAGAACATAGGCACAGAAAACGAACAACTCTATTGAAAAAAAAATATGGGCATAATCAAAGTGAGAACAAGCTTTATTTTTACCTGCACGGGCAGTATAAGATTTACATTATTAATTTTTCGAAGTGCAATATTAACCTTGGATGCTACGGAATTAATATATCTTTCAAACTTTCATTTGGTTAACAAACTGAATGTCAATACCATAAATCTTTATGGCCAAATTAGTTTTGAGGGGCCCAAAGAACATTGCTTTAGTTTTAGCGGTATTTATAAATAATTTATTATCGCTCATCCAACGAAAAATAGTTTCATACAATAATCAATTATATTTTGCATGACGTCCAGGAACTGTTTTTCACCACAAAAAAGAAAACTAAATCATCTGCAAAAGCAAATGGAATACAGGACGATATAGATTCAAAATTGGAGAAAAGCTCATTAATATAGATGTTAAATAATATAGGTCCTAGGACGGAACCTTGTGGAACACCACTCGTGACAGGTAAAAGCTTCAATATTTTATCTCCAATTGTGACATATTGATATCTATAATTAAGATATGAATATATAAGATTACAAGATGATGACGAAAGACCAAAATTTCGATGCAATTTCAAAATTAAAATTACATAATCTATTTTATCAAAGGCTTTGGTAAGATCCAAAGATTTTTTTTTTTTTTTTTTTTTAATACATGTATTTATTTATTGTATCTTCAAATATGAACTAACAATAAGTATTCAAATCTTAAATCTAAAATATAATTATTAGGACCGACCACTGTCGGACATAAACTTGTTAATAGTTATAAATAATACATAAGTAGTGATAATAAAAAAAGAAAAAAAAAATTATAAAAAAGTATAAAAAAAGTATTTTCAAGAAATCCCATTTGGCGTGTTGAGTAATAGAGCCCTTGTGTCCCTCTTTTTTGAGCGGATGTGTCCAGTAAAGTTCAAAATATTACGAGCAAGCGGATTAGGATGTGACTCGAGTTTTGTTAAATATTTGCCTGCGTATTTTGCAATTTCTTCAGTCACTAGTGGCATATTTAAATCACGATGTATATTAGAATTTTTGATGTACCATGGAGCCGATGTTATTAACCGTAAAATTTTGTTTTGCCTTCGTTGGATTCTCTCTACATTGGAAGCTGAAGCAGTGCCCCATAACTGGATACCGTAACACCATATTGGCTTTAAAAGCGACTTGTATAATAAAAGTTTACAGTCCATGCTAAGTGTTGAATTTCTGCCAATCAACCAGTGTATTTGAGATAACTTAATTTTCATCTGAGTTAGCTTAAAGTCAATATGATGTTTCCATGTAAGCCTTCGATCAAGGTGTATACCAAGGTATTTCACTTGGGAGTGTTGAGGAATATTTTGATTATTGATTCGAATTGGGGAACAAGTATCTCTTCTCAGGGTAAACGTTATATGGACACACTTTTGTTCATTTACCTTAATTCTCCATAAGTTCAACCACATTTCCAATTGTGTAATGTGTTCTTGTAAATATCGGGAAGCCTCGTGAGGGTTTTCATGCATACTAAGGCAGGCTGTATCATCGGCAAACGTAGATGTATGGATATTGCTGCTCAAAGGCATATCACAAGTATAGATCAAATACAAAACTGGCCCCAGTATGCTCCCCTAGATCCAAAGATAAAAGGATATTTAAGTGACATTTACTCATGAGACGAACTGATCCTTCAGTAGAATTTCTACCATTTTCAAAATAACAGGTAGAACAGAAATCGGACGTAAGTTATCAGTCTCATTAGATTCGCCAACTTTTTTATGGGAACCACCTTACCATAACAGTTTCTCTTAATACTCTTCAGTAGAGCCCATATGTCACCTTAGAGTTTGAGCCTTATTTCGAACCAATTACTCCCCTGCTGAAAGCCCACACAATATGAGCTTCTCTTACTCTATATGGTGTTTCCAAGATATTTGTATATTTCTATCTTGAAAGACTAGGGATTCAATATATGTAGGAATCTTCAAGCAAAATTAAATGATGAAAACGATTCAAGCAACAAAAGCTTTCAATGCATAGTATATATAGTAAATAGGAATAGGAAACTGCAAATGAATTAACCTCTCAGATCGTTGCTAAGGTGCTTCAAATCTTTCTTTACCCCTAAACATTTGTTCGGCACTGTACTGTTGCACTTACAACAACATGATGTTTGCATTCAAGTTATGCATGTTTAACATCTTGTTATTGCTGTTGCTATTAACTGATCGTTCGTTAGAACATTTTGTTATTGTAAATTTTTAATAGTTAAAGAAGAAAATTTTTGCGCGGAGATTCTAAAAGATTTCAGTAGCAGTCGTTACTGATTTTATGCAGCGTGTTTTATTTTGTTTTACATTTTTTTTTTGATCGCTTGGCATTAAGAAGTTAAAGATCTTGTTAAACATGTTACAGTTAAAGGTTAATTGCAAAATAATGTTTAAAATAATGTCAATGTGGTAGTGCTGCAGCGGTTATTTAACTTCAAAATACTCTAGATGTTGTGGCAGTGGATGGATGCAAAGGTGGCTTTAAGGAATTGGATATTTACATGCGGGAGTTGTTGTTAGTTTTTTTATACATTGTTTTATATGCAGCTCTCAGAAGCAAAAATTTATTAATAATAAAATTGTTATTAGATTGTTATATTCTACTGCAAACATTTAAAACCGTTTGTTAATTAATTGTATTTAGTTAAGGGAAATTCTTCTGCAATTTTATATGACTGCTTTCATATTTATTTATTGTAGAAAGTGTGGGCATCCCAATCTGGGTGGTCTCTCCAAACAGTTGAGTAAAATTAAGCTTAAAGAAATAAAATATTTAAATTTTCAAGTACTGGATTAGTGAAAACAACAACTGGACAACAATTAAGCCAGACTTAAATATATTCTCATTTCACAATTTGGATGTGAAAAGTCGTAGTATAAATCCAGTCTAGGTAAAAAGTAAATTATACTTTTAGAGATTTTAAACTAGTTAAAGAATAATTTTTGACTCGACTTATTAATTTAAGAAAAAAAATTGCAAGGCTTATGCAACCCAAGTTTTTGTGCGGTATTTAAACGATTTTTCTTAAATTTTATAACATCTAAAATTTTGCTGATTGTAATCACAATAATAATATAAATTTATCCAAAGTAATGGCTGACGTTCAGAGAAGCACCTGGATGGGCATTACAATTGCCCAGAGGAGCACGCCTCAGATTATGTGGTGAGAACGGGTGCAATAAGTCGCTTTAGACTTGCAGTGGTTGGTCATTGAAACTGATGGAATGGGACTTTCGGGTCAAATCTGATAATTTATATGGGGGTGGTGCGGTCTTTACAGACAGGTCCAAAGTTAAGGAATGCTCGAATGCTGGTATCTATATCTTGGGGACTCATATTTTTAATTCTTTCAGAAATTTTGGTGATCCTCAGATTCAAGGAACTTGAGGTCAGAAATGCCTAAAAGTGAGGAGGTAACCTTCTTCCTCGACACTTAGGTGACACTAAAAGCTTTGAAGGGACACAATGTCAAATTGAAACTAGCTAGGATATCTTTCCATCTTCCTAGCGCATAGTTGATTTGTCTAAATTTTAGACTCTAAAACACTACTTACGGTGTTTTAAAAAAATATTGGGTTTTTAAAAAAATCTATATACTAACTTTCACCTAAAATTTTGATTTTGCTAAATTTAACTTTTTGTTAAAATATTTAGACAAATTCTTTTTTTTCTTTTCTTCCGCACTGTTGTCTTCTTGTTTTTATTACAATTCAGTTTTTGGTTGGAATACTTCATTTCGATTTTTACGTAATCGGATTCTAAAACGTTATCAAAATACTGAATATCAATCTTATTCAGTATTTTGATAACGTTTTAGAATCCGATTTACGTTTCTAAAAAATTATTTTATTTTTTAACATTTCAACCAAATTATCTAGAAAACAGGTCTCGCATGAAGATTACATGCTTCAATGAAAAAAAAGTTCAATAAATGCAATACTGTTAGCGACTTTAAGTGAAACGATTAATAAAGTAATTTTAATTTTTATAAGGATTTCTTGCATTATTTCAATAAAAATTTTTAATTACCAGCAACATGGAAGCATGAAGCAAAAAAAAATCCTCAAGTAATTTCTTAATGAAAACTTTGTCTCTGGTTTTTTTTTTGCTCCAGCTTTTCTATCTCTGCATTCATTCATAAAATACCAACGCCTTAATGGCGCCTCGCGTTTTTTAATTTTTCTTTGTCTTCTACAAATTACTTAGTCAGTCAATCTTCCTATCCTACCAGTGAAGCAACAGCCAACCAATCTTCTTGTTTTTCTTCTTCTTTTTGAGTTATTGGTTCTAGCAATACATAATGCAATCAATACAAAATAATACAAGAAACAATTGAAATCGTAGTCGCATTTATGTATTTGTATCATATTCAGCTTCAGCTACAGCTTCATCTTTAGCCTCATCCTCACCATCATCAGCAGTAGAGTTGTCATCATCATCATCATCATCCTTAGCGTCATCATTGCACCATTATCATTTAGCAAATGTATGCTAAAGTGTGTGTGTGAGTGTGTTTGTGTGCGTCTTTTGTATCTATTCGAATTTGGAATGGAATGTATGGTGACATTACATAAATTTCTTGTTGCAGCTTTTAGTTTTAGTTCAATTTTTTTCCAGTACCCTACAGGCCAACATTAATATGCTTAAATAATTTTTATATAATTAATGTTTGGTTAACACCTCTACTACAATGGAATAGGAAAAAAAGTTTACAAATTCTGTTAATGCAATATATCTAACATAATATTTCTATACAAATGTTGTAATACAGTAAAGCTTGCTTATAATAGAATAGCGGAATCCACTAGAATTGGAATATGTAGACGCAAGGCTGAAAAAGAAACGAACAGATAGTGGGACACAAGAAAATATTGCATGATCAGTAGGCAATTGTGAACTAAGTTGAATCAGAAAAATACGGCTCCTTTAATTTCAAAAAATAGAAAACAAATGTCGATGCCAGTGTCAAGGCGTGCCAGAGTAGCAAGCCGTACCGGCGTGGCTGGCGGCTAGCCAGTCAGCCAATTTTTTTCGACAAGCCAAGCCGCCGCCGAACCACTCGGCTTATCGGCGGCTTAGTACTAGCCGTTATTTTGTCTTTTATTTTTTATAATTTTTCAAATTTCGTATTTAATATGATAGCGAGCGTCCCAGAAAGATAGTTATTTTTGCTTCCACATAAAAAGAAAATGTTTATGTGAACGGGAACGAAGCTGCGACAACACTTACGTTTTCCTTTGGAATCCCTTCTTAAATACATTCACGTTTACATAGACTTTTTTGTTTAAGCGACTTTTTGATAATTAATTGTTCAAAGCTTTTTGTTTGTTGATCCGTAGCAGCGTTCCAATAAAGTAATTAATTTTTAATTCAATTGGAAAGCTTAAATAAAATTTATGTAGAAGGCAATCATGAATAAAATTCCTCGAGAAATTTTTCCCGAGGAAAAATTCCAACTAATAGCAAGTAATAGGGAAAAAAATTCTAATATGAAAAATGAGAAATTTCTCGCGAAATTTTATTCATAATTGCCCTGATAGTCTAGAATATGTTTCTATGGTTTAACAAATAATTTACGAAGCTATTTTTTAGGACATCAATTACTGCAATATTCAAACTATTGAAAAATAAATAATGTTACAACATGGTGATTCAATAATTCACGAATTTTTCTAAAACCAGACTGGGTTAAAACTTTTTTGCAAATGCTTTAAGCAAATCGGCGTTAAGCCGTACAGCCGCCGCCGCCGAAAATATTTGTCTTTCAGCCGCCGCCGAAATTTTTTGCCCGGCTTGCTACTCTGAGGCGTGCACATAGCTTACCGACCGGTCGAACACAATGTCTTTTGCCGTAGTTGCCAAAATGTCGCTGAAGAGGCAAATGTAGAAAATTTGTCTACGTTACTGGCCTGAACTATAAAGTAATAGCATGAGCATTTTGGTCACTCTACACGTTGCCAGAGTCGAACTGCAATGTATAAGTGAACCGAAAGGGTTTATTTATGTCAGAGATTCTGACTGTAAGTACGCTTGTACTTTTAATTTGCAAACAGTATTGCAAAATGTTAAACACTTGTTCTGTTTTACCCGACTTCGCAACGCAAAGAATTGTTTTGTGTTTATCAGTCTATGTACGTATGTTAAAGCTGGCCACTGAGCGAAAACCGAGAGTAATGTATTCGCGTATGTGTATTCATTTGTATAAGAAGCCGATTGATGTTCGGCACTCTGGTGCTATCCTGCAAATAATGTTCAACTACCAATCCAGATGAAACTGACTATCACAAGCATTCACTGCTGCACGATAAGTGTTCGTGTTTAAACGATTATCATCGTTCTTATTATGTACTAATAAATTGTATGCGAGTAGTCTATAACTATTCCATATGGGGTAGTTTTGTGTGCTCCGATGTATTCCTTCCCTAGGACATCGCAAAGTTAAATGGACCATGTTTTATCCATACATTTTGGACTAGTTTTGGACTAGTCCTTGTCCTTTATAGAGTAGGGCAAACATGCATGCATGGACTAGCCGTGTTATTTTCAGGGCAGTTTAAACCGAAACCGAACTCGTGGACCAATTTTGATAATTCGTACGTCAATCGATTTGTCTTAATAATCCCGATAGTGTCAGTAAGGATATGTTAGTTGCCGAAACTAAATTTAACGGCCAACACATGCAATTTTGTAAATACAAAACAAATAAATATATCAAAATGGCGAAATATATCAACATAGGTATCATTCGAGAAGTATTTTAAGATCATCTTTCGATTTTTCTTATAATTTTTCATTTCGAATGACCATTCGGGATATTTAACGGTTCAAAGTTGGTCGCAGTCGGGTTTGTTTTAATACTTTTTTGTTTAGGAACCCAGTTTTTGTTTAAAATTATCAACTTTTATGGTTTTTTACTTATTGCTAGAAATGTTCATGAGTAATTTAAAACAGATCATTAATGGCAACTACTATTATTAGTTTTTGATTAAATTTGTTCGTATAAATTTTTCATCATATTCGTTCAGCCTACGTTTATGTTTATATAAAGAAATTTTTATTGTACAGAAAAAAATATTTTTTTAAATCAATACACTTGAAAGAAACCATTAAAAATCAATTTTAAATTTAAATTTAAATTTAATTGTGTCATTCAAACTTCTTAATTTATTAAATTTTGAAGCAAAAGATTTAATTGACCCTAAATTGCATTGACAAAATATATGCATGCTATAAGTCGGCTAAAAATCGACTTTGAGCAACCGCCGAATATTGTCTTGTAACCAAGCCGCCGCCGAGGCTACCGACTTGTTTTGGCTCACATGTTTGCCGATAAAATTTTATTCGAAATATGATATAATAAATTTAAGTTTTTTTATTTAGAAAAGAATGTTAAATAAACTTTCAAGTTCCAAATTAATTGAAAAAATACCAAAAATGTCGTGACTGTACTTCATAAAACTGCGATAAATATGCGCATTTGGGAGGTCTGACTATGATGGCATTCACCCACTATTTACATACAGTCTTCATTAACCATCGATTACGGACAACTAACAAATTTTTGTTCGCACATCAATATGTGTAATGGGAACGGCTGATGCTCATATTTTATTCTTATTCGAATAACTTAAGATATATCCCACATAGAGGAACATAATTCTGCCGGATCTATGTTCGAATACGAATAAATTTATGTCTATTGTCCTACATAACTTTTTTTTTAATCATGCCCTATTCGACTATGCTTGCTCGGCCCAATTTAATATTTGCAAAGAGTTTAAAAAATTTATTCCCTAATGCATATATAAACATGAAAATTTTTGGTTTATTTACTTATTTTTATTGTTATCCTATGCGGCAACTAATTGGAAAAATGTTTTGAAAATTTAAAAATAGAATCAAAATAGAAAATTTAATATGAATAATCAATAAAAAAAGCAATGTTAGTCTGATCACAGGGGAGATGTGAAAACATCTAGTAACTAAAATAAGATGTATAAATTTTTGATTCTACTGCATTTCAAAATTTATGGAAAACTTCATCAATAGTAGTGGCATTATTAGTTGTGAGGGTTAATGGAGAATTGCTCATATGCAAGTGGAAAACGTCAAATAAAAATTTTGATAAAGCTTGCGACTATATGTTTGCAAAATTTGTATTAAAATCTCCACCCATAATAATTGGCGTGAGATGGAGATTTTTACACAATTGTCGTGCACCAGCTTCAGTGTAAAGCAACAGTACGTAATGAAGATATGTTATAATATAATATTATGAATTCTTTTTAAATACTGCTAGCTATATATTTCTTAAACAAATATTTGACATTTAAAATGCTCTTTTATTTAAAAGTTTATATATATTTTATTTATTTAATATTTTTCAACTTTTTAACAAAATTATCCCTACTGGCAACACTATTACACTTAACAAGCATTTTTTATTAAAATTATCATTGCTCCTGAAGGTATGCCTTAAAATTCGGTTGAGTTTACTTCTATCCAGCTTTTAAGTTTATCTGTACGTCTTGTTCGTATGATTACACTAATCCACTCATACATACCTTACACCGGATTTGATAACGCTTTACGATCTTACTCAAAATTTTGTAATTATATTGTGAGAAAGATTTTTACCACCTAGCGTATAGATGTTTATACATCAAAAGGAATATACAAAATATATGGACGAACAATTTAAAACAACAAATGAAAATTCTTAAAATAAAAATGTTTCATATATTTACGTTTTTGATGCATTTCCCTAAAAAAAAAATAAAGCCAACGGCTGAAAAGCACTCAACGGCTCTAGCCGACTTTAAGCCGCCCTCAACATTTATTTATCTGAGCCGCCACCACTGACTTCATTTATCGACTTGGTTTTCCGCATAGGACTCGGCTCTGCTGTAACCTGCAATTAATTTTTATGTACTTAACTTTAAATATACTCATGTCGCACCACTTTCTTTTGGATTTTTTTACAATGAGGTGCACCTTTTATATTCGGTGACTACCATGTGCTTTTCGTTAGCAAATAGTTTTGCATTTATATTTTTTTTTCTTAGATTTATCTATTTGCAAAGTTAATGAAAGCAGATACCATCACATACGAAAACTTGTATGCGAAACATTTTGTAAATGTTGCAAGGTACTTTTGTTGTTTTATTCATTTGTGCTATTGTCTATTTATGCAAGGAACTAAGGCTGAGTTTACATCTGTCATTTCTTGTGTCATTTGCCCAAAAACACGTAACCAACTAATTAGTAATGAAAAACTGTTTGATTCAGACATATATTTATTGATTTTAAACAGATTTGATTCTATAAAAGTGTCTATTAATTATGTATGAAACTGTTTAACTTAAGAAATACATGTCTGAAGCAAATAGTTTCTTATTAGTAATTAGTTGGTTACGCTTTTTTACGCTTGTGTGGCATTTGGCACACACATGTAAGCCCGGCCTAAATTTCTGATTTATTTCGTAAGTTCAGAGTAGAAGGATTTTAGTTATTGGGAGCTGTTAGAGTAAATGAAGCTAAATGAATGAAGTTTGCATAAACGAACGTAAATATTTCACAATAGGATCTATTTATATGTATATAGCTATGCTTAAAGCGGCTGCCAATTCAACTAAACCTAACATAAATTCAATGAGACCTAAAAAAACACTCGGGCAGTATTATAATAATATTGCCAATTAGCAGATTATCCAAAAATTATATGACACCCTTGCGATTGCAAATGTACATAACGCATATCACATGTCAGTTAAAGGTGTTGTGCCAAACAAGAACTTGGTCAAAATTTATATCTCACTTCTTTTGATGGCCGAAATTTTTGATAGGAACTTGGCCTTTTTCACATTGATGTTTTTGTGAGGATCTGAATACTTTTTGAAAAATTTTCTGTGATAACACTTTTTAAACTTAAAATTTCTAGGGTGTTTGATTTCTATTCATGATCACTGTGCTAGTTAAAAATGTCATACTTACACAAAATAATGGGTTAGAGCGTGATGAGTGTTGGATTGTACACCTTAAAAATTAATTATTAAGTGGGAGTGATCCGGCCTATTTTCTCAACATATTTACATATTAAAGTCTGCTTAGCTGAAGTACATACATGCAAAGTTTCAATAGGGTAGCTGGTGCTTTAATTTTTAGATTTTCCGATTGGGTAAATCAATTAGGACTATTTGTCCACAAAATGTCAGCTCTCTACAGTATAATATTACGTAAAATTTGTATGGGCGTGGCTCCGCTTACTTTTATATCAGCTAGTGCTTGTGGTTTATGTATAGTTTCGTAGGAAAAAGATATTGAGAAATGCATTAGTAATAGACTAAAAACGGCTAAGCCGAAGTACAGTAAAAAAAAAGCTGAGATTTATGGCCACTTTTCAAAACAGGACATTTTTACTTTGGATAAGTGCAATGGGTATGAAAAGTTTCAATAAAATTTAACTTAATTTTGAGTTTACAGTGCTTGTACCCAACGCTTGATTGGAGCTTCTGGTTTCTTAGATTTTTCCTAGTTATCTCTGATCTAGATTAATTTGTGTATCAAATTTCAGCTGAATTACTCATCTACAATTGCTTGTGTATAAAATTACAGTTCTCTAGCGTGAACTATACCTTATAATTTTTTGACCATCACCCCTCCCACAATATTGCTGTGAGCAGCGCTTATAATTCATGCTAATTTTCATCTAAAATATTTTAGGCCGAAGTAGATTAAACACAAGGCTAACTTTTATGGGGGTGATCCCACCCACTTTTTTAGGTGATAGTTTAAAGTATTGTATACGTATAACGTATATGCAAGGTTTCACTAAAATGACTTAATTTGAAAGATGTATATTAACAGCCTTATTTATATAACTTTTTAAGGCTTTATAAAGGAGTTTTTAGACAAATTTTCATAAAAAAATTTTATTAAAAAGCCTTAATAAGTTTTATAAATAAAGCTGTAAGTTTTCAGGTTCCAATAATAGTAGGGTGGACCCACCCATTCTGGTAAATTTTTTTGTTTTTTTCAGATTTTTCTAGTTGGTTTCTCACCCAGACCTACTTGTGTATCAAATTTCCGCTCATAAGCGCAACTTTTAACTTTTAATTTTTATGGGTGCAGCCCCGCTCCTTTGACTAAAATTTCTGGGTTTTCAAGTTTTTCTTGTTGTTTCCTCACCTATACCTCGTGTATCAAATTTCAGCTCCTACAGAAAGATCTGTAACTACTCCAAGATTTCATTATAATATGTACATATGTATATGTATGTATATAATAAAATCTTGTATATATTTTTGCAAATCGAAATAAATGACATAAAAGTAATTGCAAATTTCTACAAGCTGCTTGGACTCGAAATTCTTGCAATAAAGAAAGTACTCGAAATATCTGTTTCTTCATCATAATCGTCCGCCAGCATAATTTCTACTAATACTGCATATTGTAGCATTAATTGTTTCTGCTCCTCAACACGAGAAGCAATTAAATATATTCCTACTGAATTTTTTAATTCCATTTTATTTGTATACCCTTTACCAAAAAATGGTAAAAGGGTATACATAGTTTTGTCATTCCGTGTGTAATTTCTACAATATTAATAACCGACACATAAAGTATATATACTCTGGATCCTTATGCATAGGGAAGACGAACAAGCGATGTCCGTCTGTCCGTCTGTCTGTACGTGAAATCAGTTTTCCCAAGCTCCCAGAAGAGCTAGAGACTTCGTTCTTAGACTAGTGTGTCAGAAATTTTCCGAAAAATTTTGCTATTGAAAATCAGCTAAATCGAGCAGACGGTTTCAGAGCTGGAAAGCTCAAACTCTATTTTCCCATACAAAATAACTACCGAAAACTAGTTTTTATTACTTTTTTATTAAATTAACTTATTTTATACTTCAGTATGAATAAAATTGACGAGGGTATTTATTTCAGTTTTTTTTCTCGTTGGAAAAATGGAAAAATTTAATTTTTTAAAACAAGCACAGGGAAAAAAATTTAAAAAAAAATTTTGAATTTTTGAATTTGTAAAATTACTGTATTTTTATACAGACTACAACAATTAACACTAAAATTTAAAAAAAATTAAAATTACAGGGTTTTCTATCAGTTTATTTAATTTTGACAACTTGCTCTATCTTGGTAACCGTAGGAGGCAAATTCTTGAAATTTTCAGAAATGTAAAACAAAAAATTCCAAAAATTATCAAATCGACAAACTGAAAAAAATCGCCAAAACCCGAAAAAATCGCATAAACGAAAAAAAAATTTATTAAAAAAAATTGTAGCACTAAAATAAATTGCAAAAATTAAAAAAAATCGCTAAAATGAAAAATATCTCCAAAATAAAAAATTTCGAATAAATAAAATAACGTCAAGAACCTTAAAAAATCGCTAGAACGAAAAAAAGCACCAAAACTTATAATAGCGCAAAATTAAAAAAACGCCAAAAAAAACCGCCAAAATGAAAAATATTGCCAAATTAAAAAATATCGCAAAAACTTTAAAAAAAATCGCTTAAACGAGTAAAAACTGCCAAAACTAAAAAAAAACACCAAACAAAAAAATGCCAAAAACCTAAAAAAGCGCTAAAAGAAGAAAAAATCACTAAAACTAAAAAGCAGCACAAATTAAAAAAATTACTAAACCCCAAAAAAAAAATAACAAAAACGAAAAAAAGCACCAAATTGGAACAAAATCTACAAAATGCAAAATAAACACCACAATTATAAAAAAAATTTGCCAAATTCAGAATAAGCGCCAAAACCTTTAAAAAATCGCTAAATGTAAAAAAACATTAAAACTAAAAAAGAATCAAAGTAAAAAACGCAAAAAACTAAAAAAACGCTAAAACTAGAAAAAAGCATACAAACTAAGAGAAGCGCCAAATTAAAAAAAAAGCCAGAACAAAAAAACTTTAAAAAAGGCTTAAAAACTAAAAAATAATAATATAAACGCCAAAACCCGAAAAAGGTCGCCAAAGCGAAAAAAAAACACCAAATTTAAAAAAATGTGACACTAGAAATTGCAAAAATAAAAAAATTGCTAAAATTAAAAAAAAATCGCCAAAAAACCCCCATAAAACCTAAAAAATCGCTTAAATGAAAATATACATAAAAAAATCGCCATATTAAAGAAAATGCCAAAAACTTTAAAGAGATCGCTAAAACGAGAAAAAAAAGCACTAAAGCTAAAAAAACAACCAAAAAAACCAAAAAAAGCAGACAAAAACGCCGAAGCTAAAAAAACCCTATTAAAAAAACGCTTAAACCCGAAAACCCCCAAAAAACTAAAAAAATGCCAAAAATATATCTTATATAGGCTAAAGCTCATATAGTATTATATATTTAGTGTCGGTACGGCACGCTGCTTGCGCAAGTTAAAGTCGCACTTTACTGAATTTATTTTTAGTTAATGGAAATGGAAATAAAATTTTTCGCTAAAGTACAGTCTTAACTATAAAATTAATTAAAGAATATGTTCCATTTCATTTCCCTTTCCTTTGTGCTAAAAAAAAGTCTTAAGGAATAAACGTTTACATAATACCGCGCTATATACCTTTTTCAATGGGATGTTTAAATTGTAAAACAAAGGATTATTGAATAAAACAATATGATATGGAAGAACAATACTAAAATTATTTTATATTGTTACTAAAAAAAAAGAGAGAAGTTTGAATCTTTAGTGAACATTAGATTTTTTTAGGTTTGCGAACAAATATTGAACAATTTTGTTTCGAATTTTTTCGCTTTAGTGGGCATTTGTTTTTATCGAATTTCAGATCAAGTGAAATATTAAATGTTGTTTTCATTGGATAGTTTTGATATAATGGCGTTATTTGTTTATACAGATATGAATGCAACAAATGAGTAACTTATTCATCACGTACCAAGAATTAAAATTACTCTTAATGCAGCAAACTCGTATCTTAATAAATGCGTTTCATAATTAAACTAGATAAGATTAGTGTATTATTACTACTAATATATACATATATATATATATATATATATATATATATGTAATCAATTCCTTAATAGTCGCATATGAACTTTTATCCAAACACCGAAGTATAAAGAGATAAACCGTTTCTCTTTTCCTCTCCTGAAAACTTGTATTTTTTAAGATACGAGGTTGAGAAAGACCAACCTAAATTACGACGCAAAGCGTTGTCTTGCTGTCAAAATTTCCCATGCCCCTACAAGATGTATGAAACCAACCGAAATAACACAGCGTCAAAGCTTTGCGATTGGAAAATCCAATTTTGACAGCGCGTAAAGAAGCGAAGTTGGCTGCAAAAGTAGTGTTGTTCTGTTAATTAATGTAACTTTAGCTACTTTCAGGTAAGTTTAGCGTTTTTATTTTATATCTTATTTCTAGTTAGAGGTTTTTATCAATCAAAGTGAGTAAGCATTACTGCTTCTGGCGCAGCGTTAACGCTATAATTTAGGTTACTCATTTCAGCGTAATAGCCAAGCGCTAAATTACGTTGCGCTTTGCGTCGCAATTTAGGTTGGTCTGTAAGGCATCGATATTCAACTTATTGCTAATATCCAAAAAAAAATTCAATCAAAAAATACCGAGAGGTTACTTATTAAAAATTGTACTTTTTTCACAAAATAAATATCTATCTACATATCTATGCGCTTATGTATGTATTTCTATACTACATAAACAGCACTTTGGTAAAGGGTATATAAGATTCGGCACAGCCGAATATCTTGTTTTTTAATTAATGTTACATATATTTAAATTGATATTACCAAATTATTCATATAACTTTCTTGTTTGTATCAGATCTTTATTTGTTTTTGATATCTCTATAATTTAGCAACATGTTTCATTAATTCTCAGTAAAAAAAGAGACTCCAAAAAAGTCATGAAAATGTAGAGTTTTCTATGCGGAAGTAGTGAAATTTTCGATCCGATCTAATGATTTTTACATAGGGTTGTCATTGCAAGAATTTCTCTTTTTCGATGCCTGGTCACTGAATTGGAAGCGATATTAAGAAAAATTCCCTTTTTTGTGTTCTATGATAATATTTTCATCTAGGAAAAATGGTAAATAGTTACCTATTTTAACAATCCGTTTCTTTTTATACGAATTTAAGCCCGAGATAGTGTTTTCATGTAAATTGAAGCAAATAACTTTTAAATTTTAGACTAAAATTAGTTCATAAATTTCTTTAAATAAATAATTTTTTTTTAATTCTGGTGAGTATTTTCTAACACTATGGAGGAGTTACAAGGTTTTGTATGACTAAAATAAGCTTCTACATGGTTTTTTGCTCACTATCGGAAAATTAAAAATATCGATTTTTTGGAAGCAAAGAAAATGTAGTTCCGCTAGAATGACTTCCATTTTTTTCACTGGGTTATTGCAACATTAATTTCGTTCCAAATTTCAATAGCTTCTGTAGCAGCTTTCCGAGAAAAACATTCACATGAATATTTTCTTTTTTTCTAACTTAATGAAATTTAAAATTAATTACTTGTCAAATTTAATTCACTTGGCACGACAAAAGCACAAAACTTCTTCATAGACAGAAAAATTTATTGGGAAAAATTTTTCGAATTAGAAAAATCGATTTAAGTTTAATATATTTTAAAAATCAGTAAGGAAATAGGTTTTTTAATGCGAACTTTCAAGTGAATAAATCAGTCAAAACAGAGTAGGACACGAAGTCCTGCATGAAATCGAACTGACTCAAGACTAGTCACGTGACCGGTCCCGAAATGATAGGGACCAATACCAGTTCTAACACTTCATATGAAGCGGACCAGTCAGTTTTACATGGGGATAGCCTAGGAAGGGGTTAATTGATAATTTGTATTCACCTTGTTAATTGTCACTGAACTATGCCATAGGGACCTATTCGGTGTAGAATAATATAAATTATATAAAAATGTTATTTCGGCATTAAACTGTAACATAGAACACCTATAAACTGTTTTTATGGCTACAAATTTAATGAAATTTATTTAGAATCGGAAAATTTTTTGAGATTCGAACCGACAACTTCGTGCATGAGGGGCTTGCACACTACCCACTCAACCACAGGGCCACTCATATTTAAAAGGTATAAATACCAGTTAAACTTAGGTTAATATCTAAGTATAGTGACGGAACTGGTTGCAGAGTCACATTGAAGGGAACAATTAACATTTTAAATACACTATTTGATAGGTTCATGTATTCAACCACATCGAGCATGTTCAGTGCCACTTACTACAATACTAGACGGGGTCCCTATTAAATTGGCTCAAGATCAAGACGATGCATCACGAAAATGGTGAATATGTATATAACCATTTTCATTATATGTCATTTTTCACCGTACACTACTCCGTAATTGTGATAACAATCCCATTTTCTAAAGTCATAGGACGAGTACGTTTGGATCAATTTCCACCACATTTCCTGCGGGTAAATACATATATATACATATGTATGTAAGTACGTTGCTGCCATATGGCCAATTCATCTCTTTGTTTCAAAGTGATTTTATTATACCGTATCAACGTGAATTTTATATCACTGACAATCTGGTATTACCAATATTGACGGCAATTATGAATAAAATTCCGAGAGAAATTTTTCCCGGGGCACAATTCCAACAAATAGCAAGTAATAGAGAAAACAAAATATTCTAATTCTAGCAGAATTTAATTCATAATTGCCGTAATTACACTAGTTTACAAAATTATATTTTTTTCATGTACATTTGATGATAGGTGATTATCCTTATGTATGTTCTTCCGCTGAATTGAAAATCAAGATTTAAGTTTTTTATAGTATAGTTTTTGAGATATTGTAATTTTTTTAATTTTTATTGACTTTTTCACTTGACAAATCATATGTCGAGCTAGAAATTTCCGATAGGCTCGTTAGTTTCAAATGCAAAATATTAAGATGACGGATAAGCATGTATAACCTGACCTTTGATTGGTAAAGCAGTTCAAAATATGTCGATGAGAATAGGGCACATTTTCAGAAAAATCAAATGTTACAGTGATTCTCTGCCAGCAGAAGAGTACAAATCGTTAAAAGAAATTGCTCATAACTTTGTAATTTTTCGGTCGATTTTCTTACGTAAAAATACCATCTTTGCATACATGTACATAAACCAGACTTTTTTTATAATGATTTGTACTTTTATGTCGGCATAGAATCAATGTAAAATATGATTTTTCTGAAAATGAACAACTTTACCAATCAAACATTCAATTACACATATTTAGAACCTTGAATTTCAATATCAAGAACTACCCAATCGGAAATTTCTAGATCGAGATATGATTTGTCAAGTGAAAAAAGATCGAAAAAAATAAAATAAAATTACAATATTTGAAGAACTGTACCATAAAAAAATTTTAACTTGATTTTCGAATTCAGGGGAAGAAAATACATTCGGAAAATCACCTCTCATCAAATGTACATTTTCGTTGTAGTGTTATGTTTTCTTATGTTGGTTTTTTAAAATAATAGAAAAATTCCTTAAAACAATATTAATTTAAAAAACCTAATCTTTTTTACTCTTCTTAATTGAACCGATTTTTTCCCAAAATTTTCTGGTACCCCAATTCATTAAGAAAAGTGAACTGTTTTACAGGGCAATAACTACACTGTAAAGTGCAATGCCTTCCACCCTTACTGAGGGTAATTATTTAAGAATAAAACATACTACCCTCTTAGAGACCAAACTTTTTTAAGAACCGAACATCAAATTGCACTTAAGCCTGGATCACACGATTGGCAAAGTGTACCAATTTTCGTCAGCTCACTGCAATAAAGTTATATGCAATACGCCAAAATGGCATTGTTTTTTAATTAATTCTTGAAAAAGTCTAGATGAGTTTTTACTAATGTAGTGTGGTGCAGTTATGTGATTATATTTCAATTAGTTGAGAAATAAGGCAAATTTACGTGATTACTTATGTGTTTATTTCAGTAAGCCGACGAAAATCGGTACATTGTGCCAATCGTGTGATACAGGCCTTATAGATAGAAATGTAGCATATTTTTTTTTGGTATAAAATAAAACATCGTAAGTTATTTTGCACACAGTTTTTGTAAGACCACATTTTAATTTTTAAGCTAAAAAAACAATATAATTTTCTCAAAATTATTCCCAGTGAAAAAAAATGGAAGTCATTCTAGCGGAAGTACATTTTCATTGCTTCCAAAAATCGATATTTTTAATTTGCCGAGAGTGAGCAAAAAACCATGTAGAAGCTTATTTTAGTCACACAAAACCTTGTAACTCCTCCATAGTGTTAGAAAATACTCACCAGAATTTAAAAAAAAATTTATTTTTTAAAGAAATTTATGAACTATTTTTAGTCTAAAATTTAAAAGTTATTTGCTTAAATTTACATGAAAACACTGTTTCGGGCTTAAATTCGTACAAAAAGAAACGAATTGTTAAAAAAGGCAATTATTTACCTTTTTTCCTAGATGAAAATATTATCATAGAAGAAAAAAAAATTGAATTTTTCTTAATATCGCTTCCAATTCAGTGACCAGGCATCGAAAAAGAGAACTTCTTGCAATGACAACCCTATGTAAAAATCATTAGATCGGATCGAAATTTGCACTACTTCCGCATCGTAAACTCTACATTTTCATGACTTTTTTGGAGTCTCTTTTTTTACTAGGTTTGTTTATGTTGTGAATATTTTCTTCATATAGTTTTAAAAACTAAATATTTGCCTATCCTAATCTGTTGCCGCCCTAATATTCACATAAATGTACATATGGATATGTAGCTTGTCGTATTCCGCTGATTGCCTGGATATCTATCTCCTGTTTTATAGTCGTTTATTTGTGTCCACATGCATTTATTTTTGTATTGTTACCGATATTTTTTTGTTTTACATTATTAATCCATTTTATTCAATAAACAAAATGTAATATTTTTTTATTTAGTTTTTAAAAAGAGTTTTTTTTTCGATTAAACTTTTTGTCATCTTTTTCCAAACACGATATCTAACAATTTAATTACTCTATTTGGCTTTGGTTCTTTTTTTTTCTTGCTTGTTTTTTTTCGTACGACTATAAATAAATCTTTTTTTTTCATTTTCGAAGTATACTTTCATTATGGTTTTTTCATCTTTATTTAATTTTTTAATTTTTTGTCAATATTGGGCGTCTACGGTAACAAATTGCAATTTGTTTAAATTATTAAGAGTTGGGTAAATGACAAAAAAAAATTCTATACACAAATAAAAAACAATGAAAACTTTGTTAATGAACGTTTTCTATTTGCTGTTTTTGTAGTTGAGGGTTAAAGTTTTAATTGATTTTATAATATTGTTTTAGATGTAGCAGACAATAAACATTTTGTAAAACGTGACTTTTAATTTGACAAATTTGTTGTGAATTTTTTTTATCACAAAGGATTTTAAGCAACCATAATAAACTTAATTAAGAAATTAATAAAATATAATAAACGTTGCCCATAGTGCTATCGGCGATCCGTACGTTCATTAATGTATTTGCTTGATTTTTGACCGCCCAGACTTTATTTGCTAATTAATTAGATGCATTTGATTAATGTTGTATATTAATGGACAACAACGTTGTACGAGTAACAACTGTAAAAGCTGAGTTAGCCGACTGTAATGTAATAACTCCTTTTATACGCTCACGACCTTCTTGTGATTATTGCTGTGGGCATTTGGCAGGTAGTATATAGAATTATATAAGAGAAATTCATTTTGGTACCATTATCCACTGGCAGTATTTACTGTGGAATATTGGTGTCATGACCACCCAGTTTCAAAAATAGAATCAGACCATTTTGTAAAGAAATGTTTAAATAAGAAACGTGTGTTTATTTTCTCCAATATTTCAATTTATAGTAAGTGACCTATAAATATTTTTAGTCTCAGGATTTTGATTCAAAGATTTTATTTTCGAAAATTTTTTCGAGTAATTGTTGAGTATAATATTCTGCACTTTATATTCAAGATTTTATTTTTACATTATTAATATTTTTCCTTTTTAAAATGCACGAGGAGGAATAAAGAAGAGATGACCAGCACGTTCTAATCTGCGTACACTGAACCAAAAATTTACCTAAATACTGCAAATTGGAGTGTAAAAATGAAGAAATGTAGGTTATCATACAGCTAACAAATTCGTTCTACGTCTACGGTTTTTTTTCGTTAAAGAAAATAATGTTAGTAAATAGTTAAATGAAAGAAATTTCTTCATTTTGACTGTTATAGTTTCGTTATTTAGTGGGTGGTAAATAGTATTAAATTTTATTTGAATTTAGTACGAATTCGTATTTATAATAACTAATTAATTTAGTTAATTTAAAGATTTTTTATTTGGTTTGAAGAATTTTTGTTCAAATGAAGTAATGAATTTAGTACATATGAATAATTTTTTATTCATAATGAAGAATTATTATTCACTTTGACTACTACTACTACTTTTATTCCACCATTTAAGGCAATTTTTATATATCTTATATAATTGTAAATAGCAAACTAGTTTAGATATCGCGTATGCAACTGTATAGTTAATTTGTTTTTGCTTACTATTTTCAAATTGTATACATCAGAGCGACTCAAGTTGTATTTAAGCAAAATTCGTGCTAGGTGTAACCCACTCAAAATGAACATTGGTATCTTTTATGTTGACATTTAAAATATTTCGGCTCCAGCTTTGACCTCTCGTGGCCTGGACCATTTTAAAAAAGGGTCAATTTTTTCATGCTTTGTCAATTTAAGAATCTGTTTCCTTACCAACACATACAATATGGGTATCATAAGAAAGGTTTTTTTAAGGCGCACAGTTGGACGCACCTTAAAATACAATTTGTCCAAGAACTATCGTTCATGTCCTTTTTTTGAGGATATTCTGTTAAAAACCCGGGTTTTGAATTTTTTGTTCGGGGTTGTTTGTAATAAAAATGCCAAATTAACATATTTTTATCTTTGGTCGATTTAATTAAATACGGGTCTCAGCTTTTTTTGAAATTCGCGCTAGTTCGCGTTTTGACAAAAATGCAATGGGGTGGTAACCCTTCCTTTTAAATAGGGCAATATGGGTATCGAATTTTTTCTTTTGCCAAGTACATCATCTTTATATATAAATAATTTAGATTTTTGCAAATTAGATGCATTTTACGCGGTGCTCTGGAATATATATAAATTAAATTTTTTGGATAGCGGATTTAGTTTCTAGATCATGTATGGATGAAAATAGGACTAAAATAAAAAAACGTGATCGAATCTGCTCATTATGGAAAGCAACGAGTAGACGCCAAGTTTGTAAGCAGAAGAATGAACTAAGATTTATATTGGAATCAATCCGATTAAGGTCTCAATATCTACGTTTGTATTAGTACGTAATAACTTACTCTGAGGAAAATATGCTGACCCCTGAACCAGTCTCCGCCAGCACATAAACGTTCCATAAGCATTAATCTGCCTAACAAGAATTTAAATGCTTCCAAAGATTATTAAAAGTTTTCTTTTCTGCTAACATTTAAGCCCATGATATATTTTAAGCAACAATATTAAACCAATGCACACAAATTAGTCTACAACAAAAAATACTCGTACAGTGCTACCAGTTTTAGACTTCAACACAAATATAAAAACAGGAATATATTAAAAAAACACAAGATTCCCGATGCCGAAAAAATCTAAAACTAATTTAAATTTTTGCAAACGATGCGCAGACATTAAAAAAAATTTTTATAAAAAGGGAATCATTTAACTGTAAAATATACATGGATGTATGTATATGTGCATACTTATACGAGGGGTTTTTTTTTTGTGAGGTTTATTTTTCTTTAACAGATACAAATATTCAGACGATTATTCTAACGAGTTTTTCATACTTTAAACTGCTAATAAAAACGCGTTAAATGCACTCCGCCTACTTTTGCAGACAACTTTTTATTGTTATTGGCTGGCATGAATGATGGTCACTCAGACGGACGGACACTTGAAAAAAAAATAGACGGATGGATACATACAAACGTTACACAAGCAACTGGTATCTAATCAAACAGAAATTCATTTTATTTATAAACATTAATACACAAACATGCATTCATTGGAGCAACGGTGATGATACCAGCAAAAGCAACACAACAACAAATATCAGCGCGCACCTAAAACTTTTAATGAGTTGTACTCTTGAGTAAAAAAATAGCTCCAACAGATTCTCTGCCAAAAAGAGGAGAAATATAAAATTGAAGAGCCCCAACCAAAGATGGTTAGTTGGAACTTTTACAAAATTTTTCGAAGAAAGCAGTTCAAACTAAATAGAAGAATATCACCTTATGAAAAGACGGATGTATAAAATATCTGGTCATACCTGTGACAGTGTGTTTTACACACAGAAAAAAGTATTCACCAATTAATATTTTCAATTAAGAATTTAATTGTATTAATTAAATTTTTAATTGTATTAATCAATTTGAGTGGAAAAACTTAATTGATATTATCAAATTGTTTATAGGTGAAAATTTAATTAATTTTTTAATTGATACTACAAATATTTTAATTAATATTACAAAATCATTCATATTACTTTTTTGTGTGCATATGAAGAGAAAAGAACACAAAATATGAAAAAGTAGGATGCACTATTCTCAGTAGCTAAAATATTAGTTTGTTCTACAAAACACAAATAAACTTTGTGACTCAAAATATAATAATGACAAGGAAGACTTCAGTAATTTAATTATTGTCATTTCTGCACATACTCGTATAATGGATGCAGCAATATCCATATTTTTACCACTTACCCAATTGTTAATATATTGTAGTTGGGTTGAAATCGCTTTTTTACCACTTTTATGCCAAGAATTCTGAAAAAATATTTATATTGTGCACAAAAATACCTTTGAAGCCATATATGTTCCACCAATACTGGGGGACGATAGACTTGGGTCGAACTCACTCAGTCTGTCGTTTTGTACACAAACCAATGATCAAACCCATGTTATTTAAAAGTTTTGATCATTGGTTTGTGTCAAAAACGACCGACTGAATGAGTTTGACCCAAGTCTAGTTGTATATTCATTAAATAGCACGCCTGAAAATATGTATTAGATTTTTGCAAATATTTTAGACAAGTTTCGAGACTACGCGATATTTATAATAAAGACCTGCACAAGACGTCTTATAAGAACTTTTAAGACATGAGGGCAATTTCAAATGCTTTACTACAGGGAAATCTTCTGAAACAAACTCTAAACAACGTTGTCGGCAATACATTTGTTTAACTTATTGCACGTATCAAAGTAAAGAAGAAAATAGTTCGTGACTGAAAAATGTTGTGGTGTTTGTGCTTTTTTCTCTCACGTTTGTATACGCACCACAAACGTCATGCATCTACATAAATACATGCCTTGATAATTTGTGTATGCTCTCTTATTTTTCTGCGCACATACAAACGCACACATGCATTTACATGAGTTGTGTGCGCTTGCATTAAAAAAAACTCCCTTAAACACAAACATAATAGCTTACCATTTAAATCTTGCACACAAACCCAAACGTTAAATATGCAAAATAACAAGCATACATGTATCAACAGTACTTCTATTCATTGCTTGTTATAAACAAGACGTCTTGGCGACATCGCTTCTTAACAGTCATATACACGTACACCAATACATCCATCGTGCTTCGTTTATAGTACGACAGAATTTATTATTGGCTTAGTATAATGCATGCCACGAGAATACATTTGGAAATCATGACGTATTTACATTTCAAGACTGCTTACGCAGGCCACTAATTTATAATTGTCTTCCTGCTCCGGAAAGTTCCGAAATTTATTATTTTTAACCGAATGAAGAAATATCCACTTTTTATTTTGTTGAAAGAACTGCTTTGCGGACAGTGGCTCTACATAATTTGTTTTCCATTGAATATCAAAAATAAGTTTATTATTAGAGGCTTATAGATTCGTGCACATCTTTTGAACGGTTAGTGATATCCCAATATATTGGTTTTTTTATATCGATACACTGAACTCGCGATAATGTGAACAAATAAAAACCCAGGCAGTTCACTTTCGATTGTAAGAATTTGTGGTGTCATGTTGTGTTTTTTGCATAAAAAAGTTTACAAAATATTGAAACTCTTGGTGTTTTTAACATAAAATATTATTTATTGAAAACTTAACGATTATTTTAATTTTAAAATAACTTTTTATTTATTACTTAAAAAAGAAAATTAAGTGCATCAATTCATTGTACAACTATTATCTTTATAAAATTTGTGTTACTGGATGGTTCATTATATTGGAAGTTACGGTAATGTGAAGGTCACTGTAAATACAAGGACCATTGAATTGCCTCGCAGTATTGGCCAAAAAAGTTTGTCACTACACTGAAAATTATATATTAGTGCAATAAATATATTTAATTGAAAATAATATCAAAAATCAATTATAAAATCTAATTGGGTACATTAAATCTTTTTTAAATAGCTAAATGTTTAAACAAAAGTTTAATTGTTTTAATTAAATACATTTTTAATTGATTTGTGGCTTTATTTTCAATTGAAGTTGTGAATTGCAGGAATATTTTTCCTGTGTAAATTTTGCATCACTATTTCTAATAAAAACAAGGTTTCAAATTCGTTGGTATTTTTCGTTTTATTCCATTTGTATTGTTTAAGAACAAAAAAGAGAGCGAGTTTACAATTTTAGGTGCAACTTTAAATAAATTAAAACAAAAGAAAAAAATTTCTTGAAATAGATCAAAATTAATATTGATTTAAAAAGCATTTACTAAATTTTAAAATAATTATAAATAATGTGTTTAGCACGTAGCGAATTTCTTATAGAATTAATATTTTTCCAGTGTCGTTGTCAGGCCCAATAATTGACTTCTCAATTAAGTGTAATATATCTTCAAATGCCATTTAAGTACCGAACTTATTTTTAAAGTAAAAAGCTGAAAAATATTGAAATTAAACTTATATGCCCAACCATGTATATTAAGATCCTACTTAAGTTTTATAACCATACCATATGTTTATGTGCTTGTGTGTGATTATTGATTGATTGTACATTAAAAAGAATTTCGTTTAGTTTTTATAAATATACAACATAGAAAATATACAATATCAAAAAATATATAGAAAATCTGTTCTGATGATTTTTTTGTTTCATAAAATATGTTGTTATGCAATTTTAGTTTTCTGCATTTTGATAAACTAACTTTCTTATTTATGATAAGCATTTCATAATACTGCGAAATTCGGTAGTGCTGCCGTACTTTCAATATAATTTAATAAGAACTTTAATTAACCAGTGAAAAAATTAAACTACATTTTAGTGCAACTTAAATTTAAGTAGCAATTATCTAAATGCCATATAATTGATAAGTCAATTATTGGGCCTTAGCGTTTACATAAATTTCAGCTAGAGTTTTAGTTGTTTTTTGGCTTATTAGTTAACACTTCAAGATTCTAAAATTGAGAATATCAGCTGCTCACTATTGCTTGTGTTTGTTTTATCTCCAGCAGACCAAAAGGGCCTTATTGTTTGTATTTCCAACTTTGAATGTTTATGTGGTGTTTTATTAATATATATAAGTGACCTGCAGAGGACCATTTATAAGACATTTCAAGACATGAGAGATTTTTCAAATATTCTAAAACAAACCCTAAGCAACACTGTCAGCAAGACATTTTTTTCAGTTATTTGTCTTGCCAACAGAGTTGTTTAGCGTTTGTTTTAGAATATTTCGCTGTAGTAGTAAAGCTTTTTAAAAATCTCTCATGTCTTGAAAGGTCTTATAAATGGTCTTGTGCAGGTCACCACTAATATATATTTGCGTTGATCTGTTATTGTTATGTATGAAAAAAAATGTGTTCTTTTTTCTTTACCGCAGACTTTTAATTTTATTTTTTCTTAATTTTATCCTCACATAATTTTTATATTTGGTACTTCGAAAAAGATTCAAGTGCTGAAAAAGCTAGAAAAGTAAAGGATATCGTGAAAAGTTATGTTAAAAATTAGGGAATAATATTTAAAGAGAGTGGACAAGCAACACGCTTAAACTACATATAAATAAAAATACAATCCTATAAAAACAAGAATTCAAAATACATATTCTGATTGCATGGCCCAAATGTAGTCGATCTCATTAAGTTCACAAATATCTGACTGTAATCAAGATTGAGGACGTCCTAGAGAAAGTTTCGGGGAGTGTTAAAGTGTATCAAAGCAGCGACGAAAAGCAGAAATGTATGTCTCCGATGATAATTTGCAATTTCCTACCTTACAAAAGACCACATCGATCTTGTAAGCAAATACATTTCAAAACAATAAAAGAAATCATCAAAATCGGTGCAGTCACCGGATTTGTCATATAAAAAAAGTATCCCATAATGGTGCCTGCTGATTCTAGTCGACCAAAATTTTGAATTATAGACTTTTAAACACATAACGATTACCTAGATTCTACAATTCGTAAAATGAAACGAAAGTGAAATTATCTCTAAATTTTATAAGAGTGATTTAAAAAGTAAAATTTTCCAGCCAAAAATTTCAAAAAAGGTAATCGGGTTTGAAATTAAGAACTTTTGGTGGATTACTTCCTTAGTGATTTTAACAGTTCAGTTAAAATCAGTTTTCCAAGGCTCCTAGAAAGACTAGAGACTTTGTTCTTAGACTGGTCTGTCAGAAATATTCCGAAATAGATTGGTATTGAAAATCAGCAAAATCAAGCAGACCTTTTCAGAGCTGGAAGACACAAACTTTTTTTTTATTAAATAAACTTATTTTATACTTCAGTACGAATAAAATTTGTATTTAAATTTTATACTTATATATGTATAAGTATATACTTATACTTATACACATATTTATGTTGACTTTACTATTTTTCTATTTTTTTAATGAGTTTTCGATGTTCATATGGTTGTACTTATGCCCTAATTCTGTAAGAAGAATTAGGACGTTTTTGTTTGAAAATACTTTTGAATTCTTGGTTTTTAGTTCTCTAAACTATTTTCTTCAAAAATGGTTGTTGTCTCTTGTAATGAAAAATAAAAATATTATTACCACATTTTTAAAACATAAAAATTAAATTAAAGTATTTTATAGGGCATTTACATTATTTCGAAATATAGTACTTACGATATTTCGAGCTAAGTCTAGCTGCTTTTTACTAGATTTTTCAAACAAAACGAAATCTAGTTTGTCAGTAGATTTGAAGGAAATCTACTAAAAATGTAATATTTTTATTTATTTTTTAATACCCTGTACAACATATTTATTTAAAATGTGAGTGAACTAGCTATTGTCTGCTTAAAAAGGTGTGTGAATTTCCCGCATTGCAGTTATTTGATTGGAGTTTTGGGAACATTTTCACTTTTATTTTGAATACAAAATTTTGATCTTTGTTAAAAAAAAACTTAATGTAAACGGTATAGATTTTCATAAAGATTTTAATGCCTTATTATACAATAGTTTGAAAAATATTTGAAAAAATATGTATTGGATATTATATCCATCACAAATACACGAACCTTCTAGCATAGACAATATATAATAATTGTTTTAAGGAATCATAGCTGCGGATTTTTTCATCCATAGAGAAGACGATACAATCGTAGAGCAGAATTAGGGGATTATTCTCATGAATTATGTACATTAAAGTTTTAAGGAAATCGGATAAATATAATGGAAATTCATATGTGGCAATGGTTTTATTCATTATCATTAAGTGCATGCGAACGATTACTATTGACATAGTTGAATGTAAATTAAATCGATATCGGTTGATTGGCTTCCGATCGGTTAGATTTTCCTGCGATATCGTTGAATAGGCTGCAAGACTACATAATTAGATTTTTAAAATTGAGGTATTTTGACACCAAAGTTCCAATGTGCGGTGAACAATTCTGTCTAGCTGCTGCAATTGTTTGATTAAAACTGCCTATTAGGTTAACAGTTTGCCGAGCAAAGAAAAAGTGTTCCGCTCACTTTGGTCCACTAAATTAAGTCCCTTTGTGCTGCCTCTTATTTGTGTGGAAATATTTCATTCCACTTCCTTAACAAAGGCTGTTGCATTAAAACTTTTAACTGTTTGTAAAATTTTTATAAGATGCATAATATAAAGTCCTCGTGATGGACTTGTGTCCAACAGCTCTTTTTAAATTATTGTGTTCACGTTCGAACTAGTGATGTTACGAATGTCAATTTTTGATATTTGCGAATACGAATACGAATATTTCAAACGATATTCGTGAATACGAATACGAATACGAATATTTGAAACGATATTCGCGAATACGAATACGAATATGAATATTATATGCAACATGATATATTAAAAAATTCTTATGAAAAAGGACTTAACACTCTTGTTGGCGAACTTTAAAGTTAATAAAAAGTACCCAAAATTTTAATGATCGTCATTGAATAATATTTGAAAATGATACAAAACACAAATTTCTATAAAAAAAAATTAATGTATTTGTACAAACTAAAATTTTTAGTCATTTACTTAAATTTCATTTAGGATTTATGCATTTATTTCTTTCGAAAAATATTCGTATTCGCTTGAAAATGACCGAATATTCGACAATTCGAATACGAATATTCGTGCATCAATAGTTCGAACCAAAAGTTCTTTATGTAAAACACTTTCAGTTTGTGGCGATTTTTCCTCCAAAAAAAGTGCAGCATATGCTTTCGAGTTATGTTCTGTATGGCGCGATGCATTAGCTGGGACGTGATTTTCGTAACAAAAATAGTCGACCCTATTTATGTTATAAACTTATTTTTGTTTTTATTCCTTTGTACTTAAAAGCAGAATACATACGAGAAAATAATCGAAACAAAAATTTTATTATTTTTTTTTTTGTTCTTTGTAGTGAAACAAAAACAAAACATAAACAATGACAACAATTTCTCAATTTGCTTTTGTATTGGTTTTGCATGTAAGCACAAACAAGAGAACGAATCCGATCGGCTATAAGCCGGTTAAATTCTGCCTCCGAACACAATACGTTAATCATACGCAGTTATTTGGAGGCTTTTTTTTTGCTAAAATATTTATTGCAAATTTCAAAACATTCACACTTTTTTACTACCACACTCATACATTTGGGAATTGGATTTAAATTTTTCTTTCAATACTTCATTAAATTTTTCTTTCAATTTGACAGTTGTTTTAAAATAATCCAACATATTCTTGCAACATTCCGTTTATCTTTTTCTAAAATTCCTCTTATTTCAAAAAGTACCTGCAGTGAGGCGAAAATTTACAATTGCTTCCTTGACGACGGCATTTTAAACATAAAATTTGCAATCAAACGTTAGAACTTCAATGTTAGCTAATTTTGACGAACAATATGTGTGAAAAGATTTAAAGCAATTAATTGAACGTGTAGCCGCAAGGTTAGAAAAGAGAACTAAATAGAAATATTTTGAAATATTTGCGGCGAATTTGTCATCTTATATAAGAATATATTTTTATTACATTGTTATTTCGCACATGAAATTTGTTTTATATAGCTTAGCAGCATAGCTCTAAAGGGGTGTCCTAAGACACCTCTCTTCGTTTTTTCTCTCAAGTTATGTAATATATTTACATGGATGATTTGAGACTTGATTTGAAAATATTGCAATCCCTTCTAAAGAATTTTCGCTTCCTAATGGACTTTAAAGGGGGAAAATGTTGTTCTGCCTTATGTTGGACAAGATGGCAGGACCTCATTTTTGATGTATTTAGTTAACTCCAAAACGTAAACTACTTTTAGGCGCTTAAAAAATATAATCTATCCAGCTCTGCAAAAAAATATTTTGCAGTCGCTCAATTGAGCTTAAACAAGAAAGACTCAAGAGAAGAAGTATTTGGTGCAAATAAGTAAATCTCTTCTAAATTGTTCTCTTTGCATTTGCTAAAAATGCTCACAGTGACTCTTGCACTTTGAAGTTTTTTTTTTAATTTTTTGCTAACAATCCTTTGACTGAAAATTTCGTACCAGCTTTTAATATTAACATGCATGCACCTTCACCAGTTTTAGTAGTAGCAGTTGTTGGTGTTGCTGTTTTTCGAGTTTAATATATTTTCCTAAGTGTCACAATGCTGTTGATGTGTTTTCTTTTTTTGTTGTTTGTTGTTAAGCTTCTGCAACTCGTAACATGTTTAATTGAACTGGGTTTTAATTGAAATGTTAACCGTGCAACAATCCATCCTGGTCTATTCATTCATTCGTTCATACGAGTATCTTGGCTGCGCTCATTCTTGAAATGTATTTTTTATATTTTTATTTATTTATGTATTTGCTTTTTTCAAACTGACTTTGCGGTCTGTCCGTGCATCTGTCTGCATTTCATTACATGGCATAATTTTTCATTTTCCTTTTTTTAGCTGGTTTATTGTTCAATAGTCAGTCCGCCTGTCCGTCTTTCGGTTTTTTGTAATGCTTTGTATAGTTTTTACCCTCACTGTTTGAATGAAAACCATTTTTTTTGTTCAAACATAAATTAATAATGAATGGCTGTTTGTTGTATTCTTTTTTACATACATACATACATATTTACATAACATGCATACATTCCCGTGCATTACATTCATTATTATGTTTTCATCACATAAATTTTGTTAGTTTTTTCATTGTTTTTTGTCTGCTTTTCCAATAAGTGTCATTGGCGATGATTTTTAACAATATAATTAACGGGGTTTGTGTTCAGTTTGTGTGTCGCTTTTTTCTATTTTATAATAATTTTTAAATTGTCTGTAGTTAATTATATAAAATTGAGTTGAAATACACTAATGTTTAGTTAAAATAAATTGCCTCAAGCGAACAAAATGTCAAATATGCGATAAGCGACGGCAAAACTTTGAAATTAGAATTACATTTGAGTTATTCAAAAGGCACTCATAAGTTAACACGTTTTAAGGTAATAACACGAAAAAATATGACTTTTATGAGCAATCCCTCATAATTTACAATTATATATATTTGGGGTATTTACAAGGGTGTCTTAAGTGTCTTAACATTTTAACATAGTTTAAAAAAATTTTTGTTGTGGCTCAAACAAAAAGGTCATAAAGTAATAAGACTTTCTCAGCTGTTTATTGTTTGTCAAAACTACATGTAGAAATGCGTGAGAGTTTACCAAATGAATTGAGAAAGAGAGAGTAAGCAATGTACAAAGGTGGTAAAAGAAAAATACAAATAAGTACAATATTTATAATTGTAAATTATAAGGGGTTGCTCACAGCAGTCATATTTTTTCGTTTTATTACTTTAAAACGTGTTAATTTATGAGTACCATTTGAATACCCCAATTGTACTTATTTGTATTTTGGTTTTAGCAACCAGCGATGCCAACTTAGCTACTTTAGAGCTAAATTTAGCTCTTTTTGATTGCTTTAACTCGAAATTTTTCGCTTTAGCTCTTTTTTAATAAAAAGAGCTAACAAAGCTCTTTTCAATTGTGGAAACGGCACGTTTGGTACTTTTTGGATCTTATAGTAAATTTTCTCGCTTTAACCCTATTGTTTCTGCTTTGGGTATTTACAATTTTGGCAACTATGTTTTTGCAAATGCAGATACGTTTTTTTTTGCAATTATGTAAGATACATAAATTTATGTATTTAGGTATTTCAAATTGTAAAACCCCGTTTTTATTATAAAGTGTTCGTTTCTGAGTAATTAGAAAATGTTCCACAAATTATTGAAATGGATTCTTACTGCCAAAAATATAGGAAAGCTTGGAAATCAAATTCCGCGTTTAAAAAAATTTATTAAACCAACAAAAGATCCTTCTAAAGCTAACTCTTTTTGAAAATGATTGTTCTTATTTTGTAACTTAACGTATATACAAATATATGTAAATGTGCGTGGTTATATTGTTAATGCAGATATATATTTGCATCAATTGCTGTGAAATGATTTTATTTTAAATTATTATTTTTTATTTTTTCTTACTATTATTTTTATTAATGTAAAAAAATCTTGAAGTGCAAATTGAATAATAAATATGTACATTCATAGATTTAAAACGGAAAAATATTGAGTTTTTAAATTTAGCTCTTTTTAGCTCTTTTTGGGTAATCAGTTGGCTCGTTTTGCCTTTGAATTGTTGGCATCACTGTTAGCAACTTTGTACTTTGCTTACTCTTTCTCAAAATGTCTTTGGTAAACTCTCACGCTTTCCTACATGTAGTTATAATAAACAATGAACATAGCTGTGAAAGTCTTATTCCTTTATGACCTTTTTGTTTGAGCCACTACAACAATTTGTGTAAAATATGTTAAAATGTTAAAATATTATGACACTTAGGACACTTAACACACTGTTGTGAATACCCCAATTGTATATCCGATTTTTTCATCATAGTAAATACGAGTTAACAGTTAAAATTGTTTATCGAAACTTGTTTTTTTTTAATTTTTTTTAAAGCTCATATTTTACATTTGTCAATTTCCAAAAACAAGATCAACCCAAATTTGGAAAAATATTCTCAATTATGTTTTCCTATTTTTAAAAATTATTTACAGTTTTGGTTTAATTACCCTGCATGAACAGTGAAAGTGAAATGGAGGAATAGACATGGGTACTGATGAAGTACGTGGCTGCACAGAAAAATATTGTTATTTCCCCCAGCTAATAAAGTATAGTTAAATTTTTCTTCTCTTCTTTAGAAACTCAACAGGGAGCATAGGGCCGTAAATGGTCTGACAAAAATGTTCAAAATTTCTGTGGACATCATTTAATTTTTATTTTTGGCAATGCACGGATAAGTTCTTATAATTATATTTTTCATAGTTGGATATTCTAGCATCAGAGAATTTTGTTATTATTATTATTTTGTTATTAAATTTGTGCTAAGCGCAACAATAAGTAAATTTCTCCTTATTGCGAAATATAAATATGTAATTATAGTGGCTAGGTTAGAGACAAGAGCAAGTATATTTTCAGCTTACTTGGATCAAAATTATAGATTCCTTTGTGTTAGAATCACAATTGAGTCTCCAAGTGGGGTTTCGGTAAAACAGCACCCTTCCTAACCTTACCTTGTGTTATTAAAGGGATAGTGCATGTACAGATAATGAAGTGACAGGTAGATAGAGCAATTAATTTTTCAGTTTTCACAACTCTGTTATTGTGCATTTAACTAACAGACTTCAAAAAAAGGAGGAGGTTAACAATTCGTCTCAATTTTCATTTTGTGTTACTTCATATTTCGGTACATTTTAGACCAATTGTAAGAATTCTTTCTTTTTTTTTTTGCCTGAAAGGGTATAGCTTCCCATTGATCCCATTGCAAAAAAAATGGGCGCAGATACGCCTACACATTTTATTAAATTTAATTTTATGATATTCTAATTATTTCATTGCTAAGAAGTCTGTAAAAGCCCTTTAGTTCTTGTGATTACACAACTCGAAATTTCAAAAATGGCGGTCTTAGCCCATTAAAATTAATTGTAATATTTCACGTGGTTTTACTTAATGGATTTTTACGAAATTTACAACTTGCCTTGAGCTCTAGACACAATCATCCATTTAAAAAAATGGAATGACGCATAGAGCAAAACGACAAAAAAAACTTCTGTTTTCAAGGATATAGATTAAAATGGACACGATTTATCTCAGCAACAAAACGATAGAGCTGAAAACGGATTACCGATTTGAAATATTTGGGGTCAAAAACCTAAACTGGCTTCCTTTACTCATAATTTTCAAAATGGAGTATGGATCACGTAAACCTCCGAACGACGACATTCTTTAAAGTAGAGCAACTATAAGTAATTTATGTATCTATCATCATTTCCGGTAAAATTACTAGTCAATTGACTATTAACGAAAAATGTCGTTTGTGTATCCGGTGTATCCGTCCCAAGGTAGCAATTTCTTATGGAAGCTGGCAACGGCTCATGCCATTGTACACGAAGTTTACAACATTCCCTCCTAGAGTCTTTTGTGATTGATGAATTATCTAAAAAAAAAGTTAATTTCATAAATTCAGAATTATACAAGAAATATAAGAGAAACATAGCAAAGCCTGGGACACACCTCAAAAATATTTTATAGAGATTAGATTTGTTCATTTACTAAAAATTGTTACGAATTTGTAAAAATGTTTACTGGAAAGTGTTCATTAAATCAAAAAGTTTGCAAGGAGAGAGCGTCAAAAGAGAGGAAAAAATTGAGAGACAAAAAAATCCTACAAATAATTACTAGTAAAATTTTTACTTGCAAAAATTATCATACCACCTGTTGTGTGTTTTGTTGTCAAATAAATTATTTAAAAGATATCTGAAAAATTAAAACTGAAAACTGAAAAAATTTGATTTCTTTTGTTAAAAAACATGTACACGTAAGAAAATAGAAGGCAGGTTTTCTTTACTTTATATTCAGATATGGAAAGTGGAATTTTTGTATTTGTTAATGAATAAAATTAAAAAATTATGAAAAATGCATAAAAATAACAAAAATACATAAAAATTGTGTAAAGAATTGCATATTAAATGCCCATTTATAAAAAAATTGCAATTTCAAATGTTATGAAACAAAATACATCAGAAAAAGTACAATTGTATCATGATTTCGATCCATGGTTATAATATGAATAAAATTTTCTTTTAAGTTTTTACAAGTAAAGCGTTCATTTACTTTTTTATATTTGGGAGAGTAATTTTGTAAATTTCTACCTTACTCTCTCGTTGCTAGTTTCTGCTGGGAAAGTAAATGAACAGACCTAATAACTTCAACAAATTGCAAAAATTATGTCAAATATTACTTTTTAAAAATTTGGCTGTACAACAGCCTTTAGTCTATCTCATGTTTTAGACTCAGCAGTTTTTTTTTTGAAGCAAGGTACTAACTTGCTTTTTTTTTTTTATGCATGTTTTTTTTATTTATTGTATCTTCATATATGAACTAACAATAAGTATTCAAATCTTAAATCTAACATATAATTAATAGGCCCGACCAATGCCAGACATAACTAAGTGATAGTTGTAAATAATACATATGTGGTGATAAGCAAAAAACAAAAAAATTAAAATTTTTCAAGCAACTTCATTCGGAGTGTTTAGTATTAGAGCCCTTGTATCTCTCTTTTTTAAGCGGATGTGTCCAGTAAAGTTCAAAATGTTACGAGCAAGTGGATTAGGATGTGACACGAGTTTAGTTAGATATTTGCCTGCGTATTTTGCAATTTCTTCAGTCACTAGTGGCATATTTAAATAACGATGTATATTTGAATTCTTAATGTACCATGGAGCAGATGTTATTAACCTTAAAATTTTGTTTTGTCTTCGTTGAATTCTCTCTACATTGGAAGCAGAAGCAGTGCCCCATAACTGGATACCGTAACACCATATTGGCTTTAAAAGCGACTTGTATATTAAAAGTTTGCAGTCTAGGCTGAGTGTTGAATTTCTGGCAATCAGCCAATGTACCTGAGTTAATTTTAGTTTCATTTGAGTTAACTTAGAGTCAATGTGATGTTTCCATGTAAGCCGTCGATCAAGGTGTATACCAAGATATTTCACATGTGAATGTTGAGGAACAATTTGATTATTAATCCGAATGGGGGAACAAGTATCTCTTCGTAAGGTAAATGTTATATGGACACACTTTTGTTCATTTACCTTAATTCTCCATAAGTTTAACCATAACTTGCTTGTGCAGAAAAGTTGCTTCAATTCTCTTTTCTTATATCATTCGCTGCATTTTAATAATAGGAAAATTAAACAAGAAACTGTCCGTGTGTAAACAATCGAGCAGTTTTAAAAGAGAGTTGAAGAGAACTGATTCAAGAAAAACTGCCAAGTCTTAAACATGACTAACAACAAATGATTTGAAATCACGTGATTTCCACAACATGCTAAATAGTTTGTTATCGTAACCATTAAGAAGTGCGAGTAAGGCGAAAAACTCTCAGCGGTCAAAAAACACGAATGCTCTTACGAAATAATTAGGATCATGTCAAAGCTTTTCTTCAGCCCAGAACTGATTAATGACCTGGAAGTGCAATTTTACTTTGCTGAACTAAGATGGAGGAGTTTGCAAGTTAAAGGCAAGAACTGTTGCCTGACATGCAACGAAAAATACCAAATTTCATCCTAAGATTTCTTTAATACACAATGCTACCTGCCTCTCTTACGGCTGCACAAAAATTTTGATCCATCAGGGTAGACTCTGATGTCATAACAATTTATTGTTTTACCCTTTTTCCATTGAAAATTCTATCAAAGTCCGTTTGGCTACCATTTAATCTGAGGATTTCGTCAGCTCTGGTGATAGCCGTGTGGCTGTGTGGATGTGGCTGTGGCTGTGGCTGTGGCTGTTTCTGTGGCTGTGGCTGCAGCTGAGGCTGTGGCTGTGGCTGTAGCTGAAGCTGAGGCTGTGGCCGTTCAGTGTAACGCAGAGTGCACATTATGGCATTTTGTGACATCGCAATAGTGTATATTAGTGGGAACGTTTGTAATTTTTTCGAAGTATGGCATTGCATTACAAACAAAAAATAGAATCACCAGTATTGCGTATATCGAGTCAAATACTCGTGTACGAGAATTTCGTCCTAAGTTAAAGAAACCTTGCAGACGGTTCATTTAATTTAATACAAAATTTTCGTAGACGAATTCTCAACGACTCGACGTACGAATTCTGGGCGAATGTGAATGGCATTGCATAAGCATAAGTCTTTTTAGGGTTCCGTACACCAAAGGTGAAAAGGAACAACGAAAAATGTTAAAATCCCATGTAATATATGTACATACAATTGTATGTACATATGTATGTTGACACTGGAAATTTGTAAAATTAGTGTTTTTTATACAGACTACAACAATTAACGCTAAAATTAAAAAAATTAAAATTAAAGGGTGTTATATCAGTTAACTTTATTTTGACTATGTAATTTGCTGTATCTTGGAAACCGTAAGAGCAAACTCTTGAAATTTTCAAAAACTGTTAAACTAAAAAATTATAAAATCGCCAAACTGATAAAAAAATCACCAAAAATTAAAAAAAAATCACCAAAACGAAAAAATCGCCAAAATTAAAAAAATATTTCTAACACGAAAATAAATCGCCTAATTAAAAAAAATCGCCCAAATAAAAAAATTGCCAAAATGAATAAAAACGCCAAGAAACGAAAAAAATTGCTCAAAGCGCGAAAAAGGCGCCAAAACTAAAAAAATTTTTGATATGGAAAAAAATTGCCATAATGAAAATAAATCGCCAAAATTAAAAAAATCGCTAAAAAGAAAAAACACCAAAAAACGAAAAAAAAGTGTCAAATCTAAACAATAGCCTGAATGAAAAAAATTGCCAAAATAAAATACACGCCAAAAACCGAAAGATCGACTAAACTAAAAAAGATCGCCTATATGAAAAGAAATCGCTAAAATTAAAAAAAAAAATTGCCAAAATAAAAAAATCGAAAAAAAGAAAACAAAAGTGTCAAAACTAAAAAAACGCCAAAAACCGAACAATCGCCATAATAAAAAAATCTTCAAATTAAAAAAACGCTAAAAACCGAAAAAATCGCTAAAACTAGAAAAAACAAGTGCCAAAAAAAGCTAAGCTTAAAAAAAATCGCCACAACCAAAAAAAAAAAACTGCAAACAAAAATGCCAAAACTATATTTTATACATATAGGCTACAGTTTATATTGAATTGCATATCTACGGCGCTATGTATAAGCAAAAATTGGCATGAAGTTAGCATAAGTGGTAAAATTGAACACGTTCTTAAAGAGTTTTGCGATGAAACTTCACATTAAAAATCATGCTAGGACTTAGAGGTGAGTTAAAATTAGGTAATGGTACCGTTTTTAATGTCAAATTGTATGGAGAAACTCATTAACTCATTGCTTATACATAGGCCCGCGCTAGTGTCCGTAAGGAACCCTTTGTGCGCTGGTCAAAATCGCACTTCAATGAATTTTATTTTTTTTTCACAAGATTTTCCATTTAGTTGTCAAATTATTATGCAGAAGTGATGGTGGATACATTAAGCTCAATCAGCGACAAGAAGTATATATGATTGTATAGCGAAACTCCATTTCATAATTGATGTTTTTTTTTCTTTTCTTTAGTGCCAATTTTGTAAAATCTAAATTTTTGTAATTTTCATATTTCAACTAATGATTCTTTCTATGATAAAAAAATATTTCTCAATAAATTCTGTTAAAGGAATGTCACTTTTTTTTTACAATTTTGAAACAAGAAAAAAATATTATGTAGTTGAGATTTAATAAAACGATAACATACAAACTAAAAGTCCTTTAACAACGTCATATTAAAGTTCAATTTAAGGCAAAGTTTGCCACATTTACGTATGGTTTATTATGAGTATCACATCTTAATTATTTTTTCCTTAAACATTAATTAACAAAAGGAAAAAATGTGCAAATTACTAATAAACACACACAACAACTTAAACATACAATCTTTAAGGATCATTAACGATTTACTTATCTCGGGATAAATGATACCGAAACGATTCTCCAATTCAACTCACATCATTTATCCTGCAAGTGGCTAAAAATGAAAAAAAGAACAAATTCAATTTTCTCTTACAACCACCCAAAATCAACCAACCAAACAAATGACCTTAAATGAAAAGAATAAAAATAAAAACAATTAAGGTTTAAGGTTAGTTTTAGCTAATTTAAGCCATAAAACATATTAACATAAAAAATAATTAGTGCAGAAGCATTAAACCTACCCCACAACTACACGGAGAAAAAAATTTAGTGTTCGAGGTGATTAATGAAGTTTATTATATCAAAGATATTTTTACTATAGTCGAACATACCAGTCTAACGAAAATATCGAAATATAGAAGAAGCCTCAACAATATCTTTTGACTCTGTTGTACCAAAACTATGAAATTAAATATATTTTTTTTTCTTAAAGAACAAACACAACCCGCAAAGTGATTAGCTTGTCTGCGGAAAACACCCAGGGTCTATGGTGGGAATCGAACCGACAACCTCTGGACTGAGAGGCTAGCATCGCTGCCACTCAGCCGCAGGGACACCCTTTGAGCTGAAGCTCAAAGTAAAAAAAAAAGTTGTAGATAATAAAATATAACTCCATTTGTAAATTAATTAAAAAATTAAAATAAAAGGAAAATATAATTACGGCAGAGTTATGGTTGGAGTATCTGCAAGTAAAGATGATGAAAGAAAAAGGGGCTGATGAAAATTTATTACATTACGTAAGTGAATTATTTTCAAAGGGTTTCCAAATGTCCAGCATTTAGAACATTTGTTTATAATTTACAAAAAAAAAAATATTCGACTCTAAAAACGACATATCACAGCCAATCATTCATCCAACGGATAGGAAAGGGTCATGGACACAATTATCTATGCCTGGAATAGTCGAGCACTAGTAGTCTTGATATACCACTAGTTATTGTGACCACTGTCCAGACTGAATTTCCACTATGTGCTTTCAACTTTCACTCCGAACTCAACCATAAAATTTGAGAAATACTTATAGAATTTCCACTGCGTTCTGATCATAATTGTAAGTAAGCCTTGATTTAAAAAATAAAGGATATTAAAAATTAGATTTGTTCGTGCAATCATTGAAGCAAAATTTAAAATCAATTTCAAAGTAGATATCAAAAGTTTCCACTAACTATTTTTCACACGCAGTCCTATGATTAAACCCTTACAAATTAAATTCGTATAATCATGGTTTATGCAAAAAAATTTCGATTGATTCACAGACAACAAAACTAAGTTGAGTTGGAAATGATAATAGGGACTAGGATATAATTTACAAAAGAACTTACACTTTACTTATTAATATGTTTGTAATTCCTTCTTGCGACCCACTGGTTAAATATTTTGTAATTATTGTTGCTGTTGTTTTAGCTGTTGATTTGTATAAGAGCCTGGAGACAATCAAATAAACCCATCCATCAGTGCATATGTGTGACTGTAGTATGCTTCTCGCTTAAAAGGAGACTTATAAATAAACATCCCAATGCAACAATTTATTCACCGGACACATTTAAATAATGAATTATATACATAAATAACTATGTATGTATGTATGCATAATATAATACATAAAATATGAGTTATAGAATTCATTAGTCCAAAACAATAAAATAATGAGTTCTGTATTGAAATATTATTCATGTTGTGCATTACCTTTTCGTTTCTTATTAATTACATTTTTCCGCTGGGAGGTGCCTTTGTAAAGAAAAGAGGCAAATCACTTACCATTCTCTCTGTGTATAATTTAAAGTAGTAAAGATAGTCATATAACATAATTAGCAATGACCACAGCAAAATCATCTTCTGCGTTAAGTATTCTGGAAAAATATCAACTTAAAGTTACTTTCAATGTAACAAATGATAGCCCAGAGCTCTTCATAAGGCAATTGTTTTTGTCAGCCTGTAGATTTCACTTTGTCAATTTAACTGCAGCAAAAAATAAGGGAAGGGAATGGCTTTTAAGTAAAAAGTTCATATAACCTTTTGCTTTAAATATTCTTACATATATATAAAAATTAAAATAATAATGAAAGACATTTCAGAATTCGTATGGGGTAGATTTTCTAAGGTCAAAGAATTCTTATTCCCATTTCATATAAAATTAAGCATATTTTTATACCCTTTACCAAAAAATGGTAAAAGAGTATATATAGGTTTGTCATTCCATTTCTTATTTCTACAATATTAATAAGCGACACTAAAGTATATATATTCTGGATCCTTATGCATAGGAAAGACGAACAAGCGATGTCCGTCTGTCTGTACGTGAAATCGGTTTTCCCAACTCCCAGAACAGCTAGATATTTCGTTCTTAGACTGGTGTGTTACAAATTTTCCTATTGAAAATCAGCAAAATCGAGCAGACGGTTTCAGAGCTGGAAAGCTCAAAATTTATTTTCCCATACAAAATAACTACCGAAAACTAGTTTTTATTACATTTTTATTAAACTAACTTATTTTATACTTCGGTATGAATAAAATTGGTATTAATAATTAAAAAAAAATTAAAAAATTTCACATATTAAAATGACGTTTCCAGGGTTTGAAAACTTTAACTTTATTTCTAATAATTAAACATATTTCATGTTTTAGGAAGAAGGCTATTTTCTCAGGAACGGTAAGAGGAGCTACGGGTCTGAAATTTGGACAGTGTATGTAGAACTTTGGTCGCTACAACAACAAATATATAAAAGTTAAATATTAAAGGGTGGTCTAAAACGAGTGACGAAAACTTATAAAATCCCAGGTAATATACATACAATTGTATGTATGTGTGTACATATGTATATTGACACTTGAAATTTGTAAAATTAGTGTATTTTTATATAGGCTACAACAATTAACACTAAAATTAAGAAAATTTAAATTAAATGGTGGTCCATCAGTTAATGTAATTTTGACTATGTAATTTTGACAAATTGCTATATCATGGAAACAGTAAGAGTTAAACTCTTGAAATTTTCAAAAACGGTAAAATTAAAAAATCCGCAAATTATAAAATCGCCAAAAATTAAAAAAAAATTCGCTATAACGAAAAAAATCGCCAAAATTAAAAAAACTCAAAAAACCGAAACAAATCGCCAAATTGAAAAAAAACGCCAAAAACCGAATAAGATCACCAAAAATTGTAAAACATCGCCAAAAATTTAAAGGAAAGCCAAGAACCGAAAAAACGGTACAACTAAAAAAACGCCTAATTAAAAAAATCGCCAAGATAAAAAAATCACCAAAACGAAAATAATCGCCGAAATTAAAAAAACGCCAAAATTAAAAAAACGCCGAAGACCAAAAAAAAACGCTAAAAAAGGGTTAAAACTAAATAAATTGCCAGAATAAAAATAACGCCAAAAACCGAAAAAAAATCCCCAAAACCGAAAAAAATTTACTGTATGAAAAAAATAGCCAATATTAAAAAAATCGACAATATAAAAAAAGTCGCCAAAATTAAAAATGATGCCAAAACCCTAAAAAAATCCCTAAAACGAGCAAAAAGCACCAAAACTATAAAAGCACCAAATTAAAAAAACCAAAAAATTACATAAACGAAAAAAAGCACTAAATTGGAAAAAAATGTAGCACTTAAATAAATCACTAAAATGAAAAAACCAAAATGTAAAAAAACGCAAAAATAAAAAATCGCAAAAACCTTAAAAAAATCGCTAAAACGAAAAAAAGCACCAAACTAAAAAAAAAATCGCACAAATGAAAAAAATTCAAAGTAACAAAAAAAATCGGTAAAACGAAAAAAGGCACCAAAACTAAGAAAAGCATCAAATTAAAAAAAACGTCAGAAACGCAAAAACGGCAAAACTAAAAAAAAACCATATTAAAAAACGTTTGAAACCGAAAACCCCCTAAAAATTAAAGAAATTGTAAAATTATATATTATTTATGCTAAAGTGCTAAAGTCAGAGTCGCACTTTACTGAATTTATTTTTAGTAAATGAAGATGGAAATAAAATTTATCTCTCCATTACAGTCCTAACTATAAAATTAATTAAAGAACATTTTCCTTTGTGCTCAAGAAATTCAAAAAAATTGTTTAGGAATAAACGTTTACATAATACCACTATATATACCTTTTCCAATGGGATGTTTAAATTAAGGAAATTAAAAATTTTGCAAAATCAATGGTTATTAAATAAAAAAGTTACATAGTTTACTTGGTATGGAGGTACAATACTAAAACTATTTTCGAGGTTCGAAGCTTTAGCGAGCATTAGATGAAATATCATATCAAGTGGGATACTAAATATAGCTTTTATTGGATAGTGTTGATATAACGGAGTTATTTGTTTGTTTAGCTATAAAAGCAACAAACTAGTAACTTATTGATCAAGTATCAAGAATTAAAATTACTCTTAATGCACCAAATTCATATCTCAATAAATGCGCTTCATAATTAAACTTACTACTAATATATATATGTAGATGTAATCAATTCCTCAATAATTGCATATGAACTTTTATCCAAACACAGAAGTATAAAGAGATGATCCGTTTCTTTTTTGCTCTCCTGAAAACTTGTATTTTTTTAAAAACTAAGGCATCGATGTTCAACTTATTGCTGATATAAAAAAATTTAATCGAAAAATACCGAGAGGTCAGTTATTAAAAATTGCACTAGATCAAAAATTATGAATTTTTTCACAAAATTAATATGTACCTACATATCTCTCTGCTTATATATGTATCTCTATAATACATAAACAAACTTGGGTAAAGGGTATATAAGATTCGGCACAGCAGCCGAATATAGCACTCTTACTTGTTTCTTTTGTGATTTTCAAAAATATTATTATTTTATGAATTCTCACAAAGTTTTTGAAAGTCTGTGCATAAAGTAAGAGGTTTGTGACTGTTCAAAATTTGTGGTTGAAGTCTACTGATGATTTGGTTCAACCACCAATGAAATGCGTATATATACATGATAAGCCACCAGCAAATAAATTTCAAATATTGTATGTACACTTTTAACAATATGTCAAATAATAAATTTCTTTATAATTTGAAAAATATTTTAAATATTATTGAGCCGGACTTAGATAAAAATGTGATTTAAAATTTGCCAATAAATATTAATTGTATATATTTAAGAATTATTCGACATATTGTCATAATTATATTTTAATTTGAAATTTATTTGCTGGTGGTTTAGCTTATATTATTATTCTATGAATTCTCATATAGTTTTTGAAAGTCTGTGCATAAAGTAAGAGGTTTGTGACTGTTTAAAATTTGTGGTTGAAGTCTACTGATGATTTGGTTTCAGCGCCAATGAAATACGTATATAGACCAAGCTAAACCACCAGCAAATAAATTTCAAATTAAAATTAATTGTATATATTTCAAACCAGAAATTTTAACTTCGCAAGCCTGGTACTCTGTTCACAATTTCGTGCGAAATTCCAACAAACTACATATAAAAGTATTTGGTATGAAATACTTGCGAAATAAATTCGCAAAAGTAGTACTCTGTTCTTGTTGTAAAAAACACGTAAAGTCATGTCTTTCCATGCAAAATTAGTCTGGCATCATTTTAGTTTAGCTGCGAAACAACATGAGCAGTTCTTTTTTCGCACGAAATTTTAACAATGTTGCATACTTTCAAGCAAAAAAAGCAAAAAATTTATTAAAAAAACCGCGAGTTGGGCTACATTTAGTACATGTCAAATTTTTCATGCGAAATAATAAAGGTTTTTCGCAACTTCGAACAGAGTACCAGGCTTTAACAAAAATATTTTTCGTGTTTTCCCGCTATGAAAATATGTATTTAAATACGAGCAGACATACATAAGTATGTACGCAACTATTAACAAAAAATTTATCTACTAAGGATTATAGATAAAAATAGTTATTGTAGTCATGACCAGCTAAAGTAACTGGAGAGGAGAGGTGACTAAAATCTTTTTTTTGTTCGTTTTCTGTAATTTTTTTTTATCTTTTGTTATAACTCCATAACTTTCATGCAAATAACCCGATTTACATGTGTGATTTCTTGTCAAATATATTATTGAACACAGCTTTGCTTTCCTTTTTATTAGGTCTACAATAGTGATTTATGGTTTTTACATAAAATATTCAGCATCATACCCAAATAAATATTATATTATTGGTTTTTACTCGTACTTTTTGTTTATTTAACTTTTTGCCCTAAGATCTGTAAAAAAAAACTTTTCTACAAATAATTTTAAATCTTTTTGATATTCTTCATGTCGGTAAGACTAAAAATGATGACCACGTTAGTATTAACAGGCAATCATTCCTTGTCCTTCGTTCCTTTTGCCACATTTTGGTATCACGAGAAAAAGATAAAGTAGTTTGTTGGTTACGGTAACAGTTGTTTAACTTGACCACAAAGTTGTCGTTTTTTTTCATGCTTTTTTTCGTTGTTGGGGATTTTTCAAATATTTTCCCTTTTTCACTCGTAATAATTTTTATCACACACATATTTTTTCAGCTTGTTTGAGGTTGTAGTGTTAAATTTTTCTATGACTTTTATTTTTTCTTTGGCAATGCTTTTACATTTATGGACGAGTCTGGATGAACACAGATGTTACAGTTTTCGTGTATGTTGCTTTTTTAGTTTTCATGCCTTCCAGCCTGCCACAAGCGTGAGTGTGAAAAGTTTCTGCAGATGCTGTTGGTGTAATGAAAATATTTTTTTATATATATAGAAGTTTCATTTATTTGAGGTTAAATTTTGATCACGTTTTATTGTTGCTGTGTACAGATGTAATAATTGTTTTTTTTTCTTATTCCTGTTTGCTTTAATATTTAATTATGGTATTATTTATGAAAGATTTAAGGAAGTGGGTCATTGAATGTAATATGAAAACAGGATTATATGAAAATAGTTAAACGTATTAGTTTCATATTCCTTATTCATTTTTTTCAACATTGTACTATTTTGATCCTTAAATAGTGCGAATTCGTATGATTTAAAGATAAACTTGTGCTTGTGAAAAAATGTTTATTATGAAAGGGAAATACGCGAAGTCTTGTTGTAAATTTTTATAATAAGCTATTGTATGAACATGCTTACAAAAGCTTAAAGGTGCGGTCACATATAAGAAAACATTTATCAATGAAACGCCTTTTAAACTAATTTTGAATTTAAAAAAATAAAGAAAAATTGGGCAAGGATATAAAAGTTGAAATTCAATACACAAAAAAATTTTTCAACAATTAAAATTTTCAACTAAGAATTTAGTTCATTAATTCAAAGTTTAGTTGCTTTAATTAATTCTAGTGCCAAAATTTAATTAATATTATCAAATTGATTATAGTTTAAAACATAATTGATTTTTTAATTCATATTACAAAGTTTTAATTGATATTAATTTTTTCTGTGTATGATTAATTCCGGTTGCTAAGTGCGTTATACGTGTGTATAAATTTTTTCAAAGCTACTGAATTTATTATTATATGGCTGCTGTACAAATCAAAAATTGTTTTAGACAACTTTCTAAGCGCATGTCATTCATTTATTTGGATTACATATCTTAAATTCTTATATGTTTCACTAAAAATATGATGATTAAATAATGATTTGTATGTTAATTTTTTGCTGGATAGTTTAGACTAATTTCGGTTATAATGAAAAATAAAATATATAGAAATTTTTTTTGAAATTATTATTTCCGGTTTCGATGTGCAACAAGTTTTAAAAAATTAATTACGTATCTTCCAAACTAGTGTATATTCCAATTTAAAAGGTAATTATTATTTGAGTTTATCCCAGGCTTGTTCGAAAGAAAAGCAAATACGGTCAAAGTTAGAAAAATTAGAATACGACATAATCGCTTCTCGTTTTGAAGTGCTTTACGCCCATGAAGAAATTTGCATAGCTCTTAAGCTTATAGAGATCCTTTTTTCAAACTATATCTGTAAAATAACAACAACAAAAACGGCTTGAAGTTAGAAAAATTTTAAGGTAAATTACACGTTTCCGGTTATGCACATGAAAACAATTTTTAATCATTTTTTAAAGATCAAAACATTTTCTCTAAGAATAGCTTAGCTTAATGTTTTTCTAATAATTATTAAAAAACTAAATTTCAAATCCTATAGTTCGAAAAATAAGCATAACCCTTTACTCCATTATGTTGCAGACCCGAGTATGCAACAAAACATTCAATCCTTATAAAAGCTACTGAGTAACCGGCAATTTTTAGTTTTCTTTTAATGCAAAAATTTTGATGCAATGTCTAGTTGCAAAACTCATTTTAGAATTTTATCAATTAAATAATTTCTAATTTGGAACTTTTATTGCCAAGATATTTGGCATCCTCGCCTCATAATTATTTACCCTTTTTCACTCCAGTAAATCAAATTTTCAAAAAGTCGTAGAACAAAAGTTTTTACTTATGCTACGAGCTCCTAGAATATGTTTGAAATAAAAATATTTTCTTGATGTTGCGCATTTAAGGGATTATTAAAAAGTATTGGCAACTTCATTCATATCCTTTAGAAGTATAGTTATGCAAACTATCGAGGAATTGCGGCAAAAAAATTAGGTTTTGCGTCGACTTCCCGAATAATGCAAGAAGCACCAAGTACATAGTACAGAAGAAAATGTTTAATGCTTCTCGAACGAAAATATTAAGGGCCTGTCCTACGATGTTGACAATGTTCGACTTGTCCCACAGTTACATTGGAAACAACAATAAAATTTTGAAATTTGTTTTTGTTTTCAATGTAACGGCCTTACCCACGATGTCACCAGCAAATGCTCAATCGACTACTGGTATTGCAAACAACAACAATTTTTTCTAATGTTATTATTGTTTGCAATACAAGTTGTCGATCGAACGTTTGCTGGTGAAATCGTGGGACAGGCCGTAAATGTGCAACAATTCGAACGCTGTCGACATCGTGGGACAGGCCCTAAGAGTGACATCACTATGTTTTTTATATTTTTGAAAGCTAAAGTGAAATTGCAGTGTAAAAACTAGAAGTTAGGAAAGTTAAATCAAAACCTTCGTGGCAAATTAAATGCTGTTAAATATTTACTGCTACAAAGTTAGTGTCGCTAATCATGTTTAAGAAAAGAAAAGTTTTTATTAAAAAAATGCAGCCACATTCGAAATGAAATTAATACCATCAATTTGTTTCTTAATCACAAAGTGTTTATGACTTTATCAAATTTTGGAGAGATTTTTAAATGTAAAAACTTAACAAACAAAATTATTTCTTCTAATTATCTAGTTGAACCATTTTTCTTATACGTACACATATTTTGTGGCAACATCTGCCTTATTGCATATTATTTCAAGTGAAAGATTTCTTCGCCAAAGTTACGCCCATTTCGCATGTGTTGTATTGTATGATGGTGTATTAGAAGTTCTTTTTAATTTTTAAGTGATGAGTATGTTTTTTTTTAAGAGGAATTTATATTATTTCCACATTGTAATTAAAATGACATTTTGTCAGCAGGCAACATACACAAACACTTTTAGGCAACAATACGAACATTCGTTTATCTGCAATATGATGACAATTTAATTGATTTCACTCATAATCTTGTGGCCACAAACAGTTTGCTGATATTATCACGCAGTTGACTGGAAATTTGACATTTAAGTTCTAAAAGTGTATCAGCTGCAAAATTAAAAAGCGCTTTTGTTTCAAGAGGGTTTACTATTAAATTTAATATTTGAATTGTATATTTTTCATAATACTAACTGACTTAATTAAGAAGATACAGCTTAAGATAATTAGCATGATACCAATGATCAAGTGAAAGGGCTTTAGCTGCCAATTTTTTCTTCACATTACATTCCATTAATTGTGTAAGTTGGAACAATTTTGGAATTGAACAATTTTGGAATTGAGCGTAGTGAAGATAGCTTAAATTAATTCGCCTATACAAAAATACCGAATTATATTTCTGTGGCAATAAGGAAAAAGTGCTTAAGTGATATTTCACTATTTCGCAGGAGAGAACTTTTAAGAGTTCAAGTCGATTTTCAGAAATGTATTTCATTTACTGTTAAATTGGAAAATTCATCGTTAACCTTTATTTTTTTTTGGCAAACAACCTTCTACACACTATGGTCCATTTTCACAACTTGCCTTTAGCTAAAGGTAGGATTTTGTCTGCTCGATAAATAGCTTTGCATTATGAAACCTTTATTTATTATTTATTTATCCATTAAAAATTATAATTATTGATAATAACAAGTAAGAGTGCTATATTCGTCTGCTGTGCCGAATCTTATATACCCTTTACCAAAGTGCGTTTATGTAGTATAGAGATACATACATAAGCACAGAGATATGTATGTCGATATTAATTTTGCGAAAAAATTCATAATTTTTGCTCTAGTGCAATTTTTAATAGGTGACCTCTCTTTTTATTATATTAGCAATAAGTTAAATATCAATGCCTTACTTTAAAAGAAAAAATAAAAGTTTTCAGGAAAGCAAAAATCAACGGTTCACCTCCTTATACTTCTGTGTTTGGATAAAAGTTCATATAAATAATGGCGTTATATCAAAACTACCCAATAAAAACAATATTTAATATCCCACTTGACATGAGATTCGATCTAATGTTCGCTAAAGCTTCGAACCTCGAAAAAAAACTTTAGTATTGTACCACCATACCAAGTAAACTATGTAACTTTTTTATTTAATAATCTTTGATTTTGCAAAATTGTTAATTTCCTCAATTTAAACATCCCATTGGAAAAGGTTTATATTGTGGTATTATGTAAACGTTTTATTCCTAAACAATTTTTTGGAATTTCTGGAGCTCAAAGGAACGGTTTCAGGGAAATGAAACGGAACATGTTGTTTATTTAACTTTATAGTTAGGACTGTAATTTAGCGATAAATTTCATTTCCATCTCCATTTACTAAAAATAAATTCAGTAAAGTGCGACTCTGACTTGCGCACGAAGGGTTCCGTAGTAAAACTATATGAACTTTAGCCTATATAAAATATAATTTTGGCATTTCTTTAATTTTCAGGTTTCAAGCGTTTTTTAATATGGTTTTTTTAGTTTTGCCGTTTTTTGCGTTTTTTTAATTTTGTGCTTTTTTTAGTTTTGGTGCTTTTGTCGTTTTACGGTTTTTTTTTGGATTTTGCGATTTTTGTTTTAATTGGGCGATTTATTTAAGTTTTTGTCGTTTTTTTATTTTTTTAGTGCTTTTTTAGTTTTGATGCTTTTTTTCTCGTTTTTAGGTTTTTGGCATTATTTTTAATTTTGTGCTTTTTTTAGTCTTGGTGCTTTTTTCTCGATTTAGCGATTTTTTATGTTTTTGGCATTATTTTTAATTTCGTGCTTTTTTAATTTTAGTGAGTTATTTTATTTTGGTGATTTTTTTTAATTTTGGCGATTTTTTTCATGTAGGCAATTTTTTTGGTTTTGGAGATTTTTTTTCTGTTTTTAGCGTTTTTTTGCCATTGTAGAAATTTATTTTTAGTTTTGACACTTTTTTCTCGTTTTGGCGATTTTTTTCGGTTTTTGACGTTTTTTGCAATTCTGGCGAATTGTTTTCGTTTTGGCGTTTTTTTTTATTTTTTGGCGATTTTTTTCATTTCGGCGATTTTTTTAATTTTTGGTGACTTTTTTCATATAGGAATTTTTTTTGTTTTGGCGATTTTTATCGGTTTTTGCCGTTTTTATTTCATTGTAGCAATTTTTTTAGTTTTGAACCTTTTTTCTCGTTTTGGCGATTATTTTCGTTTTTGCGATTTTTTTGATCTTAGCGACTTTTTTTCATTTAAACGATTTTTTTTTCATTAAGGCAATTTTTTTTTGTTTTGGCGATTTTTTTCGGTTTTTGGCTTTTTTTTTAATTTTAGCGATTTTTTTCGTTTTAGCGCTTTTTTCACTTTGGCGATTTTTTTTCATTTAGGCGATTCTTTTTCATGTAAGCTATTTTTTTTTTGTTTTGGCGATTTTTTTCTGTTTTTGGCGTTTTTTAATTTTGCTGATTTCTTCATTTTGGCGAATTTTTTCGTTTTGGCGATTTTTTTAAATTTTTGGAGATTTAATAATTTTCGGATTTTTTAGTTTACCGTTTTTGAAAATTTCTGACGCACCAGTCCAAGAACGAAGTCTCTAGCTGTTCTGGGAGATTTCACGTACAGACAGACGGACATCGCTTGTTCGTCTTCCCTATGCATAAGGATCCAGAATATAAATTCCTTATTTGTCGCTTATTAATATTGTGGAAATTACACACGGAATGACAAACCGATATATACCCTTTTACCATTTTTTGGTAAAGGGTATGATAACAATAAAAAATTTAAGTTGTAATAATGCAAAAATATTTATCGGACAAACAAAATCCTACTTTTAACTAAAGTCAAGTTGTGAAAATGACCCTATAAGTAATACATTTAAGTTGAAATATACCAAGGTATAACCTCAACAAAGCTATTATTACAAATGAGATTAGAAGTCTAAAAAAGATAACTCGCAAATCATATAACTATAACTTCCTGAAAAAGCACAGAAATTAATTGAGATTTAGACCAAGCGTACTTTCAAATATGCAGATTACGAAGGTACCATTAACTCAAAATCAGCTTATCTCTGTGCCAAAATTAGGACAGAAATTCCTTGAAATAAATAAATTTTTCATTGGTTTTATGAATTTTTTTTTGGTTCCCAATAAACAAAACTTTAGACGATACAACACAAGTATATGACAGTTAAAAAGAGAGCACCAAAATATGTTAAAATCCTATTTTATTGTTCAGAGAAAGACCGTTTTGTTGAGAACTGTAAGAGATACGGACCTGAAATTTTCACATATTATATTAGATTGGCGGCTCCTTTTTTCTATACATCCCTTCTTTTTCACACAACAAAAATAAATAGCCTATACATCATACATTTTCACAAAAAAATATTAAATGGAATATAATTCAACAACTTTTCATTAAAAAAAAAATTAAATGGGCTATGCATCGTCCCTTATTCATACAAGAAAATTCAATGGGCTATACATCGTTAATTTTTCGTTTTAAAATATTAAATGGGGTACACATCGTCCTTTTTGATAGAAAAACATAGTGCTTTTTGTATAACAAGCCTAAACATAATCACTTTTGTCCAGATTCTTAGAAAACTCGATAACATTTTAGCAAATTAAAAAAAATATTAAGCACGAACGGAAAAATTTCTCGATAAAAATTGGAAGCTCGATTTTGATTTTGGGCGCATGGCACTTTGGGCAAACCTTCTTAGAATTCGACGTACAGTACGATTTTGACAACCGCTTGGTTGAGAGAAAAATTTACCCACTCTAATGTACATTCCATTTTTTTCCATGAATTTTTAGTAGTTTAATTTTTCTTACAAATTTTAACAACTAGTTGCCCATTTGGGTCCATAAGAGTATTTAAGAGGCAATAAAAATAGTTATGCCAAAAAAACAACTTCAATGCAAAGACCAACATTTTTGAAAAAACGAATAAATAAGATATAAGATTAAATTTTAATGGGCGTGCACCACAATTTTGTGTGTTTTCAGAGCTTTGTTAAGTTTTATAAAAATCGGTACAATAGAACCACTTAAATGAAATGTTAATTTCAATAGGCGTTACTCCGCCCATTTTTTCAAATGAAAGATTGTGTATATTTTGATCTCAAGATGTATGGTCATTTTCCTAAAAATCAGTTAAGTAGAACTACGTGAAGTGTGATAATAGCTTTTAATGGGCGTAACCCCACCCATTGTTTGTGTTCGATAGGCTTCCCAGCAATCAAATAAGTAGAATATCATAAAATCAAAAAAAAAATATTGGGTGTGTTCCCGCCCAATTTTTTTGCAATGGGACCAATGGGAAGCTATACCCTCTCAGACAATAAAAAAAATTACAATCGGGCGAATATGAACCGAGTTATGAAGTAACACCACCAAAAAAATAAAAAATAGAGACGAATTGATAACCTCCTCCTTTTTTGTGAAAATAAAAAAATAAAGCATTAATTTGTATTTACATATATATACAAAACTACATACTAAAATTATTATTTTTAGAATACAGTAACATTTTGAGAGTTTTTCTAACAGCATATGAATATTTTTTACTTTTCTTCAAGATTTTTTTGTTGAAATCAATTGATGAGGTTATTTAGCTGAAAAGAAATGCATCTAAACGTGCTAATACAACAACTACAACAAAATTTTTCTCACTAATTTTTTTATTGCAATTACGAAAAATTCCATTTCCATAATGAAACTTGAACGCCTTTGCTCATTTCTGCCGAGTCTTCTTATAAATGTATATATGTACATATTTAAATCAAATATAATTTACATTCATCTTATCTGCAAAATATGCTTTTCTTTTCTAGGAAATAAATTTTCACAAAAATTTCCAAATACACAACATTTTCTTACACTCTCAAAAATTTACATAATAACGAAGTGCATAAAAGAAAAGGAACATAAATTTCAAAATTCCTGTATATAATTTACCGACACCACTTGGAGGAAAATGAACTTATTTTAAGCGTTTTAAGCACATCATGCTGAAGTAAATAATATGTTTGTTCTTAGTTTTAAAGAAAAAACAAAAGAATTTTCTTTCTTGTTTGGAAAAACAAACACATTAACACGCATTAACAACACAGCACAGACCCATTTGATCACATACACATACACACATCTGACTTCACCACAAACAAATGAATGAGAATGATTTGGAATTAAATTATATTTCAAGTAAAAAACCTTCAAAATTTTTAAGACACAAGAGTATATCTATCCACTTCATTTATGTGAAAAACTTAAATAATCTACTACTATAAATAGGAAGGCACATACATATTGTGCGTATTTAGTGTCGGTCATAATTATACTTGGAGTTTGGATATTTATTTAAACAAAATACATATAAGCATACGCACAATACTCCGAGCATTTCTTCATTCATCATACATCTCCGTATGCATTTGTGTGTATGAAATGGAATTAAAGCTTTAACCAGATAAGTAGGAGGTAAAATAGATAATTAATATAAGCTTTAAACAAGTTATATTATTCCTGAATTTTTTTTATTAAAATTTACAAACAAACACTATTTTGATATTTTATAATATTCAAAGTGATAAATGTACTTATAGTGAATATTAATCTTGAAGATAGAAGTCATTACGCCCATGTTTGGGGACATACTATATATTTAAAGCAATATAAACCTGTTGTGTGCTTAAAGAATATTTTGTTAAAGACTTTTTTAGTACAGTCAAAAATTATTAAATCGCACTTCTATCTTTGTCGTGCAATGTAATTTCCATTTTAGTGTTTTACAAATTCACTCCTGTATTTAGTCATATATAACCGAATATATATTCGGAGTATTTTTATACTTATGTGTGTGAATTTAGCTGATGCACAGTTATACGATGAACAGTTATACGTATTCACTTTAAAGTTCATGAATATGTAACCTATGAGCGTTGTTGTTGTTTTTACGTTTTTATTTTTGCTATGCACGTATTTATATAGGTTTGATATAAAAAAGTATTTACGAATATGATACTTTTATCATTCTCTAATTCCCACATATACCAATCTTATACACTTCCCATGAGTCATCTTGTATATATATTCCTAAAATAATAGGATATTAAATTTCAAGTGCTCTTACCATGTCTGTCAATCATCCAGAGGGCCATCAACATTCGTAGGCAAAAACAAAAAAATGGGTTATTCAGTCAAATTGTAAGTACTTACGACTGGGGAGTAAATACACTTTTTTGCATTCTAGTAAGCAAACTTGTTTGCTTACTATAACCCATTATTTTTGTTTGAGAAGATCAAAAATTATGCGGTACCCTATACTTTTTGCCTACAAATATCAAAAAATTAATAGATTACTGATTGCTTAAAAGTATTAAAAATTTAATGGGTTATTTTTTGCTTACAAATATCCAAAACTTAGTAGATTACTTTTTACCTAAAATTATTCCAAAGTTAATTGGCAATTTTGTAATTTTGAAATATCTCTCTAGATATATTTCATCATTAATTAGAAAGTACTACAACCCAGTGAAAAAAATGGAAGTCATTCTAGCGGAAGTACATTTTCATTGCTTCCAAAAAATCGATATTTTTAATTTGCCAATAGTGAGCAAAAAACCATGTGGAAGCTTATTTTAGTCACAAAAAACCTTGTTACTCCTCCATAGTGTTAGAAATTACTCACCAGAATTTAAAAAAAAAAATATTTATTTAAAGAAATTTATGAACTATTTTCAGTCTAAAATTTAAAAGTTATTTGCTTAAATTTACATGAAAACACTGTTTCGGGCTTAAATTCGTATAAAAAGAAACGAATTGTTAAAAAAGCAACTATTTACCATTTTTCCTAGATGAAAATATTATCATAGAACACAAAAAAGGAAATTTTTCTTAATATCGCTTCCAATTCGGTGACCAGGCATCTAAAAAGAGAACTTCTTGCAATGACAACCCTATGTAAAAATCATTAGATCGGATCGAAATTTGCACTACTTCCGCATCGTAAACTCTACACTTTCATGACTTTTTTTGAGTCTCTTTTTTTACTGGGAATAAGTACTTTCACGTAATGATATAAATAAGTTGTTATTTTATTCATTACAGGACAATCATTATTATACACATACAATAATTAGATAAAAGAGTACCACTCATTACTTTGTAAACCATTAAGAGAGTACTACCCATTACAAAATCTTGAAAATTTTATGCTAGGTAACGATATAATAATATAATATACTTAGTAGTAACAAACCAAAAAGTTTGTCTGACATAGAACAAAAATAAGCAAAATAAATAACATGCATTAGTAAAAAATAAACGACGAAACGAATGGTAAGACTGTTGTAAATTAGAGATGGTAAATTTGAGCTTTCATTACAAAACACCTTTTAGCAAATTAAAATACGATGAATCAAAACAATTCACATATTCCGTTTGCAACAAAAAACTGATTATATAAAGCAGAAATCTACATCAACTGACACTGCAAGGAACGCTGATGATAAAGGTGTAGTGGCCTTCAAAAACAGCTGGTTGTTCCGTTCTACGACGTGTTTGTCAGTAATTTTACAATTAACTTTATATGTTCATTAATAATTAATCACATGTAATGTGGCTTACAAAGCGGTACGAATCAAATCAAAAATATAGAAACAAATGAAGTTGGAATAATAATAATTAAAATTAACTAAGATAAGAGAATTAATTCTGCATCACTTATTCAAATATTCCATTTCTTTAGTTATGACGTTCTTTGAATAATCAAGCGTTATGTTATGATAAGTGCAATTAACAGGTTTGCACTTTCAGCCGACTAAATTTTTTTAAATGTTAATCTTAAGCTTCTTTGAAGTTCTGACTGCAAGCATATTTTTGATCTTTCAACTGTTTGTGGTTGCGATTGCTGGGTAATTGTATACTCAAGACTTCTCCAAATGCTGGGGGTATTGGTAACGACAATATGTGGATAATAAAACATTTTTCCTTGGGCTGATTCTACAAAAAAAATGCAATGAAAATGCTTTTCTTATGCTGTAGGAAAAATGGCAAATATTTTTGGAGGTAAACCACATAAATTTTACACTGAAGACGGTTTTGTCAACGGGTTGGTTTTTTTTCTTCTTAACTTTTCCATTCCATTCATAACTGGCGGCATAGAAAATGTTTAAATTTGAGTTAATATGGGAATATTTTCTATTGAAAGGGAATCATAAATTTAAAATGAGTAAAATTACTTACTTGATAAGATTATTTGAGTATGTGAATAAAAATTTAAAAGGGGATATACAAACATACGAGGAAGGTAACGTAAGCTTGTTTTGCCATTTTTATAAGGAACTCTATCATATTTGCTAAGTTCGGCAAGTGCAAATTGTTAGGGGTGGGTATTTTGTTTGACAAATTAAGCAAAAGCGTAATTTTGTTTCTACACCTTTTTAAGTTGAAATTTCTCAATTTACAATACAAATTTGTATTCTCTCAATATTAATTTGGAATTCCCATTATGAATTTGTATTTTCTCAATTACAAGTTTAAAAGATGTAGTTATCCCTCATAGAATCGGTAAGGTATTTTTTAATCCCAAATTAAGGAAGTATTTTGAACGTTAAAGTGTCCATTTGATTACTAAGACAATATACACTACCATTGTGAACATTAAATTATTTACAGCTAGAAAAAAGCTCGCATTTATTTTCGTTACTCTGCAATTGGAAAATTGGTCATTCCATTCACGTTCTATTAATTTTAATAAAATTAAAGCGCTTGTAATTATTTCAATTGCTTAGAACTTGTTGACATTTTTTTTTAATTTATTCATTGTTCCATAAATATAATTAATACTTTTATATTTAGCACAAATCCATTATACATATGTACGAGTATGTATAGTTGCAATAGCTCGTGTAATTAGTACCAATTTAACACCTTGTTTAGTAATGTTTTGCTCTAGTGACAAGACTTCTGTGTAATTTAAAAATATCTAATAGCTAATTATTATTTACATTTAAATGGTAAATGAATTGTTAATAAGCTGACAGCAGCAACATCTGTTACAAAACATTTTTTGTAATTCAAATGGAAATTTAACTCGAACTTCCATTAGAAAGAATTTTTATAGTACAGGTATTACAAATTGTGAAAATATTACAGTATACAGTAGAAATCGATCATAATAAACTCTAAGTGAACTGGTAATTTTATAGCTATACATGGAATTTGTTCAAATTCAGAGAATAACCGAACGTTAGGAAAATAATGCATTTTATGTCAAAATTAATTTTTTTTATATTAAATCCACTTCAAAAATAAGCAATTACAAGTTAAACTGGTTAAGTTTCAGAATAATAAAACATATTTATATGTGCTACCTGTAGTGCTATTCCAATTCGATGCCAATCAGGTTAGTAAACTCTATATTTTCTTAACCAGTGAAAAAAATTGGAAGTCATTCTAGCGGAAGTACATTTTCATTGCTTCCAAAAAATCGATATTTTTAATTTGCCGAGAGTGAGCAAAAAACCATGTAGAAGCTTATTTTAGTCACACAAAACCTTGTAACTCCTCCATAGTGTTAGAAAATACTCACCAGAATTTAAAAAAATTTATTTTTTTAAAGAAATTTATGAACTATTTTTAGTTCAAAATTTAAAAGTTATTTGCTTAAATTTAAATGAAAACACTGTTTCGGGCTTAAATTCGTATAAAAGAAACGAATTGTTAAAAAAGGCAACTATTTACCATTTTTCCTAGATGAAAATATTATCATAGAACACAAAAAAGGGAATTGTTCTTAATATCGCTTCCAATTCAGTGACCAGGCATCGAAAAAGAGAACTTCTTGCAATGACAACCGTATGTAAAAATCATTAGATCCGCATCGTAAACTCTACATTTTCATGACTTTTTTGGAGTCTCTTTTTTTACTGGGTACTTATTTATGCTTTTAGTTATAATTGTTATTGTCACCGGCTTCTAATAGCATTATACGTAACAGATAGATAAAAAGATTTTTTATTTAACAGAGTCTAAATATTTTTTAAAGTATATATGTATATTTCTTTATACCAAATTTTAAAAGGAACCCTATTGCTTTCGCTAAAACATCCGTTCGTCTGTCTGTCTGTCTGTCTATCACAGGCTGTTTTCTCGAAAACTGTAAGAGCTACAAAGCCGAAATATATAAGACCTTAGCCACTACAAAGAAAAATATGTATCAGTTAAAAATTAATAGGTATTCTAAAGCGAGCAACGAAACATTTTGAAATCCTAATAAAGTATGAAGTCAATTTTATACCATAAACACTTGAATTTCAAAGTTAGTGTATTTTGATACAGACTGGAACAATTAAAATAGAAATAAAAAATCAAAAATTAAAGGCTATTCTATCAATTAATGTAATTTTGACTAAATGATTTTGACTACTTACTGTATCTTGGAAATCGTAAGAGGCAAACTCTTGAAATTAGTAAAAACGCTGAAAATAAAAAATTCCAAAATTATAAAAATGCCGAAAATCAAAATCGCCAAGAAAAAGAGCTTAAAGAAAATATATCACCAAAAATAAAATAAATCGCTAAAGTGCGAAAAAAAATCATCAAAAGTAAAAAGGTCGCAAAAAAACTTAAAAAACGCCAAAAACACAAAAAATAGGCTCCAAAACGAAAAAGCGAAATCAAACGCTTGAACTAGAGTTTCTAATCCGGAAAAAAATCCCGGGAATTCCCGGAAATAATTTTTTTACAAGACACGGGAAACTTTCAACGGGAATTTTCAGGAATTTAATATTTACGTTTTTTACATTGCTGTTCTTTGTTTTATTACCTAAAAATACAAATCTGTAAGCAGAGGTAAATAAAGAGGTTTACGAAATATTTTCAACACTAAGAGTCCTTATAGTATATATTTTGGCAGATGTAGATCGATTTTCCATCCATCTACATCGAAGCGTATGCATTTATTTGTTTTTGTTTTGTTTTTTAAATACTGTTGATCATCAAATGAACGAATAAAGTTGTTTTGTTTTTAACTTTAATGTTGTATGTTTTTTCATAAAATCATCTTTTTTATTGGGGTCATTTTATTAAATTCATATGTTTTTCAAATTCCCGGGAATAACAAATTTTACTTCTCGATTCCCGGGAATGGGAAAAGTCCAGGAAACTAGAAACCTCAGCTTAAACTAAAAAAATATGTATTGTAAAAATGCAAAAAAAGCCGCCAAATCGAAGAAAAATCTCAAAATAAAAAAAAGCATCAAAATTAAAAAAACGCTGAAAAACTAAAAAAAAAATCTATAGATAGGTATAAGATATAAAAATCACCAAAGCAAAAAAACTCCGAAACCAAAAAATTCTGCAAACAAAAAAAAGAAGCGCTAAGGCGTATAGTATTACATATATATAGTATAGTATATATATAGTATAGTATATATATAGTATATTCCAAATTCCCATTAAGCACTGTGAGTCTGTTTCATTACAGCGGGAAGAGCTCTTAGTTAATCTGCTACTAAAAATAACTTACTGTGTTCAAATCCATTTTAACGAACTTTTTGTCCAAATACCAACGACATATGGTATACTAACGCGGCGCCACGTGTCACATAAACAGGGAAACCAGAAATATGCTAAAAAAAGTGTTTTATGCGCATTCAATATGCACATAAAACTTGAAAATATGCATTAAAGGCCAAAAAATATGCTCTTAAAAATAAAATAAATTGGTTTATTTGTAAATGAAAATATATTTTTAATTCAAAAATTCAACAACATTTCCATATAAAATAACACAAAAAAGAATATAAACAAAAAAAGGAAACAAAATTAACGAAGAATTACTGGATTCGAAGTGCAGGTTAAACAAATTAGCATAGACATTTTGACTAAAACAAATAACAAAAATTTATTTTTATTGGACTATCTCATAAGAATTCAACTTCAATTTCAAAAGATCACGATATCAGAATTCAGACTTTAGAACTGTATTTTGTATAAATAAGACAAGATGTTTATTTATAATTTTTATTGCAATAACTAACAAAATATTGACCTAGAATTTCAATCAAAAATCGTTTCTGTCTCATCTTAATAAACTTTTATAAATTTACAACGTTCCTTCAATGTCTACTCGGGGCAGAGTCCGTCACAAATAGCAAAACCGAATTTGTGTTGTATAAAAATGCGTAATATATACGAAAAATTTAAACACTACATGGAACATCGGAACAGAGATTTAGATGACGAAAAATAAAAATACAGATTTTGACTTATGAACATATTAAAATAAAAAAATTCTATAGAATATTAAAAAATGCCCCAAAAGCGTAAACTATGCTCTTAAATTTCGAAAATATACTAAAAAATGCGTGTAAGGCTGATATATGCAAAAACATGCTTTAAAGGGTAAAATATGTAAAAATATGCACTAAAAAGTCCATACCAAAATTCATAAAAAGCTCTGAATCGAATAAATATCTTGTCCCCGTATTAATACGACATACAAGAAAAAACATGCAATTGCATATTTGCGGTTTCCCTGCACATAACTCACGCCAAGTTGTTTTTTATGCACGAGCAATTCGAGGACCTGCCCATTTTCTATGCGGAGATCTAAACTGACCACCAAGAAAGTTCGATTTGGCCCCATTAGATTATTAGAAGTGCTGTACCTAAGACAGAAGGTATCCGAAACCGATTCACCCCATCCCACTGTGAATACGCTCTAGATGCAAGCAACAGAAGTTAGCGGCGAAAATCGTATTATTTTGCGAAATGTTTAATGCCGTTGTACAATGTAATCAGTGCAAACTACATGGCCACTTTTGTACATCTATGCTCTTTCTAAAATCAATTGAGTATTAAAAATTAAAGTCACTTAAAATATAAATTCACCACAAAATTATACACATCAAATTTACAACATAAAATTACATCCAACAACAAACAAAAACTTTAAATTATGTTAAACAGACACTAAAGACAAAACAAACAAACTGGCAAAAAAAGACAGGACAACAACCTCCAGGATACGAGTAATAAACCCACTAAACAAACTCTTATTGAAGGAATCAGCACTTGAGAGATGTTCAGCTACAAGAATGAAAAGGGAAAAACACCATCATCGTCGTCATACACCAACAAAAGTTAAATTGGGCATCATTAGCCCGGTGTATGAGGTATGTATGTATGTGTGTGTGTTTTCGCACAAGTCAAAAATTTTCCAAAAATATTTAAAATGAGCCGGCAATTCCACGTTCCGTTTAAGGGATGTTATTCAAGCGTAAAGTGATTTAAATGTCTGTCTTTATAGATTTTTAATATTGGAAAATTAAATTGAAATTGAAGCAATAAAATCATGGCAAAGAATTACACAGACAAAAGAAATATATGTATTTATTTTATTGAATGGTTTATAAATGTTATTTATGCATAATTATTTAAATTCATAAAAATTGAGAATAATGTGATGGGAAATGGTTGATTTTTTTTAAACAAAGTTTGCTTCTTGATTCACTGCATGGCGGAAAATCAAACAATTTGCAAATAATACGCAAAATAATGTAATGCATTTCCGTTGGATATAAAATTATACTCAGGTTGTGTAAAATTATTTGAGTTAATTAAAAAGAAACCTCATATTTGTCCCTGTAGGTGGATATAGAAATTGGATGCTGGTGCTATGGGCTCCTATTAGAAGCTCATTCAACTCATTCTTTTGTTATATCGAATAAATTCAGTGAAGTGCGACTTTGACCCACGCACGAAGGGTTCCGTACGAACACAAGATATGTAATTTAATACGAACTTTAGCCAATATAAACTATAGTTTTGGCATTTTTTTCGTTTTTGGGTTTTTTCGGTTTTAAGTGTTTTTTTTTTAGTTTGGGGGTTTTGTGAATTTATTTGCGCTTTCTGAGTTTTGGCACTTTTTTTCACGTTTTGGCGATTTTTTTTTGGTTTTTGAAGTTTTTTTAATTTTGACGATTTTTATTATTTTGGCGTTTTTTTTTATTTTGGTGATTTTTTTATTTTGGCGATTTTTCAATTTTTGGCGTTTTTTTCATATAGGTGATTTTTTTTTTTTGGTTTTGGCGATTTTTTTGGTTTTGGCACTTTTTTTCGTTTTGAGGATTTTTTTCGGTTTTTGGCGTTTATTTTAAATTTTGGCGATTTTTTTCGTTTTGGCGATTTTTTTTAAATTTGGAGATTTTTTTTTTAATTTTGGCGCTTTTTTTCACATAAACAATTATTTTCGTTTTGGCGCATTTTTCGCGTTTTGGCGATTTATTTCGGTTTTTGGCGTTTTTTTTTCATATTGGCGATTTTTTTTCATTTAAACGATTTTTTCGAATTTGGCGATTTATTTTAGTGCTAGAATTTTTTTTTAATTTTGTCGATTTTTTTCGATTTGGCGATTTTTTTTTAATTTTTGGCGATTTTTTTCAGGTTTTGGCGATTTTTTTCGGTTTGGCGATTTTATAATTTTCGGATTTTTTAGTTTGACCGTTTTTGAAAATTTCAAGAGCTTACCTCTTACGGTCTCCAAGATACAGCAATTTGTCAAAATTACATAGTCAAAATTTCATTAACTGATGGACCACCCTTTAATTTAAATTTTTTAATATTTTAATGTTTATTGTTGTAGTCTATATAAAAATACACTAATTTTACAAATTTCAAGTGTCAATATACATATGTACATACAATTGTATGTATATTACATGGGATTTTAACATTTTTCGCCGCTCGTTTTGGAGCACCCTTTAATTTCTAATTCTCATGTATTTGTTGTTGTAGTGGCCAAGGTTCTACATACTCTGTCCAAATTTCAGGTCCGTAGCTCTTACGGTTCCTGAGAAAATACCGTGTGACGGACAGACGGACAGCGTAGCAAAAACAATAGTAGCGTTCCTTTTTCATCTTTGGTGTACGGAACCCTAAAAATCATAGTATATTATACAGTAAAATTCCGCTACTTGCGCAGTTTGCTGTAACCAGACTAAATGCTTTTATTACAAAAATGTATTTCAGCTATGTTTTTTTCGACTTGCCGCTCGAATAAATGTTCAATTTGAATGAACGCAAATCAATTTTCATTCGCTTACAATGCAAACTAACGCGTAGTTTCGATGTCGTTGAACAGGCTGTACAATTACAATAGGCCCTATTGTGAGTTATGTACATTCGATTTTCGATTTTCGCTGGGCATCAAACATCGAATGTTAAATTTATGTTATAAACATCAAAAATTTCGCGGAACAACGAATTTTCTATCGAATCGATGAAGTATTTTAATATAAAAAATTGTTAACAAATCTAAGTGTTAAACAATGTTTATTTTTAAGTGCACAAACACAAATTGTAGGTTATTTTTTTGTCGATTTCATTCACAATATCGTTGTTCTTTCGAATGATCGTCATAATACAAAATGAAAATTCGTTCAATCAGTACTTTCAGTGTTCATAATAATCTCTAATATGTATACATTTTAAGATCTGCAAATAATTTAAAATTTTCTATCTAGAACTATAAATAATTTCATTATAAGCAGTGTATGAAAAAAAAGAAACATTTCCTAAACGTTTTCTGCAGACATAATAAAAATTTAAAGAAAATTTAAAGAACATTTTTTATATTTTTAGATGAACAAAACCTTAGTAAGCTCTTTTCCAATATATAAAAACCGTGAGAAAAACTAGGACTTTCGTCTGTTGTCCTTTGCCATTCTTAGTTATAATTGTATCAATTTGTCTATTAATTTCACCTTTAAAAAATTATATCTTGCTAAGAAGGCGTTATAGTCGTAATGATCATACCAATCAGCACAAATTTTACTTGAACTAAAGTGTAAAACAATTGTTATTAAAGTTACACCTTCAATTGTCAATGGTTGAATTATGCTTTATTTGCAATATATTTCAACAGCATTCTTCAGTGAAAAGAAAACTTGAATTAAATTCAAAAAAGTTAGTTGTACTACAAATTATGCAAGCCTTAAGTTATACTTCAATTCGAAGCTTGAATTATACTTCAATTAAGCTTAGTATTACAATTAAATTCAACTATATTTCAAGCTGCAAAACAATGCTTTTAAAATATAAAGAAAAACTCAATTTCATTGTTTTCTAATAATAATTCCCTACACATCTGCCTTCGCTGTTATTTTCACGATTTCACTCATCTATTGTTTTTAAAAATTTCCCATTTTTTATTTAATTTTGTTTAATATTTTTCTCCACAATTTCAGTTTTATTAATAAATGAGTAACGGATTTGGTAAGGTTTGAAAACATTTATATATATATATATATTTATTTCAAAATATTTTCAAACCTAAAAATTAAATGAAAAGTAGATGCAATTCAATCTTTTCCAGTTTCCAGTTAAATTTCAAGTGCTTGAATTTATATTTTTTGTGTGCTCACTGAGACTTTTGAATATGAGGCTTACATGGCATTCATTAACTCAAAACTAAATTATCTCGAGTTAGGCACTTTTTTCGTTTTGCTTCAGAATTCAATTATTGCAGAAAAGTGTACAAATTTACATGAAATTTTTATACAAGACAGTTAGAACAGGAGAAGTTTTTTGTTATAGAAAAAAATTCTTTAAGGCCACTGTTCCTTGTATAAAGATAAACAAAACGTAGTTTCTTTTTTTCTGTTTGGCTAAGAACTATTTTTTTAAGTTTTAATCGACGGTTATGTTGTTCACAGTTGCCTTTATAAATTTCTTTAGCAGACTGATTTGTTGTGATTGAAACGCGAAACAAAAAATCATTTTAGAGCACCTTAAAAATGTTTCCGAATTTAAGAAAAACAAGAAAATTTAAATAATTGAAATAATTAAGTAAGCTTGTCTTAAGTAGAAACAAAAGCTAAGCAACTGAATATAATCAAATTATGAAGATTGGTAAATAGTATAAAGATATCCTGCATCATGAGTGCCGAGTGCTAAACTTAAATCACAATTTAAATTGCTTTTTAAAATTATTATAATTACATAGAGTGAGTGAAAAATAAGTATATAAAACAAACGCCTACTTTACAATCACAATCTTAACATATACAACTCTAGTATGTATTTAAAATATATCAGACAGACAGGAAACGGATATCAAGACATGTATCTTTACTAATCACAGCATGTGGTTTGAATATCTAATTTTCAAATCGAAAGCAAATAATTCAATTCTAATTTTCAAACCCAAATAACTAAATAATAACAATGAAATCTAAACAAACCCAAACACACACACACACACACACACTTTCCAAAGTCAAAAGTCAGCAATTACTTGAAATGCAACACTATTAGAAACTATCATTTCAATAAATCTGCTGCAAAAAGTGGCAACAACCCACAGGCAGACAACGGGGCAAAACGAATGAACAAAAATGCTGAGCTGACAAGCACACATGAAATAAATTCATAAAGAAGAGAGTATGAACTCTAAATGTTTGAACTGATAACTCCAGTTAAAAAAAAATATTTAATTCAAAGGGTGCGGGTGGCCCGGAGAAGTAGGGGTAGAGAGAGATACAAGTAGTGGGTATTAAAATTTAGATGACACTATTTGTTAACTAAAATGTCTACAAGTACAATCTTTCAGGTTTTAAATATTCTGCCAAAAAAGGCAAAAAGCCATAAATCACTTGAACTAGAAAAGACACACAAAAAAAATTAAAAAAGGACAACTCCAGCAAGAGTAAATAATAAGTAGAAAAAGAATACACAAAAGATGTTAAATTGTATACAAATGATTTGATATGCCTGTTAAAGCAGCCATCATACACAAGTATATATTCGGCAAAGGAAAGCACTTTCCTTTGAATTTTAATACAGTTCTCCTTTAAGATAAAATACTTTGTCTCTTCAAGTATGCAAAAAGAGATTTTCATATGGAAATTTGACTCAGGGGAGTCCATGTGATGCTCGAATTTTACTTTCTGATGGCATGAATGAGAAATTCTGCCTCGCAAATCAACTAAAATTTTTACACAAAGGTGAACAAAATGCTTTGTCCCACATCCAACACTTAGGAGTATTGCGCACCACGAGTTGCCATATCCAAGCAGCACAAAATATTCCACTTTTAGGATTCATACTTACGCATATAAGCACCAGCAAATTCAAAATTTCATTGTGAAATTATATAACTTTCGACCCACTGTGCATTATTTTATTTGCTCTAATGTTCTTAGGGCCATTTTCACAACTTGCCTTTAGTTAAAGGTACGATTTTGTATCTTTGCATTATTACAACTCAAATTTTTTATTCTTATTATTGTCAATAATAATAATATTTAATGGATACAAAATAATAAATGAAGATTTTTTATTGTAGAGTTATCTATCTGGCAGACAAAATCATACCTTTAGCTAAAGGCAAGTTGTGAAAAAAAAGTTTACAATATTTTTGGAATTTTTCAACATATTAATTTTGAATGCTTTAAAAATACTTATAATCTTTTCTCTGCCTCACGCCAAAAAATCCACTTGTAACAATACGAAGCGACGATGGCGGCACTTAAAGGACCAAGCCAGTAAACGCCTTGATATTTAAAGTTTTTATTCCATAAAGCAGGAGCCAAAGAACGAGCGGGATTCATGCTGGCACCGGTAAAATTGCCCTGTTAAAAATAAATAAAAATAAAATTAATTTAGAGATTGAAAAAACAAATAAGCAAAACTTTTAGTACACAAAAATCGTATTTTAAGTCTATAAAAATCATTAAATATCTAAAATCGGTTTGACGAAGACTTTGGATTTTATTGGGAAAAACTATTTTTTTTTTTAATTTTTCGTCAACGGTATCTCTTGAACGTATCACTCGACTTTAGTAAAATTGTAGCCAACGGCAGGTCGAAGGGCTACTAAGATTTGGAAATTGCTTGTCTAAGTAGCTAACAAATTAGGATTAAAAAAATATAGCAAATTCTTTATTTACATATTTATTAAACAATAAGGGTATTCGTAAAAATATTCAAAAGTCTCGCAAGCTGTGCAAATGTGCATTTTTACACTATCGAAAATAAAATGTTAAAAATTTTGAGGAAATTTATTTACACAAACCTTTTAAATTTGCCCAACAACTTTCACGCGAAAACTTAAGCTGGACAATTTTGTATTTTGTTAAAACCGACAATTCGTTTCTATTTTTTTGGGTGTGTAGCTTCATAACTCTCTAACTCTAATAAGTAATTTATTTTTTAATAAAATTGAAATTATGATGAAAAATATCAAAAATATGTAAAAAAAAGTGGTTTTTTATATATGTAACAAAAAGGTGTTCAAAATCGTGAAAAAAGTAATGAAGGTAAATATGCATAAAGTAATTATAAGAAAACTTGTCGATTGCATTTGTCTTTCTATTTTAAACGCATTTTTTTTTGAAGCTTGAAATATACTTGAATTTAATTGTAATACAAGGTTGAATTACAGCATAATTCAAGGCTTGAATTGAACTGTAATACAATTGAAATGTTCGAATTGAATTCAAGTATCCATTTCACTGGATAATGCTATTGAAATAAATTGTAAATCAAGCATAATTCAACCCTTGACAATTGAATATGGGACTTGAATAACAATTGTTTTACACTTGATTTCAAGCAAAATTGCTTATATGATATTTTTCACCACAATTTAAATTTTATTAAAAAATAAATAATTTATTTGACAAGGTTTGAACATGTTGCATGTTGTTTGATTTTTTATTTGAAAATATTTTCAAACTTGAATATTACTTGAAAAAATTTTTGAATTCAACTTTGTTTCCAGTTAAATTTCAAGTGCTTGAATTTTAACTTTTTGAGTGCTTATTGGGTAACTTTTTAGTAGCAATGTATAATTTTTCAGGACCATGCCCATTCTTTCAAATATTAGTGGCAACACCCGCTTTTATAAATGTAAATGTGAAATATAATATTAAGTTTAAATGAGCGAACAAAATTTAATTCCCAATATATATCTGTCAATTTATTAGCTATAGTTTATATAGCCATTTGAACCCAAGGAAACTTATTATACATGAATTAAAAAAAAAACTTTGTAACATTAAAAAAATTTGGTATCAAAAGCACAATTAAGTCACAATTATTAAAAAATTCTATATTTCGCCATTTTATGCAGAAAAAGTGGGTTAACTATTTCGCTATTTAAAAAAAATTAAAGTATACTAACCCCATATTTTAACTAATCTAAAAGTAATAATCACAATAAGATATATCACAAAAAAAAAATTTGGTTAAAAATTTTCGTTATTGAAGATTTGTTTAGAAGTAGACCTATATTTTGTTATAAATATTAAATCTAAGGACTTTTTGTCCCGAATTCCAAGACTGGAACCAAAATAATCATCATGCCACCTTAACGCATAATAGTATATGCGCCCAGCGAAATACAAGAAAAATTCAGCAAAAATACTGAAAGTCCCATTTAAGGAATTTTATTTATTTTTTAATTTTTTTGATTGCGGGGTACTTATTGTTCTTACTTCGTGTGTATTTATTGCATCATTTTACTCCTAAGCAAGCATTTTCAGTTGAAAATTTATGATATAAGAGTTTTTACAATTTGGCAAAAATTCGATTTGAAATGATGACAGCAGCTGGACAGTAACGTCGAAGCAAAATTTTGACAGTAAGATACTGTACCATATACACAGTATACTTCCATTATAGAATGAAAGAAAAAATAATTAACAAAAAGATAACTAATTTAATTCTATTAATAATCTCTAATTTTATGCACCTACCGAAAATACTAAAAATATTGCTTATCTAGCATTAAGATAAAAAAGTTAATAAATAAACAAAATTTCTCTCTTCCCCAACAAACAAAAAACTGCCTGGCTTACGATGTCGACAAAAAATTTTGTTTCGCTTATTTATATTGAAAACAACAAAAAAAATAAGAAAATTAATTTTTGTTGTTAATGTAAACAAGCAAAAGAAATTTGTTTGACGACACCGTGAGCCAGGCAGAAATTGTATTTTCCGCAAGTTGTAAACAAGTCGAAATTTAATAATTCAAAAAACGCGACTGCAAAGAATCTTAAACAGTTAAATATCTTAAATGGTTATTCGAAATGAAAAATCATGAGAGGTGGTACCTTCTGACCCGCCATATTGAATTTTGACTACTCTCATATCCTTATTGATAATCCCTGGATTATGGCATATTGAGTATAAGACAAGTAATATAAGAAATATCAAAATTATCCCATTCGTTCAAAAGAACACGCATGCATATATACATACATATGTAGATATATAAACGGTGGTTTATTAGCAAATTACTCTTTGGCAACACTGTGTTTGGCAACTCAGCTGTTTTTGTGTATCATGTTATGCCAGGACGACGACGAATTGGGACGAAGGACTAATTTCGCTGCGTAAATCCGTCGTGTGAAGTTATTAGTTTCACTTTTCACTCCAAATTTATTTTCAAACGATTGCATATGTCAATTTTCACTTTGAGCAATGAAACTCATATTCTTCTCACTTAGAAACAGTATTGTAACATCAAAATGCAGCGAGAAAATAATGTTAACTCGTCCATTTCCAAACCATTTTTTCCTAAATTTGGATGCTAGAACACAGGTTATTAATTTGTACATTTTAAATTTCAAGTTAAACAGGTGTAAGCAGATTCTTTAAAATCCCAACTGCAAGCAAATTTGTGAAAACCATTTGATTGCCGAAATAATGTCGATTATTTTCATAAGAACAAATAAAAATATGTAATTTAAACTAAAAAAAATATTTTAGTACAATCAAGGTCAAAAGTCCCTGTTGTGTGTACAAAGACAGAGAGATAGAGAGAAAATTGTTTTTTCGTCGGAGTACAAAATAGAAATAAATCTATCTCAGAGTTCGCCACGCACGACGAATTTCGTTCGACGGAGGTGTTGTGTTCATTTTCATATGTACAAATGTGTTATATATTTTATGACGAAAGTTCGCACCCAAAATTCGTCGTTCGTCCCAGTTGTGTTCCTAGCATTACTGTTAAACATGTTTAGTTTGGTCTATATTTTAACAATGAATCGACTTACAAATGAACAACAATTGCAAATTATTAAATTTTATTATTAAAATTCATGCTTGGTTAAAAAAGTGCATTTGTGCACTTCTTTCATTTTATGGTATGTTTAAACGACCTTCTGAGGTGTCTATTCGGAGTCTTGTGACTAAAATTCGCAACAAAATTACATTATTGAACATTAAGTCATCAACATGCATACATAAAGTGCGAATAGAGGAAATGTCGCAGGTGTATCAGCCTGTGTTATCAATTCGGCGCCATTCGCAACAATTGGGCCTCTGTTACGATTTTCATGCCCAAAATTTAAAAACTGGACTTGGTTGATATGCTACATATCATGCGAAATAATGGTCCAATTAAGAGGCGAGTTTGGTGAACAGTTTATTTAACGTTTGGGGCCGGTCAATCGGCCTCTTAGATGGTGCGACTTAACGCCCTTACACTATTTTTTGTGGGCCTATGTTAAGGCTCATATATACATAGAAAAGCCCGTAACGGTTGATGCACGATTGCAGACATATCCGCGATCAAAATTTACATGAAATCATCTTTAAACATTGAATTATGTAGATAGTTCTACTGACTCAAATCAAGATTTCAAACAATTCTCTAAATTTTAGTATTTTTTTTATCAAATCCGAAAGTTCTTAAAAAAATCATCATATGTACATGCATAAATAGACTGATAAACACAATACCCTTCTTTGCACAGTAAAGTCGGATAATAAGGGGTCTACTATGTAATTCGAAACGAAAGAAAATTATTTCTAATTAACATGTTATTAAGATACAAATTCGAAAATTTTTTCTTTCGTTTAGAATTACAGAGTATACTCCAAGGACTGAATCACGGGAAAGGATACGTAATTCTAAGTAGTGGGTGTATATATCTGATATTTAGGAAATCCTTAAAAATATTTTAAAATTATTCATAAATCAACTTACGGCTTTGTTTTAAAACAAACAAAAAATTCGCTTACTTACCGCACTACAGGCTAAGCCCACAATGCCTAAGCAAAACTTCAGTGCTATGGTTTGTCCATATTCCGCATTTCTGGAATCCCAAAAACTACACGCAAATAGAACTAGCGTTGCCGTAATGATGAATTCAATGGCCACAGCCTGTGTGTAGCTCAACTCTTGATGCGGCAAAGTAAGACAAAAGCCTTCATTACCATCTCCCTTTGGCAAAAAAGATTTTGGTATTAAATTGAGCAAAAGATCGTAGCCGACAAAGCAACCCAATAACTGGGCAGCTACATAGCCCATTGATAGTAGAGGGCTAATTTGATTCATTATATATGCCGAAAGCGTAATAACCGGATTCAAATGAGCTCCGGAGACGCAAGCCAAAGACTGTACGAGTATCATGACGACAATGCCAAAATTTAATGCAATTTTTAATAGACTATTTTCGAAACCGGCACAACCTAAACAGCCTAAAAATACCATTAGAGTAGTACCGATAAATTCCGCTAATAAACACGTTAAAATATCGCGTGGAGAATATTTCATATTTTGAAGATATTTACCAGCCCGGAAGATGCAAAATGTAGTCTACATAAGGTATATTAAAATACTAATTAGCATTTCATCGTTTCATAAAAATAACTCATCCAAGTAGCACACACCGTTTAGCTGCTGTCGAGAGTATACTTTTCGAAATAATTATTATCATTTAGTGAATAAAATAGGTAAGACGTTAAGGTCGAACGGTAGGTACCCTTTTATTTACATTTAAAATACTTTAATTAGTTTTATTTTCAATTAATGCCATTTTTGTTGAGTTGCGGCATGAAAAATTAATTAAATTATTAATTCATTCAATTATCTTTTAAATAAACAAATGATTCAATTACTTACGTGCAAAAAGCATGAATTTTTTAAAAACAAATTTAGCGGAAATTATCGTTCATACGATTTTTGTTACAAATTGAATGATGAATAAATATTATGTACTAAAGTCAAGCAGTCGCCCCCCTGCCCCCGAAAATGTAATCCTATGTCTTATCAGTACAATCTTATATTGTGGTTACCTAATAAAAAGCAAAAGTAAGATATCAGATATTTGTATACCCTTCACCAAAAATGGTAAAGATCATATATGGGTTTGTCGTTCAGTTTGTAATTTCTACAATATTAATATGCGTCATATAAAGTTAAAATATATATTCTGGGTTCTCAAAAAAAACGGAAGACGAATAAGCGATGTCCCTCCTCAGTACGTCAATTTTCAGATCTGGAATATTTGAAATTTTTTTCCCATGTAAAAGTATCTAGCTGAAACTAATTTTAATATTTTTTTTTTGTGTTGTTACATAAAATTTTTTTATATTTTAATAAGAATTAAATTGGTATTACAAAAAAATCAAAACGACGATTTCATAACTCGGTGCACTTTAGACCGATTGTAAAAGTTTTTTTGTTGTCTGAGAGGGTATAGCTTTCCATTGGTCCCATTCTAAAAAAAAGGGCGGGGACAAGCCCACAATTTTTTTAACTTGATTTTACCATCTTTTTTCATTGCTGCGAAACCTAGCAAACATTTTTAATTCTTGAAATTACACAATTTTAAAGTTTAAAAAATGGGTGGCGCTACGCCCATTAATATGTATTAAGGCATTTCACACGGTGCTACTTAACCGATTTCTACGATACTAACCACACACCTTGAACTTTAAAATAGACATATTCTACTAAAATATTCAATATAATATTTTTAGCTTTTTATTATTGCTTATTTTTGAAGTCGGTTTATTTTTTTTAAGTTCTATTGGTATGTATATACAGTGACCTCTCAGTAATGTGAACTTCAATTTATTTTTTTTTTGGAAATTTTTAATATAAAAAGTGAGTTTAAAGCTAAAAAAATCGTCAAATCGTTATATTTTATGTTAAAAATACCAAGAGTTTCAATATTTTCTAACCTTTTTCAGGGAAAAAACACAACATGACACCACAAATTCTTATATTCGAAAATGTGAACTAATTCGATAATGTGAACTAATAAAAACCAAGGTAGTTCACTGTAACAGTAACTAGGTCAAATTAATTTTTTCTTTTTTTTGATAAACTAAATATTTTTTAAGAAAGTAACAGCGTGGTATAAAAAATTAGAAATATTAAAAAAATTATAATCTTAATTTTTAATATTATAATTATTATAATATTAAAAAATTAAAGCTCCAGGGCTGGAAAGTTTAAACTTTAACTTTAAACCTTGGTATATAAAAGTTACCAAATAAGTAAATTTTTTTGTTAGAAAGAAAGAAATTGGTATTAAAAACCAGAAAAATCTAAAATATGTTTTCAGAAATGGAAAATTGATTTTTTTAGTATATAAAAGTAGGTTAGGACGCGTGCTGCTATTACGCACTTCGACTTGACGACCCAGTTGGGTCTAATGTGACACATAAAAGTAGCTAAATAAAAGTAAAACTTTTTTATTTTGTTCAATTTCGATATGAAAATGTAATTTAACCCTTAATATGAACATTAATTACTCTCAAGAAGCTTTTTTATATATTGCTCAGTGTTGCCAGTTTTTTTCTAGAGCTTATCCCCAATTCTTGATTCCTCATCCCCAAAAATCCCCAAATTGATATTTTTTTATAAAAATTTTTTCTTTTGTGAAAAAAATAAAAAATTTTAATATTTTTTTTTATTTTATTTGAAAAATAATGTCAAAAATAAAAAAATTTTATTCAATAAAATTTATTGCTATCGATAGATACCAGTATATTTACGTTCATATAAATTTAATTTGTACTTATGAAAAACTTTCAAAAACTTCAGAATCGAAATCTTCTGATTCACCAGCCTCAGAAACTTTGTTGTACATAGTACTTGTATTAAAAATTTTTAGCATTTCAGCAGAAGGATTAAATCTGTCACAACAAATTGAATTATTTTTAAAGTGTGTTTTTTCTATGAAGTGCTTTCAAAATGTTGTATTGCATTTTGTTGCGTATTTTTGTTTTGGTAGCGTTTATTATTCGTTAATGGGAAACAGATCCCCAATACGAAATTTTCATCCCCAATCGGGAAAAAATTCTCTAATTTGGGGACAAATCCCCTAAACTGGGAACACTGATATTGCTTATTATGCTCTCAGTACAATTATGTTTCAAATCACACGTTGACATCTTGTAACGAGATCTTGTTAACTGTTAGTAAATCATGAAATATATCGCTAACTTCAAAATAAATTAAAGAACATTTTCCTTTTTTCCGCTGAAACTGCTGAAAAAAATCAAAAAGGTATTAGGGAAGAAAAAAGTTTACATAACATCGCACAGTCGGACTTTTGCAAAATAAATGGTAATAAATCTGGAACTTCAAAACTACTGATTGGATTTATATGAAACTTCGTACATCTGTAGAGGAGGACTTAGGCTTTATAACACATGCTTTCGCGGCCTTCTGGCTTAAGCTGGACAGGAGTTACAGTGGGCCTAAATAGGCCACGTGGGACTCTAAAAAACTTCTGAGGCTTTCAACTTTTAGAAAAATTATCCGGTTTTTAAGGGATAAAGCGTTTTGAGCTAAGCTCAGAATTTTTAAGAAATAATGTCCTTAAATGTGTTTTCGTATCTCTCATAACCTAGAAAATATTTGCTTTTAGACATAAAACAATTTTTGTGTCTTATTTGTTTAGTATTCCATTTATAACTTTTTAGTTGTTGCATTCAATTAAAAACAAAATTTACATACTTTCACAATTACAAATAGAGCTGAAAAAAGTCAGCCAATGTAGTTAAGTAAGAAAATAAAAGACATGTTGATTATTGAGTTCTTGTTGCAAATTGGTTTTTTGTTCAGCTTCTCATTTGTTTGAATGAGAGTTTATAACACAATACTCTAGCTATCCCAAGAAACTTAGGGTAAAGGTTCCCTGATGATCTATATTAGCAACAGTGAAATTCAGATAGGATCCAGCTAAGCCCCTCAATAATCAATTCCAATGTATTGTTAATAAAAAAAATATTTTACTAGATAAGTAATATAATAATTTTGGATTATTATTAGTGTGTTAGTAAATGTTAAACTTAAATTCTAACAATTCTCAACAAAAACCACCATATAATAATATATTTTTTTGTAGAAATTCTACATAAAAACATGTATTTTAGTTTTTCATTACTCGAATGAAAATTATTTCGTAACATTAATGATACTACGAAATGTAAAATATTAAGCACTAGAAATGTTTCATTTTGTTAATGAAATTTGCATCAATAAAATGTAATGTTCCATTTTATTAATAAAATATGTTGTTGTATTAATATGAGGGGTTCAACGTAATGGTTTCATTTCCCCTACGAAGTGTTTTACTTTCAGTGTTGTATTTTAGAACTGTATGCTTAAGAGACCACAACGCTATCAACGAATTTGCTGGTTTTGCGTGTTTAACATTGGAAACTATTAAATTTTTTTCTTAACTGGAAATTCATAGATAGCTACATATACGGGCATTGGTTATCGAGCCATATTCTTACATTATTCGGTTGCGAATACCATAATCTCAAACTGAAAAACGAGATCGAATCATCTCGTTATCATAAGCGACGATCAGATCAAAGATTTTCTGTCACGAACATTTCGTCTGGAGTCATGCATGCTCATGTCACGAAAAAACACGACAAGTACCCATCTCTAGTATACAAAAAAAAACAAAACATCGAAAACAAAATATTTGACTAAAATTCTTTACTCGAAAAAACCCATTGGTAACTTAGTACACATTGTACTAGAGCAAAACACATATGACAAATTATTTCTTAAAACAAATTGTATGTACATACATATATACTCCCTGCGTACGTCGCGTCGGTGAATGGTATATAAGTTTCGGCACAGCCGAAATAGCAATCTTACTTGTTTTTTTTTTCTTATCTGCATTTAAATATGGAAATACAAATTTGGATGCATTAATTTTTAAATTGTGGCTTTATAATAAGTTAACAACGGTATCTAAGCATTTTTATTGGTTGCATTTATTTTGAACAAAAAGTAAAATAATACTTTTGTAATGGACTTTGGACAAGGCTTGAGCTTTTCAAGAAAAATACTTTTGGGGTATTTAAAAGAAATAAAATTTATATATATATATATATATATATATATATGTATATATATATATATATATATATATATTTATATATATATATATATATATATATATATATAATCTATAATTTTCATTTCATATCGTTTAGCTTGTAAGAAGATAAGTTTCAATAAGTACTTAACTTATATCTATGGCAAAATAATATAGTTCTTATTTTCAAAAGTACTTCTTAACAAAAAATCAATTATATTCTCATACAGAAGAAAAGCTTAATTTAGCTTATACTCCGGTATATTCCAAATTGAATATATTTGTTAATAAAATTGAATTCTTAATTTAAGTGCAAAAGTAATAAACCTCTAAAATCTATTTGAAAGTTTAAAACTGCTCTACTGACCACTTCTCCCTCCCACATACCTACGGCCTTACCATTCAATGCAGAAAGAATAATTTCGAACTTTCGTTCGAGAAAGCAGGACTCAATCTTTCGACAAATCTTTCGCTTTAGGCTTACAATGCTTAAAAATTCTGTGAAAAAACACTAAAATACAATGAAGAATGTAAGTTTGATTACAGAAATTAAATGAAAAACACCATTCAAACAACAAACAATAACATAAAATTGGTCGCATTCATAAGACGTAACAGTTGCGCAACCGTTGAGTGTTTGTCTTAAAAACGCATAGTTGAGTATCTCTGCTCCACTCAACAGTTGAGTAATTTTCCATCATAAAATTTTTTCGCTACCTATAGTCAACACGTTGTGCTCAGCCTGAACAGCTGGTCAAATAGGGCTATTTCTTTTATATGCTTTGTTAGGTGGCAGAAACAAATATTTGTTAAGTTTTGCATTACAATTGCGATGAAGTAACGAAATAAAGATATACAATTACATTATATACATCAAGCCGTTTCTAAGAAGTAGCTGTCGGGGCCAACAGTTACCAGCAGTTTCACAACTGTTGAGCTCAACAGCTACTTCTTATGAATGCGCCCATTATGAAAATTAGAGACACAGAAAGAGAAAATAAATTCTCAGATGTGTAGAAATACAGGGTGGCCCAGAAAGACCGAAGTGGTGTGAATTCCTTATAACTTTTTATTTACGACATATTTTTTTAATTTTTTGTTTTTTAAATACAGTAAATTTATAGGGAATATTTTTAAATTAGTTATTAAAAATGATATCCCGCAAGTGGTGGACATTTTCTGCTTCGCAAAAATGTGCTCTTTCCAACACATTTTCAATGACCTTTCGCAAAACTTCCGGTGTTATGTTGTTAATTTCGTCTCGAATATTGGTTTTTAATTCCTCAATAGTCCTAGGCTTATTAAGCGCTTAACACTATATAAATGGAAAGTTACACAACACGCTTTTGAGGCTTTTTAGTTGCAAAATTTCAAACCTTTGCCGGCTATTTTTTTTTTCTTGCATTTACAGAGAAAAAAAATATTCTAAACAATATTTTATTAATTGTTGATAAAATGAACTAAAAATCATATCAGCTCTATGTCATAATAATATTGCGTTATCATCCGACTTATACATGCATGCAAAATTTCAGCTCAATATGAAACCAGGAAGTGGGTCAAATTTAATTAGCAAGATTTGATAACAGACAGACAACGGGACAGGTGAAACTAAATACAAGCTTCTAAAACTTAATTTCTCATAATTTTTGTGTATGTTAGCATATGAATCTGGCAACACTAGCTGTCATTTCTTATACAACTCGTGAAAGTTGAAGAATGTAACTTATGAAAACACACTATTTCAACTTTTTTGTCAGACGTTTGTATCGCATTAGTGCATTGAATGCGTGTTATGTAGTATCTACTATCTACATTGAAGATATAAATTACGAACAAAATGCATACGTGATCGCATGTTATGAGGTGAGATGCACGTGAACGGTGCCCATCTCCACTAGGTTAACAATATATTAAAATGTAAATGCCTGAAGTTATGCTGTGAATGTGTTATGAATTTATTTATCTAAAATTTGGTTAAAAGTCTGCATTAAGGGAAACCAGAAATGTGATCACAACGGTGCCAGATTAGATGATTTTTGGTACCGAAAATAGCAGCATTATGTTTTGACGATATTTAATTCAAAATGATGATTTTTAATATCTATTCTAAATATGCCACCTTTTCATTAAAAATCAACTATTAGAATTCATACACGCGTGTCCACTAAAATATGTTGATGTAGTTTTTGAACTTACATACAAACATACGAGTTCAGTTCAAAGAAATATTATGCATACATACCCTGTATGAACTGTCAGTAGTACAACAATACTGATTTAAAATCGTGTCATTTAAATTTAATTCAAGTCTACACTTTTGGTCCTTTTCATGAGCAAATAATATAACTGCATACATATATTGTTCACATTTATATAGTATTTTTGATAAAATAAAAAAATTATAAAAGATATAAAAGAGCAAGTGCATAACATTCATCAAATGTTATGTGTTTTAATGTAATTTAAAATCCTCGCAAAAACATAAATGTGAAGAAATACCAAGTTCCATATTGCAGTGATAGGTATTGTATCAAATAATAACTTGGCCAAAATTTTTATCACACTACCTTTGATGGCCGAAATTTTGGGAAGGAGCTTGGTCTTTGTTCACATTTATGTTTTTGTGAGGATCTGACTACTTTTTGGAAGGTTTTCTTAATAAAGCTTCTTAAACTTTAATGCTCTTATGCAAAAACGATTGTTAAAGTTAAAGCATGCATTAAAACCGGTTATGCCATACAAAATTCATTTGTTAAACCAACTTTAAGTTTACCAATTGTTTTTGCATAAGGGGGTAAATTTCTAGTCTGCTATAGTTCTATTCATAATGCCTGCGCCAGTTCAAAAGGTTAGAGTTACATAAAATAATGGGTTATAGCGTGATATGTGCACCATTGTGTCATAATAAGAACCGCGTAATTTGCTTAATTTTCTTAGAGTCATCTGAGTAGAAATATGTAAGATATAGTGTACATTTTAGTGAAACTGAACCCGGCTATTGTTCTAAAGTCTGCTAAGACTTTAGAAGTACTTTTGAAAATGCAAAATTAAAGGCTAGCATAAGTGAAATGTGCATGTAAAGTTTCAATAGAGTAGTTTATTGTTTTAAATTTTTCTAGTTGGTAACTTACCTAGCGCTCAGTGTTAAGTTAAAGTTTCAGTTAAAAGCTTCAGTACAATATTAGCGTAGCCCCTGCCACTAATGGTTAAAATATTTCGGTTTTTAGGTTTTTCAATTTGGTTTCTCATCTTGACCTACTTGCGTATCAAATTTCACCTCTCTAGCGCAAATTTAATTTTTAAATTTTTATGGGCGTATTTCCGCCCACTTTTTTAAATAAATTTTTTTTGCCAGTGCCAATTATACGTGTCAAGTTTCTTTGGAAACGTATACTAATATTTAAATAAATAGTATATTTAAATCTGCTGATCAGAAGTACATGAAACCGGGGGTTTAAATTGTATGGTGGTGTTAGCACCCACTTTTTTCAACGAAATCTTATAACTTTGCATTATGCAATTATTTCTGCCAAATTTCAATAAAATCGCTTGAGATTAACATTTCAAATTTGCTATTTTAAATGTGTGCTGGTCAAAATCTCCGGGTTTTCAGATTTTCTAGTTAGTTGCTAGTCTAGACCTTCTTGTTTATCAAAAATCAAAATTTTATTTATTTTCTTATTATGGGCGTGATAGCGCCCACTTTTTCAATCTCAATACCTGTTGTAGCCATAAGTTATCTTTCTTGTATAGTAATAAATATATAAATATGCAGTATATTCAAATATGCTGACCCGAAGTACATAAAATAGGAGGCTTAAATTGTATTTGCGTATTAACGCCCACTTTTTCAACGAAAATTTATTGCCTTGTATTATTGCAACATGCATGCCAAATTTCAATAAAATAGCTTGAGCTTAACGCCTTCGATTTTTTCTTTTAATTCTGAGCCTTATGGGCATAGCCCCGCCCTACTAGGTAAAATTTTTGGGTTTTCAGATTTTTCTAGTGATTTGCTAATCTATAACTACTTGTTTTTCAAATTTCAGCTCACTACCGCATATTTTAAATTTTATTCTTATGGGCGTGTTCCCGCCTACTTTTATAGCCCCCATTTTCTTACTTAACTTAACTTACTTAACTTAGCCTGGCGCACAGCTGTGCGCCTAGATATAAACACATTAGAGATTTGCACTTGTTGTTACAGTTTAGAAAATATGTACTGAAATTTTTGTAAGAAAAAAGCATTACATTATGTTTAACTGGCCCCTTAACTTCAATGTTATTAACGAATTTAGCTTTAGTACGAATTCTTATTTTATTGATAGACATTTTTAAATAAGTTAATAAAGCAGTATTATTTACATCAGCATCTTCATCGTTGTTGAAGTCATTCGGCGCAATGCTTTGATCACAAAATAACCGTGAACACAAAACATTTGCATACTCTTTTGTGACCACGAGCTCGCTATTTATTCATATAAATATTTCTGAAATATAAAATATTTTTTATATAAAATGCCAGCAAAAACAATTTGAAGTAGTTCAAAGAGCTTGTCTTCTTCTCGCCTTTTTAATCATTACTTGAAGTGAATGCATGTTTAACGCTTTTCTAAGTCCGTATAAATTTGTCTTTTTAATTTGTGATGAAAATTATGTCTTGGACTTGGCAGTTTTTTTTTAAGCCGTTCTCATCACTTCTCTTTTATTGTTTCAATGCAACCAATGATATATCAAAAAAAAATTGAAGTAATTTTTCTGTACAAGCAAGTCAGTACCCCTCTTCTTTCATCTTTCCTCTCTCTCCTATAAAATCTCTCTCTCTCTCAAGAAAAAACTGCCGAGTCTAAAACATGAGTTATATTCATAACAGCTTTATGGCTCGATTATGGATGGCAACCGATCTGCAGTTGTGTTGCTAGTTGCCGAAATGGTATTACGGATCGCAACTGGCAACTGGCAACTAACAGCTGGTACTTTCTTTTAGTTGCCATATTGGCAACCACAAATTTGTAGTAGCTGCATAGTAAAAAGTGAAAAAATTCAAAGTTATGTGCTATATTATTTTTATATTCGAGTTCCTTCGTTGCATATTAAAAAAGAAAATATGATTTAAAGTTAAAAGAGATTGTTAAAACCTATTTTAGGCCCTCTAGTAGATTCAAAATTTTGCATTTCCTTCTCTTCATCAGCAATTAATTCCACTTAACTAATAATTTTTAAGATAAGTATTATTTTAAGCACTTTAACTTGATGATTTTTTTTAAGCACTTGTACTTCTTATATTTTGCATATCAATCTGTCATAATCATATTTTCGATAACTTTTTGGCAACTGAAGGAAGTTGCCATACATTATACCAATTTTAGTTTCAGTTGCGTTGCTAGTCAACTCTGCAGCAGAGTAGCAAGCCGTACCGGCGTGGCTGGCGGCTAGCCAGTCAGCCGATTTTTTTCGACAAGCCGAGCCGCCGCCGAACCACTCGGCTTATCGGCGGCTTAGTATTCAGCCGATAATTTGTCTTGATTTTTATACTTTTTCAAATTTCGTATTTAATATGATAGCGAGCGTTCGGAAAGATAGTTGTTTTTGCTTCCACATAAAAAGAAAATGTATTTCTGAACGGTAACGTACCTGCGACAACAATTACGTTCTCTTTTGGAGTCCCGTCTTAAATACTTTTTTGTTTAAGCAGTCAGGCGACCTATTTCCGATCTGCGAAAGAGAACGTTCCACTTACACTTTATATTGAAAACAACAATAAAATATGAAAATTTGTTTTTGTTTTTAATATAAATTGTAAGTCGAACGTTTTCTTTCGCAGGTGGGAAATAGGCCATAATTGTTCAAAGCTTTTTGTTTGTTGATCCGTAGCAGTGTTCCAATAAAGTAATTACTTTTTAATTCAATCGGAAAGCTTAAATCAAATTTATGTAGAAGGGAATCCTGAATAAAATTTCGTGAGAAATTTTTCCCGGCGAAAAGTTCCAACTAATAGCAAGTAATAGGGAAAAAAATTCTCGCGAAATTTTATTCATAATTACCCTGATAATCTAGAATATGTTTCTATTGTTTAACAAATAATTTACGAAGCTATTTTTAGGACATCAATTACTGCAATATTCAAACTATTGCAAAATAAATGATATTACAACGTGGTGATTCAATAATTCCCGTATTTTTCTAAAAACAGATTGGAATAAAACTTTTTTTCAAATGCTTAAACAAATCGGCATTAAGCCATTCAGCCGCCGCTGCCGAAAATATTTGTCTTTCAGCCGCCGACGAAATTTTTCTCTCGGCTTGCTACTCTGCTCTGCAGCTGAAGTTCGGTTGCCATGCATAATCGAGCCATTAAAATACGAATGTATTCATATTCGCTAAATTCAGGCGGATGCAAATGTGAATGTATTCATATTTGCCAAATTCAGACGAATATGAATACGAATATTTTTCCAAAGACATTAAATAAATAAATGCATTAATCCTAAACGAAATTTAAATAAATGACTAAAAATCTTAGTTTGTACAAATACATTAATTTTTTTATTTAATTTTTTTTATTTCAAATATTATTCAATGACTATCATGAAAATTTGGGTTCTTTTTATTAACTTTAAAGTACGCCAACAAGAGTGTGATGTCCTTTTTCATAAAATTCTTTTATATTTCATATTGCATATAAAATTCGTATTCGCGAGTATCGTCTCAAATATTCGTATTCGTATTCGCGAATATCTTTTGAAATATTTTTATTCGTATTCGCGAATATCTTTTGAAATATTTTTATTCGTATTCGCGAATATCTTTTGAAATATTCGTATTCGTATTCGCGATTATCAAAAATTGACATTTGTTACATCACTAGTATGTACATATTTCATTATATACATACATGCATACATACCTACATTTATACAAATTCTACTAAGAAAACTTTCGCTAGAAGCAGAAAAATTTTAAAACTTATAAATGTGTTTTCATACTTACCAAAACTATATTTTTATTCACATAAATAACACTACGTGACAGTTTTTTGACCAAATGTATCTGACATACAATCCTAATGTAAAATTGTTTGCTGAATCCGAAGATGAAGTCAAAATTATCGAAAGTATAACAGTTTCTGATATATAGCCGAATTACCGTTATTTGGGTTTTTTAAAAAGATGATATGGCTTAAATGCGATTATCTTCAAAAATATTCGTCGGTTTATAAACTTTCGGTCCTATGTATAAGCAAAAATTGGCATGAAGTTAGCACAAGTGGCAAAATTTAACTTGATCTTAAATAATTTTCCCATGCAACTTCACATTAAAAATCATGCTAGGACTTTTAGGTGGATTAAGATTAGGTAATGCGACTATTTTTAATGTCAAATTGTATGGTGGTACTCATTAACACCTAATTCAATTTCGTTACTTTTGCTAACTTCATGCCAATTTTTGCTTATACATAGCGCCGTTTTTCTTTTTCGTTAGAAGATAGTAAAATTACTAAAATAAGCATACAACACATATCAAGATTAGTCAAGAAATTATACAGATACAGGGGACGAAATTTCAAACTTCATTAAAAATGTTTTAGTTTTTTTTCAAACTTGCTGTTTTCAAGTTTTCTTTTTTTAAGCAAGCAATCAAAAATATTAAGATTTTTTAATAGGATATTAGTTAATGTTAATATAAAAATTTTGCGCCTTAAAATGTCCAGATTGATACAAAAATGACAAAGCTGCAGAAGATTTAGTGAATTAACCCACTGGTCGGTTATTAAATCAAAAACCCAAAGGAAGTAAATACGCAAAATTTGTAAAACGAACACTGCGAGTGTTATAAACATTAACATTTCACAATTTTAAATTGTTTGCTTAACGTTTTGATTCTCTTGAAACGCAGAATTCATATTAACAAAAATAAAATGGATAGTGCAGAACGTGATTTTTTTTTTTTGCCAGAACAATCCGAACAAGTTTTGCTATGCTTGTGAAGTTTGTTGTTTTGCGTAGCCGTCAAATATTTCAAGGCAATTACAAAATGCATTTTGGCTGTATTTTAAAGTCAATCAGGAAAACATTTTGAAATCTTGGACACCAAATACTAAATGCAATTCCTGCAAAACTCGTTTAACTATTGGCGATTTCTTTTCTAAAGAAAATATGTTGCAATATATGTAAATGTGTAACATTTTTAAATGTTCCCCTAGAATCACTCTTAGTGCTACATATTCTGTTACTACAATCGAACAAAATAAGCTGCTTTTATTTATAACGGTTACATTTTCTCATTAATGTCCTTCATTATGATTTGTAAACACACATTGACATCACTAATTACGTTTAAATAAACTAAAACAGTCACAATATTTCAATAAATATTTATTTATATTAATTTTTGTAGTAATAATTTTTATATTTTCTATTTAGGAAACATTCATTCTCTCAAAATTATAAGCATGACATGCAAAATAAAACCTTCGTTAACACAGTTGGAAAAAATGGCAGTATGTACACCTTGAATAAAGCGAGGATAAAATATGTAACATATTTACATGTTTTTCATCCATCATATTCAGAAAAAGAAATTGAAAATGTTTCCCACAGTTGTATTTTTTGTACAAACGAACACAGAAATGTAAAACATGTTACATATATGCAACATATTTGTCAGAAAAGAAATCGCTATATGTGTATGTCGGGCGCAAAATAAATATGCATTTCTTAATCTTGCATTTAAAAAGTATGCCTTCAGAATATTAATCGTATTCACTGTTATTTTTGCTAGTCCAAGTAAATCAAAATGGACGCCATAATTTGTTGTCAACTCATTTACATACAAAACCAACTCCTCATATGCTTGAAGTACAATCTCCTCTTTGTCCAAGGCGGAAGCATGAGTTCGATTCATCTGATTCAATTGATTTTGACGACACTAATTTAAAGAAGAAGAAAAATCAATAAAGCATCTCACACGAGCATGGTGAGCGTTTTCACCAACAAATACAAGAAATGAAACGTCGTTATCAAGGGGCGTATGATGAGGCGATGTTGGGCGAATATTGTTGGTTCCATGTGCGAGATGCAGAAAATAATTAAAATAGATAATAGTTTCAGCAATTTTTAATGTCATTGTTACTTACATATATACACAGAAAAAAGTGTTCAACAATTAATATTTTCAATTAAGAATTTAATTATATTAATTAAATTTTTAATTGTATTAATTAATTTGACTGGAAAAACTTAATTGATATTATCAAATTGTTTATAGGTGAAAATTTAATTAATTTTTTAATTGATACTACAAATATTTTAATTAATATTACAAAATCATTCATATTACTTTTTTGTGTGTACGAGTACATATTTCTATATATACTTGTGTTTTTTATTTGATAAAAGTGGGATAATTCAATTAATTTTCTGTAACTTTATCATTTTCGCACCGATCGCTATTCTATTGAGCACAAAATGTTTCTATTAAAATAATCTATAATAAAAAGTGACAAAACCTAAAAAAAAAATAATTACTTGGTTCAAAAAAACTAAGTGGAAAAAAAACAAAATTGCAAAAAATCATTAAAATTTTTGTGAAATTTGAACTTTATTCCACTGTAGTTCAGTCATTTCTTGATAAATTTTTATAAGCAAACCATGGTTGTGTTAACAATTTTATTTTCTTTCAAGTGGAAGCAATAAATAAAACAAGTAAGAGTGCTATATTCGGCTGTGCCGAATCTTATATACCCTTTACCAAAGTACGTTTATGTATACATACATAAGCACAGAGATATGTAGGTACATATTAATTTCGTGAAAAAATTCATACTTTTTTTCTAGTGCAATTTTTAGGTTTTTGGCATTATGTTTAATTTTGGTGCGGTTTTTGGCTTTTTTTTAATTTTGGCGATTTTTTTTCGTTTTGGTGATTTTTTTTCATATAAGCGATTTTTTTTTTAATTTTTGGTGTTTTTTTTAATTTTGGCGATTTATTTTCGTTTTGGCGATTTTTTTTTTGATTTTTGCGATTTATTTTCATTTAGGCGATTTTTTTTTAATTTTTGGCGATTTTTGTTCACATAATCTTTTTTTTTTTGTTTTGGCGACTTTTTTCGTTTTTTGGCTTTTTTTTAATTTTAGCGTTTTTTTTCATTTTGGCGATTTTTTTTTTGTTTTGGCGATTTTTTTAAATTTTTGGCGATTTTATTATTTTCGGATTTTTTAGTTTGACCATTTTTGAAAATTTCAAGAGTTTAACTCTTACAGTTTCCAAGATTTGTCAAAATTACATAGTCAAAATTGCATTAACTGATGGACCAGCCTTTAATTTAAATTTTTTTAATTTTAGTGTTACTTGTTGTAGCCTATATAAAAATACACTAATTTTACAAATTTCAAGTGTCAATATACATATGTACACACATACATACAATTGTATGTATATTACATGGGATTTTAAAAGTTTTCGTTACTCATTTTGGAACACCCTTTAATTTTTAGCTTTTATATATTTGTTGTTGTAGCGACCAAAGTTCTACATACACTGTCCAAATTTCAGATCCGTAGCTTTTACCGTTCCTGAGAAAATAGCCTTCTTCCTAAAACATGAAATATGTTTAATTATTAGAAATAAAGTTAAATTTTTCAAACCCTGGAAACGTTTTTTTAATTTGTTAAATTTTTAATTTTTTTTTTTAATTATAAATACCAATTTTATTCATACCGAAGTATAAAATAAGTTAATTTAATAAAAAAGTAATAAAAACTTGTTTTCGGTAGTTATTTTCTATGGGTAAATTGAGTTTGAGTTTTCCAGCTCTGAAACCGTCTGCTCGATTTTGCTGAATTTCAATAGCAAAATTTTTCGGAAATTTTCTGACACACCAGTCCAAGAACGAAGTCGCTAGCTCTTCTGGGAGCTTGGGAAAACCGATTTCACGTACAGACAGACGGACAGACGGACATCGCTTGTTCGTCTTCCCTATGCATAAGGATCCAGAATATATATACTTTATGTGTCGCTTATTAATATTGTAGAAATTACAAACGGAATGACAAACCTATATATACCCTTTTACCATTTTTTGGTAAAGGGTATAAAAATTATATTAATACTTACCAAGATTCTTTTATTATTTTAGTGATATCATCTTTTTTAAAAACCCAAATAACGGTAATTTTGCAATGTCTCGACATCTGTTCTACTTTTTACCATTCTGAATTCAGACACGGATTTGGTGAAAAATTCTACATTAAGATCATGTGTCAAATTAATTTGGTCACGACTTTGTTGAAATTTTTTCCACAGTGCAATTTAATAACTACTTAAAAAAAACAAAATACATACATACATATTTATTTAATTTTATCATTAATTGTACTTAAGTGAAACGAAAAGTTTAAATTCTTCTAAAAAGAAATGCAATTTTCAGCTTAAATTGTAAATAATTTCATTAAAACCTAATTGAATTATAATCGATATTAACTAAAATTTCAGAAAAAGAGAAATGTGTTGCACATGCATGAGCTTAAAGTTAAATGACTTTGGATGTCGCTAATATGACATCCTGGCACTTAAATGTTTGTTTATTTCTCTAGTTTCAGTTCTAACTAAATTTTTCATATTTAAATGATATGGCAATGCTGTCACAAAAACAACAAATTTGCCAGTTGAACGAAAGCAAAAAAAAATTAGCTTAAAAGCTTAAATTCAGTTCAAAGGAACTTCTTCCATGGCACGTAATTTGTGTTTAACCACTTCCTCTGGAGCTTTACGTCGGAAAACAAGCTTGTAGCCATAAGCAGCTGCCACACCGCCCAACATGGGACCCAACCAGTAAATCCAATGCTGCTCGAAATCATAGTTCCACAAGGCAGGAGCAAAGGAACGAGCAGGATTCATACTAGCGCCAGTAAAAGGACCCTAAAAAATATATTTAAAATTAAATATGCATTCAAGAAATAAAAAACAAAATAATTTTAGCTTACAGCGGTAATTGCTAAACAGGCAATGGCCAAGCCAAATCTTATTGGTACTGAATCATGGAACTTGGCATTGCGAGGATCCCAAACGCCGCAGCATACCAAAATCAAGACCGCCGATATAATAAACTCGATGGCGACTCCCTGAAAAGGTGTTACATCTGGATGGGGTACAGTAACGCATAAATTGTGAGCAGCACCTGCCAATTTGACAGTTGATTCTGGCAGGACAACCTTCAACAAACCATAACCAATGAAAGCACCCAACATTTGGCCACAGAAATAAACAATGGCCATGGGTGCTGAAACCATCTCATAAATAAAGGCAGCTGCTGTTACGGCAGGATTTAAATGAGAACCTGACACGCAACCGAAACACTGAATGACAACCAATATGACAAGACCAAAGTTCAGACACATTTGTAAGTGATTGTTGGCAAAAGTGTCAGTTTTGACACAACCCATGCAGCCCAAGAACACCAGCAGGCCAGTGCCGATTAGTTCAGCTAGAAAGCAGCAAATCTTATCCAGAGTGGCGGTCTCCATTTTGCAGCCTTGCAACCAAAACTCAATTGAGCACCTGTAAGGACAACAAACAGATAATTATAATTGTTTCTTAATTTGGAATTCCTTAGATTTATCGCACTTGTTCTCAAAATTAGTACTTAAGTTGTTAAGTAAAATCTTAATTATTTCTTTAAAATACATTGAAATTGAGAATATAGGATAGGAATTATTTATTTATTGAAACATCCCAGCAAAAAATTTAAAAAAAGTTAATCGGTTTTGGAATTAAGCATTTTTGGTGGAAGGCTCCCTACGGGATTACCAACTTAATGATTTTAACAAGGCGTGACACTAAAATAATCGATTCTTGAGAAGTACTTACTTTTTTTATTTGGCAACTTGTTCACGTAATCTATTTAATCTAAAAAAATCATTCTCGTCATTTAGCAACTTGTACGTAATTTTTTTTAAATTTTAGGTAATGTAATTTGTAAGCGAGTAAGAAAATTTGGTAATCAGAAAAGTAAGTCATTATATGGCAACTAGTTCTGTTGGTAATGTGTAATTTTTTGCTGGGATATTATACAAAGTAAATTTGCATAATATGGTGTTGCACAAATATGGGCGGAGTAACTAGACCATATGCCCAAGATGTCATTAACAGTATTTTAAAAAGTTTTGTGACTGACTGTGCACGACCTGTGCCTTCACATAGGAAATAACAACGTGGTTGTTAAAGAAATTCCACAAAACAACCGCAAGATTATACAGTAATCCGTGGCAGATCAGTCAACCAGTTCGATCGAGATGAAAAACTCTCGAAGGCCAAACAACACACACAAGCCTGACCGCACTTAAGAAATAATTACGATGACGCGATAGATGTTCCCCAACCCAGAGCTGCTAAACGACTGAGAAGGAATTATTAAGAACAAACCAATTTAAGAGTTGTTGTTGTTTTTTGTTGTTGTTGTTGCTAAAAATATAACGCACTGTACAAGCGGTTTACCATAGACTTGAATCGAACTCTTTCAGTACCTCGATTTAGATACAAACCTTTGATCAAAACCATTTAAATTGCATGGGTTTGATGATTGGTTTGTGTCTAGTTTACCATAGACTTAGATCGCAACTAACAAACAACAAACTAATTTTTGATTAGACTTGTATCGGACTCTTGCAGTAGCTCGTTTTTGACACAAACCAATGATCAGAGCCATTTAAATTACATTGGTTTGATCATTGGTTTGTGTCAAAAACGAGCTACTGAAAGAATTCGATACAAGTCTATTTTTGACACAAACTGATGATCAAACCCCTAAAACTTTAATGGTTTTGACCAAAAGTTTGAACATAAAAAAAGCTCCTAAAAGAGTTCGAATATAACTTTAATCGCACTGTGCGATTCAAGTTTATTTTTAACCTTAACCTACAATCGAGTCCATTTATTTTAAATTATAGAGTTTTGTCGAACTCAGTCAGTTGGTAGTTTTTAATACACAGCTTTGATCAATCCAATTTAAATTACATGGACTTTAGACCTGGGTCGAACTCAAACCCATTTAATTTACATATGTTTGATTTAGACTTGGGCCGAACTCGTTCACTAGCTTATTTTTTATACAAACCTTTGATTAATGGGTTTGATCATAGATTTGCGTCAGAAACGAGCTACTAAAAGAGTTCAATATAAAGTCTAGTTTGATCCAGACTGTGGCCGAACTCGTTCACTACTTAATTTTTTATACAAACCTTTGATCAAATCCATATAATTTAAATGGGTTTGAACATCGCTTTGTAGAAAAGATTAGAGTAGTGTCCTACTGCTCTATTTGAACTAGTTCGTTCTGTTGGACACAAGTCCGTTCAAAAACATCAATGTGAATTAAATGGGTTTGAAACAATTTTTGTTGGACACAACTCTAGCAAGAATGACCTAGTGAATGAGTTCCATATTAACTTTTTCTAGTAACTTAGCAATTGTTTTGACTGTTGAAGACTTTTGTGCCCATATGACAAATTCAATTTCATGATATTGAAATTTATCTAATATGACAATATTTATTTTGTCAGACCAATCACACCAACCAGCACATTTTGGTTTATTTATTTATGTAGATAATTAACACATTGGCATAGGATTTAAAGCCAGAGGGGAGCGTGGTATATTCTGTTTAATAACAAATTAACATACTTCAGCCTATAAATTAAAAAGAATTTTTTTTTTAATAATAATATCATCAATCATTTACTCATTGCAAGTGTCAATACATATCAATTGATACGTGGTAGGAAAAGTATTCATCAAATGTGATGAAATAAAAAATCTTAAATGAATTTGTTCGACTGTATAATTATGAGCACGTGTCTTGTAATTTCAGTTTATAATTTTTGTGACCAACATGGGATTTCACGAGTTACGTATCGTTTACACATGTATTTCATATGGTAGCTTTGATTTTCCAGACAAAATTTTCGAAATGGATGAATCGTCTTGCAAAAAACTCTCAGTAAAAAAATTTCTCCAGACAAACATTTTGTTCCGAATGGGTGAATTTACCCTAAGAGTTGTGCAGCACGTTAATGAGGCTGAAATTCAGAAATTATAACATTTACCTATTGGATAATAGTTATTTAGGCTATTTCGTACCTCGTAATTTCGTAATTTTTTTCACAAATGTAATGAAAATTTTACGAATATTGTGAAACAATTTCATTGGAATTCTTTCGTTGGTATTCTAGTTTCGTAACAATATTTCATTGGATTTATGACAACAATATTTTCTAATTATTAGGAATATGACTCAGTCTTCGACAACTGTTGTAAGTTCTCATTATCCTGATTCGATACTTTGTGTATTTTATATTTAAGAAGTTACTTACAGTTGTTGCTTGAAATAAACATACATACATATAAAGATAAGTACATACCTTAAAGCAATTAAGTTTAAGATTAAATTCTTTAAAACTAAAAAATTAATAAAATATACAGCAATTTAGAATTTAAAATGTATTCGTTGTCCCAATGAAATATTCATTTTTGTCATGAAAGTCTGATAAATTAAATTTATTTCAACAGTTGTCAACCAAAAGCTTGCCTCAAAAGTAGTTCTGTATGATTTTTCTTGTACCCTTTGTATGCTTATTTACACATACAGTTTCAATTAAGTTATTTCGTTGTTATAATAAAGTTATTTCATTGTTTTAATGAAACTATTTCGTTGGAAATTATCTCGTTGTTTTACTGAAACTATTCCGTGGTTTTAATAAAATTATTTCGTCGTTTTAATGAAATTATTTCGTTGTTTCGATGAAGTTCTTTCATTGCATTGATGATACTGTTTAGTACATTTGACGTAGTTTTAATTAAAATAATTTTAACGAAACTGGTTTCATTAATCCAACGAGGCGTGACGTTGGTTGAATTTGAATGAATTTTTTCATTGGATTAATGTCTAAATTCATAGAACTTATGAAAAACATTCTTTCAGTGTAGGAAGAAAAATATTTTAACTAGAATTCTGGTTTGATATGATTATCCGATAAAAAGACAGTCTTAGACGTTTAAGGAACCTTTATCGTATAAAAGTTCAAATTTTTTAATAGAAGTCACCCACGCCTTCTCAAGGCCGTGATACACTATCATACATATTCATATTCAATAAAATAAAAAAAACTTTGACTTGATCCAGGATTCGAATCTGCGATCCCCCGAATGCAAGACTAGCACACTGCCTACCAGCCAGCAGCAGTTTGTTGGTTGCTTACAAACAAAAAAACAACAACAATACAAAAACAACATACACAACTAAGCACAAAGTGTATTGCAGCTATGAACAAAGCAAATAACCACCAACACACTCAAACAACATTTAATGTGATTTTAATGACTTTGAATTAACTTTTTGGCATGTTAATTTCACATTGGTATTTTTTTCTGTGTGTACGTCTATTTACATTTATGTATACACATGTTTAACCATAAGCCCAATATGAGCATATGACATAAATTATTTAATCAGAAGGTGTAATAAATATTACGTCTATCAATATTTATTTGTGCGTTAGCTCTGAAATAAAACCAAAATAAATGTTGTTACTAACATCAGTTCATTAACCAAACAGTAGCATTCATTATGTTGACAATAATAATTTTACCCTATTTTAATTTTAAATATAATTTGATAAAGATAACGACTTGACATGCCACCTTGCTACAAAAACTTCACACATTGTATGGCGTATCATTCGTTAAGCCAATAAAGATATTTTAATGAAAATGAAACTGTGCAAACAATGATATTTTCATTTCGTCCGATAATAAGAAAATGCTTGATATTGAAGTGTCAATATTTATTTTAAATTTTGGATAAAAAAAACTATATAAATACATATGGTAGAAAAAAATTTTATATAAAGGGTATTTCAATAGGTTAGTGGCAGCCTTATTTTTCAAACTTCTTCTGTCGAATGGGCTGTTTTTTATTCAGTCTTCTTTGCTAAATTATATAATTATTTTAATAAAGAGGCTTTACCCGCATTTCGGTTGCGAGAACCACAGCTCGTTGACTGCAAACTTTTTTGAACCGAATTGGATAACAAAATTTGTATTGGCTTGGACACAAACGACATGAGGCTTCAACAAGATAGCGCTACCTGCCTCGATTTGAAAGCCTGCTCATTTCTCGTGGAGCTAATGTGAACCGAGCATTTCGAATGCGCGTGACCCAGCCAACCCTCGACGAACTTTTTCAACATATAATTTTCTATACATAATGACATCGATATGCATTTCAAACAATTAAAAAATACACTGTTGTGAACCGACCATTTCGAATGCGCGCCACCCAGCCAACCCTCGGCGATTTTTCAAACGATATTTCATACATAATGGCATCGATAGTCCTTTCAACCGAATAAAAACTTCGGCATTAAACACACACTTTATTACATTTAAATTTAATAATTGAAAGCTCCTATTGAAAACAACTTTATATGGAAAGAGAATGTACACGAAGTGCGCTCAAAACTACATTTTCCATAAGATAATAAAATTAATATAAAAAAAATTATCAACGCATTAAAAAATAAGTGCAACCCATTGACATCAGCAACAGCTTTAAAAACAATAAATTAAAATCAATATACCACAACCAACTAATTGGTGGGTCTTTTCTTTTATTTTTTCAAGAAAGGCCTCTAAATGCAATTAAACAGTCGAAGCATTGAAATTATAATTGACGCACTTCTTGTTGGTATTTATTCTATGGCACTGCAAAGAAACTTCATGCATTAAACACATTCACCACAGCAGGCTACACGAACACACGACTTCAAATGCCGCTAGCAGTATTTGTCGCCTCGTACCCAGCTACTTAATTATTTTGGAGACGGCAGCAGTACCACCTGCACCTCGTATTTAAGTATAAATACATATTTCAGTATTGCTACCTTCAAATATTTCGCATTTATAAAAGTTAAATTACTTATATGACGTAAAAGTATAAAAATGAATCAATTTCCATAAATTTTTGGACATTGTTTCTGTTAAATAATATGAAATAATTGTACGATATCATTCATTCAACATTTTGTATTATTCTGGCAACACTGACTGAATCTTGTCATTGTAGCCAAGGAAATAGAAATTAGTTTAGTTGGACTGCAGCGGCAAAATCAGCATAGACAACAACCTGTCGCCCTGTTGCCTTGCCGTCTTCAAAAGAATCACTGTCACATAAGCATGTGTATGCTATCCTTGACATTTGGTAGTCGGTAGCCTGCTGTGGTGAATGTGTTTAATGCATAATTGTAGAATATTTGAAATAATTTAATAATGCTTCTCTCTCTCTCTCTCCCCTGTTATCTACGCACTTAAATAATACCACGTTAAATCAAATGGAATACAAAACGATTGCATATCAATACGTTGATAGAAAAACTGTGAATATTAAAAACAACAAATTAAAGAAATTTCATATTCAAAATATAAGAAACATTTCAATTCAAGAGGGGAGTGCCAAGTCAAGCTCGCCAGAATTTCAAAACTAAAATAAATAAATTAAAATAATTGAGAAAAACAATCTTATAAATACATAAATAAATAAAAAACAGATTTGATAACACTGCACAGTGGGGCATTTAATAAAAGGAAATCTTTGTGTTTATTTATAGTCACAAAATTTAAGTTATAAGTTTTATTGGAAAATTTTGAGGAAATTAAAATTTTTGTTAAATTATCTATAGCCAAATAAAATTGTTCATTAAATTTAATTTAATCGAGCTTAAATGAACTTTAAGCGAAATACTTCTTCAATTTGACAATTGAGCTCAAAATTACAACGTAAATTTTTTTAACCAAAAACATACATACATATGTATGTACACTTTATATCGTCGCTGTTTTAACTAACTGACGTAACTAACATTTTAAAAATTTAACGTGAGATCAGCTTTTATGCTTCTTCTATACATTCATTCTTATGGATACGTCTGAAATGTTTTTACTTTTTACAACAGTAATGCTTACAGTCATGAAAATTGTAGACAAGGTGAATTATGACTTATAAAATCATGAAGTCAAAGTGGACTTAACTCATTTTTCAAAAGATTGTCAATTAGGTTGGTTAGTTAAAACAGCGACGATTTGTAATTGTTACTACGTTTATACGTATGGCTTATTTGCAAATAAAACTGTAAATTGTTGAAATATTATTGTTTTTATTGCGACTTACTAAATCATAAACTATTCACGTTTAACGCACTATTTGCATTCATTTTGAATTTTGCTGCGAACCCTGAAGAAATTGCTATTTTTAAATGAATTATTGTGCACTATGAAGTGAAGAATAAAAATATTGCACACTTGATACAACTGTCGATTAAACTGTTGTACAATTGTTTTGAGTGTTTTTTGTTTCCTTTTTCTCTATTTTTGCTTCACACTCAATTACGATCACCACTACAAACAATATTCGCTTATTAAAAAAGTACAATACTGTGCACTTTTTAATAGCTTGTGCCCAGTTCTAGTAAATACATTAGGACGGGTCGATTGGTATGGAGGCAAAAATATCGCTCAAATTACAAGGATTTGTGATTTTTTTAAATGTTTGTATGGTGAACCCCCAGGGGTGGTTTCAGGGGGTGTGTAACTGGCATAGGTGGGTTGGTCCTCAAAAATTATATTTGACCATTCAAGAAAATTTTACCCTTCGGATCAAAAGTCGGGACATTAAAATACATTTTAGAGGTATGGTTCCTTTGGAAAAGTTTCTTATTTTGATCCTTAGAATACGATTTTCCTTATGGCAAGACTATTGGGCGTTGTTGAAAAGCAATACGGACGAGTTTTTGCGCCATTTCTTAGATATAGATGAAACCTGGATCGAGCACAACACAACAAAGACAAAACAACAGTAGGTATTTCAGGGTGAATCGGCACGACAGGTATTCTTAAGTACTCTTTTAGAAATGACCGTCAAACAACTATAAATGCGAACAGCTAAAAATAAAAATACGCTCCCATGCATTTGTTTTTGCATGTGTTAAACCGAATAGTTCATACACATATAAAAATATTGGAATATTCATTGGTTATACATGCGTATATACAGGGCTATTTTATTTACACACATATAATGCACGCTTTGAAACAGTCTGAACATATTTTCTAGGCACAACTGCATGCACACGGTAGCAAATGATGCGCCTCGTTCGCATATTTTTCTGTCCGACTACATATCCGTAGTCTGTTATGACAGAGAGACAATAATGTAATTTAGCTTTGCGCATAAACGATAGATGTTCGAATCGAATATAGTGCGAAAATATGTGAGCGTACGAATTGTTTGCCGTACTATTATAACTATAGGCAGTTTCTTAGATTAAAACAATTTACTTATGTATGTTGTTTAGTAATTTTGGCATAACCACATGATTCCATGACAATCTTTTTTAATCTGAAAAATTGTACACTGAAAAAACAAAAGTTGCACATTTAAATTATTATATATATATATATATATATATATATATATATATATATATATATATATATATATATATATATATATATATATATATATATATATATTTTATTATTATTAGATATTATATTATTATTAATTATTATTTATTTATAAGAAACCTGTGTTTCATTCAAAAATTCCTGTAATCCTTTATATCTTTCTTCGTGTATATATAACCAATTTTTACATGAGCTAATTGTTGAAATTTCATTTCCCCATTAAATTTAAAAAATCCCCAAAATTCCCAATACTGATAGTTAAATTTAATCGAATTAAGAACAAAATGCAATATAATTCACTATCTAAATAAAAACTCTTTAAAAACGTTTAAGGAATGTTTCTGATAAAAAAAAAGAAAATATCATAATCAAAAGTTATATATAAAAAGATTACAAAATTGAGAAGATAAGTGCAGTGACTTGAAACTAATAAAATTTTACTATTGTGACAAGTAGTATCTGCACAATCATTAGACTTATAAATTTATATGATATTATTAAAACAAAATGAGATAATGATTTTTAATGTAGAAAACTTGAAGTGGCTTGGGCGTAAATAAGCTATAGAATCTAATCCGAAAGATAATACAATGAAATATTTTAGAAAGTTATTTTCTATTCTGGCATTGGCCGCTTAAAGTTAGCTTAATTTTAATTTAGCAGAAACCCTTAAATTGCATGCACTGGCGTTATTGAAATGTTAAATTTATTCTCTGCACGAGTACCAGTCCATGCACCAGTGCAAAAGTTCATTTTGTGCACTATAATAAGAAATTTTTCGACATTGAAAACTGAATATATCAAAATAATTCAACAACAACTTGTCTGCAATTTAAAAATATTTCGAAGAGAATAATTGCATTAATTAAAGAAAGGTATTAAATTCGTATATTGTATGTATAGAATTTAGATTTTATTTATTTTTGTTAAAGAAATGAATTAATATATTTTTTTGAGGAAATAGTGCACTCAATAAAAAGTATTGCTTAATACTATATATTTCATCAACTAATAAACAGTTTTGGCCAAACTTAAGCGAAAGATTCGAACAGAAAAATGTGTGGACTTGCTCGGAACTTATCAGCTTTCGTTCACCTCAAAAATAATAAATTAAAAAAAGAAGGTTTAATATTTTTTAATTACTTAATAATTACTATCTATCTATCTTTTATAGCCATGGCATATTTTCTATGTTTTTTTTAAGTTCGCGTAGTCGTGCAAATCGATTTTTGTAGATTGCGAATTATTTATATATATATTATTTATATAACATACATAAGTCTAAGATATTTCCTAATAACATGAATCGGTGAATGCGATAATTCCCTAAGAAGATTTAGTAAGTTTTAGTTTAAAAATATTCCTCGAATGTTGCTTTTTGAATTCTCTAATTGGGCATTTACAGGTAAACAAAATCTAGCAGATTTTAATTAAAATCTTAACTAAAATCTAAACCAAATACTTACACTAAGTATTTTTTTTTTAATTTACAAAGATTTTTTTATTCACAACAAACCCAATTAACTGATTATTTTCCAAAACTACAACCGAACAACTGCACTGCAGCTAATTCCAACACCTTTTTATGTACATATTTGAAAAACAAAACATAGTTATATCGCTAAGTTCTACTAGATTTTAACTAGATATTGACAAAATCTAATAACGAAGTAGATTTTGTTTCGAAAATCTCCGAAATCGCGTAAGCACTATATTTTGCTTAAATGTGAACGCATTATAAATCTTTTCCTTCAAAAATGGTAGTTGTCTTTAATAAGAAAAACTTAAAATTGTATTACCATGTTTTCAAAACACAAAAATTTAATTATTGATTAAACTAATAAGAAGATTTTGTAGAAATTATTCGCTTCTAAAAGTTTCAAATTTGTATGAAAATTAACGAAAATTCCGAAAATAAGTTCCAAAAAATATTTTTTCCATACCAATTGCAAAACGAAAAAAATCGTTTTTAAAGGGTATTTTTTTAAGAGCTTACGGATTTGATTTAAAAACACACACGCAATTTCGAAAAAAGTATGAAATCTTCATTTAAGTCAATAGAACTATATAAATAATTCAATGTTTAAAGATGATTTCATGTAAAATTGGACCGCCTACGCCTAAAATAGTTCATACGCTGGATTCAATTTTGTCATACTCTCTCCAATATATTGGCCGATCTCTCACGAATAAATTCTTCACTATTGTCTTCCACTACGTCGACCGTTGCGGGCTTGCCCCTTTATACATGAGCCTTAACATAGCCAAACTAAAAAAAATTTAAGGCGTTAAATCGCACGATCTCGGCAACCAATTGACCAGCCCCAAATGTGAAATAAGCTATTCACCAAACTCGAATATAAATTGTGCTAGCCTATCAGTGTGGAGGTTGTGCGTTCGATTCCCATTATAGACTCCTGTCTGTTTCACTACAACGAGTGAAGGTCTTTGTTACTATTCTCATTCAAATTAAGTTATGATATAATTTGAAATTTTATTTGTAACATTTAATAAAAAAAATAAATAAATTGGGAAGCCAAGTCCAGCTCTTCCCTTTCGGACAAAAAAAAAGTGGATTAACATAGGCCCAATTGCTGGAAATAGCGCCGAATTGATAATTCGTGGTCATCAACAATACTGGCTGATAAAACTGCGATATTTATCTATGTTCGCACTCTACCTATGCCTTTTGGTGGTTCAATGTTCAGTAATATAATTTTGATGTGAAATTTGGTCATAAATAGTACGAATAGACACCTCAGAAGGTCGCCCAAACTGACTGTAAAATGGAAAAAGTGCATATAAAGCATGAATTATGATAATAAAATTTAATAATCTGCAAGCGTTTTTCGTTTGTAAATCGACTCATGGTTAAATTAAAGACTAAACAGGATTTTTTTTTACCGTAAACGAAAACAGCTGAGTTGCCAAACACACTGTTGCCAGCAATAAAGTAGCTAAAAATCACGCTTTGTATCCTCAGCCCATTATTGGTTTGACCCACCGACCATTTTTAAACAAAATTAGTTAGGTATGGGGTACATATGTTTCAAATGTCTCCTTTCTAAATACAAAACATGCATTCACTTTGGTCCATTTCATCTATTTTAAGGTTAAATGAGTATTGTTTTGCTGCACATGTCACAGTTTGGCGTTTGCGTCAAATTATTCATACAAAAGGATGCGAACTTTAGTTAACTCTTGTTTTGCTTCATTTCTATAAGAAATGAATAACAAAAAATGAATATGCCGTAAGAAAAATTCAACGGCGACTGTTCAGCAAAAAACATCATAACCCAGACACAGCCGCCGATTAAACTTATTAAACACTAAAATAAAATAAAAGAAACCTTAATTATGCATATTTGAGTATAACAGAAGTCATTTAATTTCATTCTTTATATTTAATACACTTCATTTACTTGTGTTTTTCTTGTGTAAATGTGTAAGCGAATCGATAGTTGATAATATTACGGCGGCGACTTCCTGATCGTCGCTAAACGATCGACTTATTTCTCTAGATAGCAAGAAAAATAAACAAAACAACAAACTGCTTAATTCACAGCAGTAAAGTATACATATGGAGCACAAAAAGCTACTTTTTGAAAAAAATTCAGAAAAGTGGTGTATGTGGCACAAAACGTGTTTTTATTTTTACAATAAACTAATATTCATCCTTGTTCTGCTAACCCAATCCGAGTAAATTTCTCGGTTTCAAAAAATTAATAATTATCGTGCAGACTTGTTTAAAATCATACTCGATCATTTTCTATCAGATATGATATTTGGGAATATATATCTATATAATTAATAGGCAAACATGTTTTTTGTAATCCTTTTAACGCTGGTACTACTGCACCGATTTTAAAAAGATTTATATGGTTTTAAAGGGTTTTTGCTACAGATACGCATAATTTATATTCTATTGAAATCGGTTCAGTATTTTGGGAGCTATAAACGTTTAAAGTTGCTACTACTACATGCACACATATTACACACGCATTTATTAGCTTACAAGTAAAAAAGAAACAAAACAAGAGATTGTGTGTGTGTGCTGTGTTGCCAGAATTTCTAAGGCTAAAATCTGCAAAATTTAAAAATTGTTCACGAAAAATCTTCAAAATATGCATTTTATTTTTAAAATCTTCAAAAAATCTTCAAAGCTATTTTTAAAAAAAACTTTTTTATATATGATTAAAAAATTTACATAAATATGGACGTAAATGTGTAATATAAATATAAAAATTTATAAAATTTAAACTCGGGATAAAATGTATTTTGTTTAAATTTTTTAGAAATTTTTTTTTAAATAATTTTCAATCATATTTTTTTATGAATAGAAACCTTTAATGTTCGAAGAATGTGCATTTCGTCTCTGCTTAAGAAACTCATCAGCAGAATTCAACCAAACAATTTTTTAAATATTATTAAGAATTACGTACACAAACATAAAATGTAATATTCACAAGAATTATTTTAGGTTACAAAACGTTTAACAAACAAATTTCCATAAAAAATAGTTTTGGTTTACAAAACAAAAACAGCAGAACATGCTTAAAAGCTTCAAGCAAAAATCTTTACACATCTTCGATTTTGCGACATTCGTGGAAGTGTACTGATAAGTTAGACGGTTTATTCACACGCAAAGTATACTTTGCAAAGTCTTGAGCTTATTAAAGAAAAAAGAATATAGACTAAGATCTCTTTTCTCTTCTCTCCTACAAACTTTAGACTTTGCAAAATAAACTTTTGTGTGGAAAACCCATCTTTATTTAGGAGAAACGAAATGCATAAAACCAACAAAAAAAATAAAAATTCTTCATACTTATGTGCAAACAATATAAAATGAATGAGAAAAGAAATCGGATATATAAAAAATTATACAAAAAGTGATTTAATTTGTGACATAAATATCCAAAGGACTCCGAAGTTTTGTTTTATTCAAGTTCATTTGACTCAAAATTCTTTCGACATTTGCAAATGAAACTAACTTAACTTAGGTCTGCAAAATCATAATCAGAATAAGCTCCTTTTATATCAGATATTCTATTCCAGAAGCTTGCCAAAGTTACTTCTTCTTTTTCTTTAATGATGTCTTCTAAATTCAAAAATGTTAACTCTCTAAACTGTGAGTCTTTCACACATAAAAGAAACAAAAAGTAGTAACAGTAATAGCAAAATGTAAAAAAATTCACTATAATTGGAGTTTTTAGGACAAAAATCTTCAAATCTGGATTTCGTCTTTTTGGAGGGTAAAAATCTGCAAAATCCAGATAAATCTGCATTTCTGCCAACCGTGTGTGTGTGTGTGTTTGAAGTAATTCTCTTCATCTAAAATTTTTTTCTCTTATTTGTTATTCTATGAAAGCCATAATACTTAAAGGAAGAGAATTCAATAAATCGAATTAGCTTAGTTGAAGGGATTTCGTAGGTGTTTTTAATTTCATGTATTATTTAATTATGCATATGGATGTAAGTATGTGGGTGGCTGTGTTTTAATGCATTTTTTATGACGTTTAGATAAATTTTCTTTGAATCTTAATAAAATTATTTGCATTTAGATTCTAGAATACGGACGATTGTGTCGTCCGTTGGTATATCTAGTAATAATAAAATTGATAAGAATCTTAAAAAAATATTTCTATTGTCGTAGTTAGTTTTCTAAAATCTTGCGGTTTCAAATCGATCGGCTTACAGAACAGGTCCGATTTACTTCTAACTTTATTCATGAATAATGGGCTGACGATATACAAAATATGTTTAACAAATATGTTTATATGTTAAATATGTTTTGGGATTAATGATTTGGAACAATAGCGTAAAGCATCTACACGAACCTTTTAGCACGGACAATAAATAATAATTGTCTTAAAGAATCACAACTGAGGCTTTTTACCGTCCATAGACAAGAAGACACAATTGTCGAACAGATTTACGGCATAAGAATTTTTAACTTAAAGGAATATACGTAGAATACGTAAAATTTAATAGAGAATTTTTTCCCTGATAGAACCCATTGTGCAACTTGAAAGGAATATAGAGTACAAAAAAGACATTAATATGTATGTATGTATCTGCATTCCAGATAAATGAGATGATTTTTAATAAATTCAAGTTTAAGTAGCAGAGACACAAACCATAGCGTGTAATAGAGTATGCATTAATAATTTAATTCTTTTACTCACATTTAATCTCAGTAAAAGAAGGGCTTCCAAGGAAGTAATGCAGAAGTTGTGTAAATTTGCATGATTTGTAATCATTTTTACATAGAGTTGTCATTGCAAGAAGTTTTTTTTTGGTATTCATGAAATTTCTTTCCACAGGTTTGACCGGCTTTAGGTAGGGTCTAGAAATCTTTTTCCACGGTATGTCTACATATATTTTCTTATGTTTCGTCAGTCCATATTATATGTACATTTGTTTTGCACTTGTTTCATATATTTTTCGTGTTATCTCCTTTGAGACTTCTTTTAACTTTTCGAATGAAAGCTATTGTATTATAAAATTTATGATTTGCTTAACAATTAGTTAAAGGACTCAAAAATACTGGAAAGATTCTACTTCTAAGCACATTTAAATATTCAAAAATATTTTTTGACTTTGTAACAATTGTTTATGATGCAATAAAATTATTTTATCTGCAAAATAATTAAAAGAGTTCTTTTTTATTTTGTTGGGGGGGGGGGGGGTAGTTAAGCAAAAACTAAAAATTTGCCCACCGAATTCTGCAAAAACTTATTTTAAGACATAAGTGGTTTTTGAAAAAGACAACGCAAATAGACAACAACAATAAGTTGATAGCAACTATGTGTGTACATTCCAAAACTTATAATTTTCTTATTATATAAAAAAATATCACATTTCAAAAAAAAACAAATCACAAATATGTATGTAGACGCTTTGAGCAATTAGAACTATTGGATTAAACGATTATTTAAATTTAAAATAATTTTTACGCTAATGTACATACATAAGGATGTATATATCTGTGTACCATGTGTTTTTATAATATTAAAATATTTTTTATACTCTTGCACGCACACAATTTAAGTTTTATTTTTAGAGATGAAAATTTTGATATATGTATATATGCATGGAGTGTTGTGAACGTTTTCCATGAGCATTTGAGACAACAAATAAAATATATTTCACGCAAATGACATTTTCAACAGTCAAGGTTAAATGTTTAAAAACAGATTTCAAAAGTAACGTAACAATTTTTGTTTAAACTAAACACAAATTTTAATTAAAAGATGTTGATTATTTACATATTTTTTTTTTGTTTGCTTGTTCGTATACCGCCAAGACACAAAATTTAAAGCACAACCACTGCTTTAATTAAATTGATAAGAATATAATAAATTTTCATAATTAATTCTTGATAATGCGCTGCTCATTTAAATTTCGTTTGATATTGTAGAAGAAATTTAAGCATTTTAAGTATTTACCAACGTTAAAAATTTCAGATAGTTTTATCAGGTATTTATTTATTACAATTTTTTTTTTGTCACAAAGTCTCATAAAAGAACCAAAGCACTGGAAAAACTTTACTCACTTCGAAAAATATGTTTAAAACAAAGAGAAATCAAGGCGTAATCAAAAGAAAAAAGACTAGCGACAACCACAATAACGACTGTGCCCAGCGTGAAAACGAAACTAATATCTGGTGTTAATAGCTGTAGATCACAAAGGTCCCTTGAGACTTTAGAATAAAATATCGGCCAGCCAGACAGCCAGCAAACGAGCACGAAACGACGATTATTAAAAGCAAAATTATATAGCAAACGAAAGTGTGCTGCTATACAACAGCAACAGCAGGCATTGATAAGAATTTAAAATATGCTCTCTCTCTCTATTAAAAACACTATGCGTATAGCATTAGAAGCCGTTTCAAAAATTAGCATTATTTTTTGGCAATAAAGTGCATAAACCTCAATTATAATAACAAATATGTTAAACATTTTAGTAGAGATTATAAATGTGTGGTCCATTCATGATCTAAATAGGACAAGTTTATTTTGCTTCATTAAAACTCAGCTGACAATACGCCTGCTGACTTGTCTAAAACGAATTTAATGTTTTTCTTAAATATTCAAAAATCTAATCGATAGAATATTTTATATGTATGTAGAGTAAACTATTATGATCGGACATTCGTTTAGTGAATAAACTTCCACTGTTAGCGAAGACATTTAAACTAAGTAGCTTCCATACACCTTTTCTGCAGTCAAAACGTGGCTGTGTGTGTATTACTAAAGGCTCAATTAGTAATGTAACTGCAACAATAGGAAACAGCTGATCGATATTTGTATGTGAAAAGTAATAAAAATGGTTATAAAGATGTAATGCAAAGTTACCTACTTTTCATGTAAAAATATCTATCAGCTGTTTCAGTACCTCCACTCGGAATCCGAATTGGCTCCATTATAATAAATCAACTACACAACCGGCCCCAGTATGCTCCCCTGTGGCACTCCGGATGATATAAATTCGGGCACACTCATGAAGTCTACTTCCACAATAGTAAACTTTTGGACAATAATGTAACTTTCCAACTTTGAAATATTTTATCAAATGCCTGAGAAACATCAATAAAGAGTGCAGAAGAATTCTTCAAATGTCCTTCTTATAACTTTAACCAATCTAGACGTTTGCTCAATGGTGCTATGGGCACCGTAACATTACGTTTGGTTCATCCCACAGCTCCAGTTCTGCTTACCAAAAGTGGCCCACTGGGCACATTATATCACAACCACTACCTTCATACCAAGAAAGGTGAGGTTCTTACCCATTTAAAGTTTGAGAATAGGTTAAGATCGTTTCGACCCTAAGGCCTCTAATCATTCGCTTTACCAGATAAGATTATTTTACATAAATTTTAAATGCACCAGCTAACCAAACTGATGGTCTGGGATGCACCCATTAACATTTCGAATTGCGGACATTTTTTTCCTGAGTAGCTTTCCAAAAAGCTTTGACATTGTTGATAGCAAACTTATTGGCCTGTATGACTCAGCCTTGGTAAGATCTTTGCCCGGCTGTGAAGTCATTTTTACCTTAGCAAGTGCTGCGAATAATACTCTAGTCATAATATGGCATTAAAAATAAATAGCAGAATTCTATTTGCAATACGAGGCAAATTCATCAGCATCTTATTACTAATTCTATCAATACCTGGATATTTCTTCGAGTTGAGCTCAGCAATTAGTTTCTGTACACCACGCATCTTAAACTTTAATGGTCGAGGGAGTAGAGCTACTACACTCGGTAAATTAACAGCAGCAGTATATGTGTTTTGGATATATAGAATGCGTAGAAGTGCACAGAGGTGTTTTAAGCTCAACGGGTATTTTAGGATTTCTCGCAGTGCACCACAAAGAGTAAGATTATCCAGATAGCTTTTAACAGATGCAGTCTTTCTCGATGACAGCAAATCTTTAAGTCTTATTTTATGTTGGGGTGATCTGTAATATTGCGAATCCATTCTACCTCTTCTTTTTTCACATACGAGACGTTCAATATCCGTAGAATAAATTCTGTTAAACGCATTTTGTGGATGGCAGGTAGTGGCATGTTAAGCAGCCTGTTTAATTTTTTTTTTTTTTGTTAAGATTTGCAATGTTTAATTAATTAATATCATCGGATTTTCCTAGCTTAATGCTATTCGTACAACGAATACTGAGATATGTTTTGCACCCCAACCAATTAACACGATTGTTCATTTTCAAATATCGGTAAGGGTTCTTAGTGGGATTGTATGTATTCCACTAGAGCGATCGGATGTGAGATTTAGAGAAGCTTCAACATGAATTAAATCCCTAGAAATATTTTTCATGACGCAAAAATGTATAACATCAGGTATTTTTTGTATTTAAGTAGGCCCATAAGTGGGCTTCCCACTCGAAGTGACATCCAAGTTCATTTTTGAAATTGTGTTGAGCAACGCTCGTACTCTGGGTGTAATAAGGGCGCGAACTCTAGAACGTATGTTTTGCTGCTCCGAAACAAGCTCCAAGTGATTTGTAGAAATACTCCTATTGATCTTCAGTGATTGAGAATCTGGGAGGGGGTAAATTTATAATATCACGAAATTTTTATAGCATAATCAGACAAAATAATAATAATTCACTGCCATTAATCACTTAGCAATCACAGTTTTTATTCGAACTTTATAAAGCAAAACGTACTCGATAGCTAATGCAGAGACTAAAGCTAAAATAATGAATTTTTATGAATTATAAACAATATATTTTTTTATACAAGTGAAATTTTTAAAAAGCGGGTTGGATGTGTAGTACAGCTGTGTTTAATCACAGCAATGGAGAAATCAGCAGACTGATATTATCAAGTAGCAGCTACTTGAAATTTAGTTCTTTCATGTACTCACATTTATTGTGTGCTTAATTTAAGGTAAATATAACTACGAGTATACCATTAAATTTTTTATATCATAAATAAGTTCATAAAATTCTTGAGAAATCATCTTATCTGACAGCTAACATATGCATTATCTCTCTCTCTCTCTCTCTTGTATGTCAACATTCAAGAAGTCAAAAAGATTTTGTTACTACTTTGTTTAGTCTTGTTACTTTTCTTTTTAAAATTTATCAGAATGGTAAAGCTCTGCAAAAACGCTTTTGAAGTAGAATACTTTACTCGAGCGAAAATTTTTGCGTTCAAAATTAAAATTCGTTGATTACTCTAATTAGCTACTAGTAATCCGAAGGTTTTTTTTATAGATGTGTAAAAGTTGGCAACACTTTGTTAAATAGTGGTAATTTTTTCAACTGTCAAGCCATTTATGTTAAGTTTAGTTTGGCATTTAAAAATAAATAGAGTGATGCCTGAACAACGCTTATAAATTGTGGAAAATTATTTTGCAAATCATGGTGCTGTTTGAAATACGTATCGCGCACCAAATCCATTTTACAGTCAATATAATTGTTCATCAGATCAATTAATTCGATTAACTATGGAACGTCTTTGCCCCACGTTTACTCTAAATGATAATACGCATCCACTGAGACGTCGTACAGTGCGTACAGAAGAAGTCATTGCTGCTGTACAACGTAGCGTAAAGGAAAACCCAAATCAAACTATCAAGACAGCGCAACATATAACAGAGCTGTTGCCAAAATTGATTTATTGTATGAAACGTTGGTGAGTCCTATTTTACACTACACAATTCTTATTGCTAAGCTGATTAGCTTGTTAGGAGAGTGCGACGAGGGGAAAAGAAATGTTACTGTGCCCCTCGTCTCTCTATCCTTCAAACTAATGAGCTAAGCAATAAGACTTGCAGAGTGTAAATTAGGACTACCCGCATAGTTTCACGTTTCTGACATATGAATTGGCCTCCAAGGTCTTGAGTTATGTGAAGTCACTAGCCCAAGACGATTGACCACTTGGAGGGCAACATTCACTGCTTTATTGCCAATATACGGCCACAAATGTTGGAAAAAGTCGTCGAAAATTTAACCTCCAGATTAAACTACATCTGAGTCCGCAATGGCGGTCATATGCCAAAAGTTATATGAATTATAATGAGTTCACTACAAAAAAATTAATATTTTTTGTACTGATATTTTAAATTTCTCAGTATTGCCATGCTGAAGAAGAAAATAGTGGCAACAGTTTATTTGCTAAGTCCCAGTTCACACAAGCAATTTTAGCTCAAAAAGTTTTGCGCTTATGGAAAAGAGTAGAGAAAAAAGTCATCATATTTTCCTCTAACACCCATGAACTAAAAAGTAGTTCAAATAAAATTATCGTGTGTTAACCAGAACTAACCACAATGTTATCAACAGAGCTCGATTTTTGTATTTTTTTGTAAAGAAGAAGATATTGTGTGTGTTTGAAAAGAAATAGATTGATAATAATAGGAAAAACTAAGAATATATTTTACACAGAAAAAATTATTCTTGAATTTTTTTTCAATTAAGTTATTGCTTAGAAAAAATAATATTTATTATTAATATTTTAATTAAATATATGTTTATTTTAATTGAATTTACTGCTCTATCAAAAAATTGTTATCAACAGAGTTTAACTCAGAATAGTATGATATGGTTAACAATTATTGTATGTATATATTATAATTTTTCTTTTTATGTGTAAAAATCGAACTGTTTTTTATAGTATGCCACATTGTTTTGAAAAAATATTTTCAATTAAATTACCCAATTAATCTTTTAATTGGTTTTGAACTAAAAACTAAAAAACTACTCAGCTTATATATTCTTTTTTTGATTCATAGTAATTTTGACATGCGTGGAATAAAAATAAAATATTAAAAAAAACAGAAATTCATTTTGTTCCCTTATTTCAAAGTCGTCGTCCATACAGTGAAACATTTGCTGCAAAACATTTGAGTTTGTTGACGAGAGGGGAAAGAGGAATGGCAAAGGGTACACGAAGTTCTTATTAAGTACGTTATTCTCGCCTCATTCTTATGAAAAATATATGAGAAAATGTATTAACCTGCAAAACAAAAACTTCACAATGTGGACACGAATGCAGTTTCAAAAGAGAAAACAAAAATGTTTTGCAGCAAATGTTTCACTGTATGGACGACGACTTAACAATCAGATCATAATAAGAAACACAAGCTTATAGGGTCCATAGAGTCTATAATATAGACCAAATGTGAATGGTAATCTTAGTATATTGCCGATATTTGGGGTCCGATGCAAATGGTCTTGCGTAAGTATGTATGTATGTATATGTAGTATATGGAAAATATTGCAGCCTTTCTTTAAAATCGAATCACAAAATACACACACAATTCAAAGTACGGCTACGATATTCTGCATTTACCTTTACGCAAGACTCTCAAACAACGAATATGGCCATTGTACTTTTGTGCACCATTCGAAATTCAAAAGCCAGTTAGGTTTTTGGTACAATACACAAATACTTAAATTTTTTATACATACATACATATGTACATACATATTTACATAACATAATTTTTATAAATTTGTTTATACTATAAAAAAAAATTTAAGTAGGTTTTTAATTCAATTTTAAAAATATTTCAATTAATTTTTTAATTAAATATTTAAAAATATCTCAATTAAATTTTAATTGATTCTTTAAAAAACTATCAATTAAATTTTTAGTTAATATAATATTTTTTTAATTGAAAAATCAAAAAAAATTTCAATTAAAATGGATGAGTTAATACTACAATTTCCGTGATTGGTTGAAAACTAATTAATTTTTTAACTGAATCTTTGTTTTTTTTAATTGAATCTTGTTTTTACTTTTTTCTGTGTATTTGTTTTATGTATTTGGGCAGACTTGAAATTAAGAATTAAATTGGCTGTCAAATTATCAATCAAGAATTGAGCTGTCATTCTTTCACATTTATTTAGTAAAAAGTGGGAATTTTAACGCTACACTCTTGAACAAAGACTTTCAATTGTGAAATTTGTGACCATTAATTTGAAAAGCCTGGCTTACATAAACCAACCAGAATCAACTGACGCCCTGAAAGATGAAATTCAGCGCGAACGTCTGCCGACGTACTAGAGGCAGCTCAAAATAGCAAACATAAGATAACATTCAAGCATACGAAGAACCAACTAATATATATTTATTAGATTTCAGTCTATCACGAAAATTGCTGCAACAATTGAAATTTTTGAAAAAATTTATGTAGGTATGCTTATGCCTCGTACGTTTTTATATGCGATTGAGTAGAATCAATTGATTTGCATTGTCTTATCTACAGCAACAAGTTTTAGAAATTTTATTTAAAATTCATATTTTCCACATTTGAGGTACAAACACAAACAACAGTGATCACGAAATTTAATTCCTAACAGCTTATCAACTGCGAAGGTCATCGTTGTATGGCATGATTGTGGACATTTGAAAATATAATATAAAAGTCATTATGAAAATAAAATAAAAACACTATATTGTTATTTTTTCCTGATAATTATAGCTATAATTTACATATATATCTACAAAATTTGTAATTGACATTTATCGCTCAAAACGATTATTGAAAAAAAAATTTACCAATTTATAATTTAAAATAAAATCCTCTTTGTGGTTTGCAACTAAATTTACGGGGAAGCCGAAGAAAAAGTTAAAGTAATTTTTCACATGAAGGTATCATTTGTTGTTGTAATTATAGAATGTATTATTTGTTGTTGTAATTATAGAACGATTTACAATACAACGCAAATGTATGGCAAACTATTCTAAAGTTAATTTTAATTCTTCATTTTTTTATTATTAATTATTAATTTGTTTCTTTTGTTTGTCAAATAATATAAGACCTTAATTCCAATTGGCAATATAATGATAATAAATAAATTAACGCATTTATTGCAATCACTTAACATTTAATCACAAGCCATGCAATCGGGGAAATTACTACCAATATCTATATAACTACTTGGCCTTAAACGTAATAAAAAACGGGATTTATAAGATCTTATTCAATAATATGAAAGTGGTAGGAAATACGAATTCATTGGGAAGCCGCCAATGTGAAACTACGACACTTCATTACCAGCCTACAAAAAATTTGGTGAAAATTCATCCAAATGTACTCGTCCTATGACTGGAGAAAATGCGATTGTTACCAAAAGTACGGAATAGTGTATGGTGAAAAAATACATATCGTGTAAATGATTATGACATATTCGCCATTTTCCTGATGTATCGTCTTGATCTTGAATCAATTTAATTCAGACTCATGGCTTCGTTAGTCAAACCGGATCTTTGAAGTTGAACTTTTGAAGTTGTCGTATCGTTTAAGTCTGGATATTAGTTTAAAAAAACGTGAGGCTGCCAGCGAAAGTGTCAGCTGTTACTTCATACCTGTGAGTATGTAAGCCAGAAGTTGACGTTTGCTACGTAAAAATCTATTTTCTGTAGATTTTTACGTAGCAAACGTTGCTACGTTATTAAATATTACGGATTTTATCAGCTTATACGCAACAGCACGAAACGATTTCAGTAATTCTACCACCAGTCTAGTATTGTAGCAAACGGCATTCAACATTTTCGATGTGGTTGAATCCAGGACCTATCAAATAGTGTAATTATTATGTTTATTATTCCCTCCAACCCGTAACTATACCTAGATATTAACATAAGCTTAACTAGTATTTATACTTTTCAAATATGAGTGGCATTGTGGTCGATTGGGTAGAGTGCAAGCTTGTCATGCAGGACATTAACGGTTCGAATCTAACAAAAATCCTCGGCCATCTCTATGTAAAAGTGACTCGAACGCTTCATAGGAAGTGTAAGAACTCGTACTGATCCCTATCAATTGGTGACCGATCACGTGACTAGTCCTGTGACAGTTTCATTTTCTGCAGGGCATCTTGTGGCACCAAAATCAAATAATGACTATCATGATAAAAAAATAATTTGGGAATCGTTAACATTTCATGAGTTAATATTAAAATATATACTTACAGGCAATTTTAAATAATTTTAGGGAATACAAAGACAAATTAAGTTTTCCCACACTATTAGCAAATGCAACTTTTAGCAACGGCGAAAGTTCAAAAACCTAAAATTGGATCCAGGAGATCGTAAAATGATGCGTTGTCTAAGTGAGCTTAACATCTTTCAAATGCGGCAAATTTTATTGCGATCCGTTGACCCATTCTTAAGCTAAAAAATATTTACATACATACACATACACACAGACATGCATACCGTCACCTTAAATATAAAAGGCCGTAAGTACACTTTAACTTGTTTACAGGAGAAGCAAAAAACCTTATACTACATGTAAGACTATTTGTTAAGTGCCAAATTGAATAATGAATAAAATCGGTATAAGCTTAACATTTATTAACGCACTGATAATACCAAATTATTATTTTACTTATTCAGTAAAATATTTTTTATTAAAAAAGGATTGAAATTAATTATTGAGGGGTAACAATTCCCAAAAAAAAGTAAAAATCGGTATTTTTGAACATGTGATGTGTATGTGAGTAAACTTTTAAGAAAATATGTACTTTGGTTAATTACATCATAATCAACCAAAAAGTCTATATTGAATTTGTTTGGTTGTTTGCAGTCTTTTAGAATTTAGGTGAAGGTACATTTAATGTATTTCTCCAAGTGGTCAATCATTTCGGACTTATCGGCGTAGACTAGCGACTTCACATATCCTCACATAAAATAGTCCAGCAGTGTAAAATCGCGCGATCTTGGAAGCCAATTTACGGGCCCGAAACGTGCAACTATGCAGTTATCAAATCATTAAATCAATTGTAGCACGAGCTGCGTGACAAGTTGCGCCATCTTGTTGAAAGCATAGTTCCTGCACATTATGATTGTGCGCGATGGCGAGTAATCTGAGTCGGGTCTTCCTCAACGCTACGCTCTACAGCGCACGGAACCATGATTTTAAAAATAAATTTGCATAATTTGGAAGAGTTTTGCAAAGCGTCAGTCTATTTATGTTGAAATGCCAAACCAAACTTAACATAAATAACTCGGCAGCTGACAAAATGGCCGCCAATTGAAAAAGTGTTGCCAAATTAAGTTTATAACTCTTTAAAAACACCCTATTGTGCCACTACTACGCTGATGGTGTCAAATATTATATTTTAAAAACTTTCTCTTTTTGAAAAAAAAATTCAAGAAAGTACATCTAAAAAATATAAGCCCTTTTAAAATAAAAGAGTTTCCCAAAAACTCAGCGTTAAGAATATTTATTGGAAAACTCTTTCCAAGATGCACTTTTTAGCAAAATTTCCTTTTCAATAAGAGAATATTTGAAATAAACTTCTATTAAAAAAAAACGTCTATGAAAAAACATCATCCAAAAATAGTACGTATTACAAAATGTACGTCTTTGAAATTAACTTATTTGAAAGTACCTTTTGAGAAAGTCTCTTTTACAAGATAAATATAGTAAGAAAAGTGTGTTTAAAGTAAATTAACTTAAAAAAGTACCTTTGAAAAATAATAAACAAAGTAACGTATATGAAGTAACTTATATGAATTGAAGAAAAATTTCAACTTAGAATCTATATAAGCCCTAGTTCAGACTTGAAATTTTTGTTGCTGCAATTTCTTAAAATTCTCCTTTGAAATTGCTTAAGCATCCACATTATGAAACTCTAATATTGCAATTATTTATTAAAAGATTCCATTACACCACAAATTTCAGTGAAAAATTAACAATTTTATTTATTTTTTCTCATATTTTTTTATTTTTCACACAACTGAATAAATTAAGTAATAAAAACGTCAAATACAATTAAAAACTTGCTGTAAGCAAATACGAATTTCAAATCAAAAGAGAATTGCCGAGCACATGAAACTGTGTACCCCTCCCCAATCTTCTCACCCTTTCACTTTTTCGGCAATGATTTTGCTTCATATGTGTTTTATGTTAATCTAACGTAATATTCAAAGAAAATTTTTCCATTTGAAGTAACTTTAGCTCATGTTGATTTAATATTTCCGTACTGTTGAATCAAAATGAGGTATCCTATTGAATCAAAGTTATTTCAAGTTGAATCAAAGTAAACTCGATAATGAAATAACACAAAGATCCATGTTGAAGCAAAGTTACGTCAAGTTCAAATAACATAAATTTGATTTAATCTAGTCATGGTATTTTACTAAGTATTGAACTTACTTACTTGAAACAGGCATCATACAAATTCTTATCTGTACATTTATAATTTTCTACCGCGGACGGAAAACAGTATGTACATATTCTTTAGGTACATACCAAATATATATCATCATGATGCATCATGATTTAAACGTTAATTCAACATGAGTTAATATGATTTCAAATCAAAATTTTTGCATGGTGATTTTACATTGGTATTTTATTCTGTGTGTATTCTAAAAAACTGACTCTTGAAATATCATAATATTATCAAAAAGGAACTCTTCAGAAAAATAAGTATCTTAAGTATTTTTGATAACAACAAATACATTTCAAAACAGTCGCCTCTTGAATATAGTGTTGTACGTTTTAAAAATCAACATTTAATATAAATTAATGGCTCGATTATGGATGGCCACCGCACATCAGTTGTAGAGTTAACTAGCAACGCAACTGAAACTAAAATTGGTATTATGTATGGCAACTTCCTCCAGTTGCCAAAAAGTTATTGAAAATTCGAATATGACAGATTGGCAACTGAAAATTATGTAAACAAAAATGCAAAATATAAGGAATACAAACAAGTGCTTAAAACAAAGTCATTAAGTAAAAATGCTTAAAACAATACTTATCTTAAAAATTATTAGTTCAGTGGAATTAATTGCTGAAAAAGAGAAGGATATGCAAAATGTTTAATCTATTAGACGGCCTAAAATAGTTTTTAACAATCTCTTTTAACTTTAAATCATATTTTCTTTTTAATATGCAAATAAGAAACTCAAAAGTAAAAATAATGTAGCACTTAATTGTTAATTTTTTCACTTTTTACTATGCAGCAACTACAAATTTGTGGTTGCCAATATGGCAACTTAAATTACCAGCTGTTAGTTGCCAGTTGCCATCCGTAATACCATTTCCGCAACTAGCAAACGCAACTACAGTTCGGTTGCTATCCATAATCGAGCCATAAACTTTAAAGAAACCCCTCTAAACGTACAGTCACACTTGTCACACATTTGCCCAAAAAAGCGTAACGAACAGACACTAATAAAAAGAGTTTTGATCATCCAGACACTTATTTATCATATTAACCAGTTTCGAACACAACTAATGGACAATGTCATAGAATACAACAATATTGGCTACTCTTTAACTTTTCAAACTTTTGTCTGAAGTGAAAGATTACGTTACGCTTTTTTGGGCAAATGTTTGACAAGTATGACCGTATCTTAAGACAACATTTTTTTTAAAAGAGGTAAATTTTTTGTACAATGTACCTTTTTTAAAAAAATAGATAACAATATTATATTAGATAATACATCATGGGCACGTGACAAAATATGTTCACTTGGCAAGCACTGTTCACTTGGCTATCACAGTTTCAGAAGGCTGGAATAACCAAAAATAAAACTGTAGAATGCAACAACAAGTAACATAAGACCACTACACTAATACTTACATGCATGTACCGATGGTACATCGAATAAGTAAAAATAATTAATGTGATGATCGTAAAAAGATAAGTAAGAATAGTTAAACATACTGAGCTAGAGTAAAATAATTTCGTGCTAACCTAAATAGAAAAATGAAAAAATTGAAAAAACAGAAAATTAATAGTGATACTTATAAATGTGTTTACCAAAGGTGAATCAATCAATCGTTTCTCATATTCCGTTTCATTGTAAATTTAAGTTAAATAGCTGATGTTAATAAGAATCTCTACCCAAGTAGATAGACTAGGGTGCTGATGAAGTGCGTGGCTGCACAGAAAAGTATCGGTATTTCCCCCAGCTTAAAAGTCTAAGTTTAATTTTTCTTCTCTTCCTTAGAAACTCACATTAATTAATAAAAATATTTCATTCAATAAGAATTGAAATTACTGAACTTGAGCCTAACTATGAATTATTTCTGATTAAAAAATAGATAACTTTTAAAGAAATGTCTCTTAAAAAAGTACCTTTAAAAAGTTCCTTTTACAAAAGTATGATTTAATTAATGTATCTTTTAACAGAATTATCTTTTAATAAAATTTCATTAAAAAAATTTTCAATGGAAGTGATAAGTATAAGTCCAAAAACACATAAGCAACAGCAATTTTTTGATGAAATGAAATATCAATATTAACAATATTTTAAATAAATTTACGTGATTTTAACTAGAAAAATTAAATCGCCTTGAGCCAAGTTAACAAATAATAATACCTATAATTTCTGCTGATATGTAAAAGTCCAACTTAAATATAATTTATTGTTAAAGAAAATTTCGAAGACACTGAAAGCATGCCGATTTATGATAATCGTGAGCAATATTTTTTTATTGCATAATGGGCTTTGATTTCTTAATTCATCCTACCAGTTATTTTTAATAAATATTTAATTAATTTGTTTTTCACTCAAAATGTGAACAAATATTTTGCACATACAAAATTAATTTGCATACAGTAGATTATAATAAAATTACATTTAATTATAATTTAATAACATAGAAATTTTGATTAAATTATTCTAACATATTCAAAGTGTTGCCGCATCTTCTCACTATTCTCACTATTGAAAGTGCATATTTGCTCAATGGAGATAAATTACATATCGAGCCTTTCCTGCAAGAGCGTCATAACCCAGAAGAGTTTATTTTACTTTATTTTTATTAAGAATATAATTAAAAATATTTTTAAGAAATTTTCGCACAATATTGAAGAACGTTATAACGCTAAATTCCGTGATATTAATAAGAAAAATTTAATTTTTGATTTATGACATTTTAACAACAAGAGCTCGAGTTTTCTTTCTTTTTTACATACAATTTTTGTTAATTTCATTAATTTTTCAATTTCATTATCTATGCAGTTCCTTTTGGTGATTATTTCCATAAGAGCTTTGGATTTTGAATTATTCACAAAAACATTTCATTTTATTTATATACGATACATAAATACATTTTTTTCAATATGTTAATTAATTTAAACGTTCTTATTTAGTTAAATTAAAATTTGTTTTTTATACAGTGAATAAAATAAAATTAACGGGGTTGGTTGCACTCGTAAATAATTCAGTATTTTAAGTGGTAATATGTTGATAGCTGTTTATCATGTTAATTGCATATTAATGTTATTAATACAATAGACTCGGCGTAACAATGACGGGCATAGTGTTAGCAACACGTTCCTCCATCGCGATAAATAAATTTGTTGGCGATTATTATGGCTATTTTTTACGATAAAATTTTTTGATTTTGATGATTTTTCTTATGTGACCTCGCGGTATTTTTCGATTAAATATTTTTCTCTTTTGATACTAGCAATAAATTGAATATCGTTGCCTTACTCACTGTTGCCAGAATTGACGATTTCTCTGCATTTTGACGATTTTCACCTCTCAAAATACACTAGTGACGATTTTAGGTACAGAAATGACGATTTTTCTAAATTTAAAAATTATCTGTTTTAAAAATAAATACATATATACATATGTACGTATGTGAATTCTGATTTCATTTGTTTTTTTTTTATTTATTTTTTATTTTAATGGTTTTCATGATTATAGGGCATTTACACCTGCACAAAATCTATCAGATTTTAATTAAAATCTTTATGAATATCTATACCGTTTACACCATGTTTTTTTTTTACATTTATCAAGATTTTTTTATCCAAAACACAGCCGAAAAATTTCTAAAACTGCAAGCAAACAACTGCAATGTAGCCAATTCAACACTTTTTTGAGGAGATCGTAGCTATTCAATCATCTTTTATATAAATTTATTGTACAGGGTAGTAAAAATAAAATAAAATTATTAGTTTTTGAGTTGATTGCCTACAAATCTACTCACAAACTAGATTTTGTTTTGTATGGGAAATTTAGTGAAAAGCAGCCAGATTTAGTTAAAAATAGTGTAAGTACTAGATTTCGGGATGGTGTAAATGCCCTATTAGGCTATATACATATATATTATTGTATACGTGTATATTTGTTGAAAGCATAGTTAATAAGTTTGAACCATTGTAATAAAACAATTTAAATACAAAAAAATTTAATATTTTTGATTTGACGTTTTTTTGACGATTTTCTAAAATCACTTGACGATTTTTACGATTTTTTACACAGAAATCTGTAGTTTTTGACGATTTCACCTCTAGAAGTTCTGGCAACAGTGGCCTTACTTTCTTAAAAAATACAAGTTTTCAGGAGAGCAAAAAAGAAAAGGTTCATCTCTTTATAATTCGGTGTTTGGATAAAATTTCGTATGCAATTATTAAGGAATTGATTGATTACATATATATATATATTAGTAGTAATAATACACGAACGTCAAATTTCTCTCTACTTTTTTATAACCCTATAAAATAGTTTTAGTATTGTACCTCCATACCAAGTAAACTAACTTGTTTTGTTCAATAATCTTTGATTTTACAGAATTGTTAAGTGTCTCAAAAGGTATATATCGCGGTATTATGTAAACGTTTATTCCTAAAGAATTTTTTTCGAATTTCTTCAGCACAAAGAAACGCTTCCAGGCAAATGAAACGGAACCTGTTCTTTAATTAATTTTATAGTTAGGACTGCACTTTAGCTATAAATTTTATTTCCATCTCCAGTTACTAAAATAAATTCAGTAAAGTGTGACTCTGACTTGCGCACGAAGGGTTCCGTACGGACACTAGATACGTAATACTGTATGAACTTTAGCCTATATAAAATATAATTTTGGCATTTGTTTCGTTTTTGGGGTTTAAGCGTTTTCTAATAGGTTTTTTTTTAGTTTTGACGTTCTTGCCTTTATTTTTTAATTTGGTGCTTTCTATTCGTTTTAGCAATTTTTTATACTTTTTTGGCAGTTTTTTAAAGTTGGCGATTTTTTTTTAGTTTTAGTGCTTTTTTCCGTTTTAGGGATTTTTTTACATTTTGGTGATATTTTTCATTTTAGCGATTTTTTCATTTTGGCGCTTATTTCTATTTTTGTGACTTTTTTCATATTGGAGATTTTTTTCATATAAGTAATTTTTTTCAGTTTTGCGATTTATTTTAGTGCTAGACTTTTTTTACAATTTGGTGCTTTTTTCGTTTTGGTGACTTTTACGGATTCTTGCGTTTTTTTTTTGGTTTATTTTAATGTTAGTGCTTTTTTCTCGTTTAAGCGATTTTTTTTTTAGTTTTTTGGCGTTTTTTATATCCTGTGCTTTTTTAATTTTGGTTCTTTTTTCTCGTTTTAGCGATTTTTTAGGTTTTATGCTTTTTTTTTATTTTAACGATTATATTTCATTTTGGTAATTTTTTTCATTACAGCGATTTTTTTTCATTTTTGCAATATATTTTAGTGCTAGAATTTTTTAATTTGGTGCTTTTTTGTTTTGGCGATTTTTTTCGGGTTTTGGCGATTTTTTTCGGTTTGGCGATTTTATAATTTTGGCATTTTTTTGTTTTACCGTTTTTGAAAATTTCAAGACTTTGCCTCTTACAGTTTCCAAGATACAGCAATTTGTCAAAATTACATAAACTGTAAGAACACCCTTTAATTTTAATTTTTATAAATTTTAGTGTTAGTTGTTGTAGTCTGTATGAAAATACACTAATTTTAAAAATTTCAAGTGTCTATACACATATTTACACACAATTGTATATACTAGTTTTCGTAGTTATTTTGTATGGGAATATAGAGTTTGAGTTTTCCAGCTCTAAAACCGTCTGCTCGATTTTGCTGATTTTCAATACCAATCGTTCGTTTTCGTTCGTCTTCCCTATGCATAAGGATTAAGAATATATATAATTTATGTGTCGCTTATTAATATTGTAGAAATTACAAGCGGAATGGCAAACCTTTATATACCGTTTTACCATTTTATGGTAAAGGGTATAAAAATGGTAAGCGAAAAATATGTTAGCGTTACCAATGCTTTTCGCGAAATTCAATGTGTTTTATGTTACGAATCTTTCAAGGAAAGAAATTAATATCGGTTAAGAAGACATTTTGATTTTTTTTAACTGCTTCAATAAACTGCATTTTTTGTTGAAACTTTATAGACCTCGGGAAATATTTGTTTATTAATATTTTTTCTTATTTTTCCAGTTTCTATTAGATAAGCTATTTAAAAATTTGTTTTTGGAGATTCTTCACAGCCTCCTATGAGAATTTCAGATCCCCATTAATGGGAACATATGTGTATTTTTTATTTTTCTATCAAATAGGCTCCTTTTTCTGAGTATTTCAGAGACGAATGAGACAACTTTTACAACTATAGTTTTCTTTTTGACATCACTGATGTAAGTAAATATATTTACACACATATGTATGTATATAAAATTCTGAGGTTCGCAACACAATTTTATATTTAAAGTGGGTTATATTTAATAGTGGGCTTAAACTATATTTTGCTCTGATTCGTTTCGTTATACATAAGGCTGTTAGAAACTAATTAGATATCTAAGACTGAGTGCAGGAAGAGGACAGGGTTCCAATCGTCGCTTTCGATACCAAGCTGATTCGATCACATTTATTCAGTTTGAGATTATCGCATTTGATAGCGAACCATATTAATACATTGTTCGATAACGAATGCAATAATCTGAAGCTGAAAATTGTAATCGAAACAGCTCGTTATCGAAAGCGACGATTAGACCCATGTCCTATTCCTTCACTTTGTATTTGATTTAAAAGTAAAACACATACAATTTAGTGAAATGTATGAAATTTTTATTTGAGTTGTTAGAACATCTTTATATATGATGATGATACGTCTGAAATAGTACATACGATCGGTCCAATTTTTGCATACAATCTCCAACATATCGTTCGGTATCTCACGAATAAATTTCTAAATATTGATTTCCAGTACGTCAACCTTTGCGGACTTGTCCCCTTAGACATAAGCCTTTTCATAGCCCTGCAAAAAATAGTCTAAAGGCGTTAAATCGCACAATATATGCATCCAACTGATTGGGCCCAAGCGTGAAAGCCTCTCTATTGGGCCAATGTTTCGCGTGTTGTGTTGCATGTGTTACCGTCTGGCTTAAACCACATGTCAGCCAAGTCAAGCTCTTGCATTTTTGAGTGAGGGGGAGGAGATAGTAGCAGAGGATCAATTGTTTCGAATGGCGCCAAATCGATAATTCACGGTCATCAACAACAATGGCAACTACAGCTGCGATATTTTCCTCTTCAAAAATGCTTCAAAGTTGAATAATGTAATTTTTGTGCAAAATTTAGTCACAAGATTCCGAATAGCTGCCTCAGAAGGTCGCCTAAGCTGACCATGTAATGGAAGAAGTGCACAATTCACTTTCTTAAGCGAGCATGAATTTATATAATAAAATTTAATAATCTGCGAACGTTGTTCAGCGGTTAAATTATATACCAAACTGAACACGTTTATCATAAAAATGATACACGAAAACAGCTGAGTTGCCAAAAAAAAGTTGCTAAAAAATCACCCTTCACTAACTGACATAAAGTTTTTCCTTATAGATTAGGCTGTAAAAGATTTTATCATGATTTTATATATCAATAACCAGCTGGTTTGTTATTGGAGTACTTAATATCATACCAAACTTGTTTCATTTTATTTAAACATTGAATTCATTAATAAATTTATATTATTTAAATAATCATTTTTGCATTGAGAACGTTTCGCAAAAGTTTAAATACATATATTATTTTTAATGATGTATATACATATATACATATGTATATATGCATGTGTGTGTCTGTATGTACATATGTACGTTTAAAATTCTTACTAAACAATGTAATAATATTTCTAATTTTAATGAATTTTTATATATCTGAATATGTATTAACAAAATACTTTTTCTTTAAAATACACAGAAAAAAGTTAAAGGTAAGTCTAACAATTAAAACTGTATCAACCAACAAAATTGGTTAAACCAACTAATATGAAACAGTTAAAAAATTTCATAAAAACTATTTGTTATGATGTAATTTGTGCGGTAATTCTACTGGAAAGAAATGTTAAAACTACCATACACCAGCATCATTTTAAGATAAACACACATTATCCATATACATACATACATCCACTAGTAAGATAATACATTAACAAATAAGTTTGGTTATTTAAATAGTAATAATTAAAATTAAAGAGACTAATGAGTAAAACTAGTGTGCTCAATTGAATATCAACATCTGCTTTTGTTTAAAGTAAGGCTTACAAAAAAAAAGTTGGTTAAATTAACCATTAAAATTAGTTCCTTTTCGAGTTTTGTTTTTTTATTAGATTAAAATAAAAGGTGTACATATAAACATATATTTTATTGAAATACTTATTATAATTATTCATCTTTATATTAAATTAACCATAAGTTCTTTCTGTGTTTCTTAGATTTTCTCTCCTACAAATTTATAAACATACGAATTTACAAGCAGACAAACATACAAATACAGGATTAGATTGTTTTTATTTTTGCAGCTGCCAATAAAACTTATTAAAAAATATATCACGTCGTTAAACAACACCGTGAACATTAATATATTATTCTAATTGTAACAATTAAATTTCTGTTAATATTAAAAAATGCAGTTGAGTCAAGTAATGATTAAATACAAAGCAAATAGTAATCAGCTATAAATATTTAAAACTTAAATTTTTCCATTTAAAGAAAAATGCAGATACAAACCATATTATTAGGTACTCCTATTAAATCTTTATAATATATGTAAATTAAAAAATTCTGTACCTGTGTAGTGAATTAAATGATTTTAAAAATTACTATACGATACAAGATTTTATTTTATTCCTTTTTTACCTAATTTTAGCTCAATTTTCCAAAGTCGAATTCTCATGTGTACGTATAGATTTGCGTATATGTGCGTGAGAGGGTGTGCGTGCGAATGTGTCAGCGGTTCAGAAAGAACTTTACTGCATTCGAAAGATGTTAAGGGGCTGTATTACGTAACGCTGTTTTCTCCGATTTTTTTTTTGAGGTTACTCATGAACGCACTCCAAATATTGGCAAAACTATTTTTCAAATTTCTTCCCAAGTGTCCTCAAACTACAAAAATTATGGTTTTATGGAGAGCTTACTAAACTGTATGTATGAATTAGTGATGCATATTCGAATTCCCAAATATTCGGCCATTTCTAAATATTCTCGTATTCGTTTAAAAAAATTTATGTATGTATAAAAAAATTCATAAATCTAAAACGAAATTTAAATTAATGGCACACAAATATTAGTTTGTAATAATTAAAAAAAAGGAAATTTATTTCTATATTTTTTTTCTATCCGTTTTTCCGCTAAATAATCTTCTATATTACTCCGTATTGATGACTGAACAGTATTTGAAACACCAAGATGAAAATTGGAATTAGCGTCACGTTTACTATCAATACTTGCAATGCACTTGCATTGTGTTATAGCAATTGACTAATATTCCCAGTAAGCAAATAATAAAAATCTGAATTATTAATCGTCATTAAATTTAAATCGATTATTAACAATATATTTTATGTGATTAGGAAAATATTGAGTGCCTGCAAACTAAAATAATAAAAATTAAACTGGCCATAAAAATAAGGAAGCCAGTTATGGTTTAAAATGCAGTTTGATTTATCTGTATTTTTTTATTTATTGTTTGTTAAATAAATCTGAAGTGTTTAACTCTCCTATTTGCTTTTCTGTCATTCAGTGCTTTTTTTATTGCTTATACGAGGTAGTAGTTATGTAGTTATAAATTATCAAAAAGAAAAGTATGTCATCAAGTTCGTTGCACTGAAAAATAAGATTTTGAAATTTATAAATAATGTGTAGATTATAAATTAATTGATGGATTGAAAGTTGTTGCACATAATGAGACATTTAAGGTCTTGATAAGAAAAGCTTCAATCAGCAGCATAATTAAACAAAACAAACTTAGAAGCAAAGAAGAAGCAGGGGGCCTTCAGATCGGCAACAAAAGTACTTGAAAATGAACAATTCTTTCAAGAAATCTAGAGAATATATTTGGGATTATTATATTTAAGGCACATACTAATCACAATTGTCCCGACAGAGTCTCCAAGTGAAGGTGTGTAACAACTTAGTAAGTAGATCCCTGCAAGCTACCCACCATAACCTGTTAGAAATAGAATGAGTCAGGGACCGACCGTAATTGCTATGACTTTTATAATAAAAGTCAAAGCATAATAGGTCTTTTTTGATTTTGCTTTTTTAACGAAAAATAATTGTTTTTGATATATATTTTTTCAAGCAGAATTAAAAATTAGTTACTGATTTTTACTTTTCGAGCAAAAATAGTTATTATTTTCTTATTTTAATTTTTACGCGATTTCTCATTTTCTTAAAATTGACTTTTTATGACATTTTTGTATTCGTTGAGCTTCTCATTTATTTAAATGAAAGTTTAACATAATATCTCTAGTTGTGCTAAGAAACTTTTGGGTAAGGGTTCCCTGATGACCTGCATCAGCAAAAATGAAATGTGAATATATAGGATCTAGGTAACCCATTCAATAACCAATTTCAAAGTATTTTTAAGAAACAATTTAAAAAAATCAAGCACTGGCTATTTTGTTTTCGACTAGTAAAATCAATATACATATAAACAATCTAATAAAATGTATAAAAATATTATTTTATAACTTATTATTATTTTTTTTAACCCCCGACTAAAAAAAGGGGTATTATAACTGCAAACTTATAATAACCCTTTTTTCTGTGTCTGTGTGTCTGTGCATCTCCTGATTGGTCATTTTGGTTTGTGTTTTTTAAGAACAAACACAACTCGCAAAGCAACTAGCTTGTCTGCAGAAAACACCCAGATCCTATGGTGGGAATCGAACCCACGACCTCTGGAATGTGTATCTGTGTGTCTGTCCGTGTCCACGTACATGCCAAACGGCTTAACCGAATTTGATTCAGTTTTTTCTGTTTGAAACTTGACATGATCGAGAGGGGTCTTAGCTATGTTTGAAGAAAATATGTCCAGCCATTTAGAAGATATCACATCTTCTCTAAAAGATGTGAAGATGCGCAACTCGCGAAGAGTTAAGCTTGTGTGCGGAAAACACCCAGGATCTATGGCCGGAATCGAACCCACCCCACGACCTCTGGCTGAGAGGCTAGTATCGCTACCACTCAGCCACAGGGGCACCATATTGACTAAAAACTTTGTTGAATAGTTTTATAATTGTGAAATTTGGGAGTACACATGTACATACTTATATTAAAATTTTGACTAAAAATTTTGTCAAACCAAACATTTTTTTGTTGAGATATATGCTAAAGGGCCACTCAGACTATAATACAAGTATTAATACTTTTGACGAAAATGCATCCCTGGTCTTATATTTGTTTCAAAAGTTTCAAAAAAACAATAACAACTCAACATGTCAGAGCTGCATTTTCCACAAAAGTATTAATACTTGTATAATAGTCTGAACGGGGCTTAAGTATGACTAAATCTTTTTTTAAATCAAAAATTTTTTTTATTGAGTTCTATGTCAGCTCTGACTAAATATTTTGTGATACCATATTTTTTATGTAGTTTAATGCATATTATAACTAAATATTTTGTCAAACTAAAAATTTCTTTGTTGAATTGTTATCTAATGCATTTTTATTTTTAACATTCAGAATTCGCGAAGCGATTAGCTTGTCTGCACGAACACCCAGGGTCTGTGTCGGGAATCGAACAGGCTAGCCTCACCACTGTTGCCAATTCAGCTATTTTCTCGTCAAATCTAGCGATTTTTAAGTACATTTCGCGGGAAAAATTATGATTTAGCTATTAGCGGGAATTCTAGCGATTTTTTATCGATCATAATTCGCTTTAAAATGTGAGCTTGTTTAGAAGCGGTGAACGTATATGAAGCAAACTATACAAAAAAATATGATTGAATAGCGCCACAATTGTGCAGGTTTAAAGGTGAGCTAATGTTATGTCCAGCCTAACATCCGTCTTGATAAGTGCTTTTATACATAAGTAAATACGTTTATATTATTAATCCTTTGAATAGAGCTTTAGATAACTGTTATGTTTGCATGTTTTATTAGACTTAAAAAATGTAGTATTCCAAAACGGGAACTCACAATACAACAAACCAGCAGGTTTGCCAGCACTACTTTTACGCTATAATTTGAAGAGATTTTTAACTGGGGAAGTCCCGAAGTAACAGAAATGGTGAATTACATATGTTTCTGTACATACCAGAATCGACACAAACAAAACTGGTGCAAAGAGGTATATCTGTGCAGGCCTATAATATGTATATCTTTTTTAATAAAAAATAAGCCTTTTATTAAACTATTACATTACTTTTATTTGGTATTTTATAAAATTTGTAGGAAAATTTGTGAAGTACGAAAGAAGTTAACAAGTTACCATAAAATTTTTGAAACAACCTAAAAATAAATGTTTTTTTTAGCTATTTATCGCTAAATTTTCAAGTCATTTTGAAATTTAGCTATTTTCTAGTTATTTTCTTGTCTACTTTAGCGATATTTCTTGGAAAAAAGTTGGCAACAGTAAGCATCACTACCCACTCGGCATAGTAACAACAAAATTATGGTTGTTGTTGCACAAAATTCTGTTCAACAATTTTATTTGTCGAAACAAACTAATAACTGATAAAAGTCTTTGTTGGTTGCTTTTCGCTGCATTTACTTAATTAATTTAATACCCCTTTCACTAGAATTTATTTGCCTCATAGCCTTCGCTATTAATATACTTAGTTTTCTTCTGTTCTTATTCCGAATAGAATAACAACTCTTAAGCTGAGTTTACACCTCCCATTTCTTGCGTGTCATTTGCACACAAAAGCGCAACCAAGTAATTACTAATGAAAAACTTTTTGATTCAGACATGTATTTATCGATTTAAACAGTTTGCAATCATGTTGGATTCTATAAAATTGTCTATTAATTATGTATGAAATTGTTTAACTTAATAAATACATAAATGAATCATACAGTTTTTCGTTAGTAATTAGTTGGTTACGTTTTCTTACGCTTGTGTGGCACATGGAACACAGATGTAAACGCTGCAGCCTTCAATTTCATCACACGTACTGTGTGTCAAAATTCCTTGAAATTGATAGCCGACGAAGAAACATCTGAAATTTGTAGCTTCAATCAATGTGTGCTGTGCGTGATCAGCTGATCAGCTGTTATTTAAAGAAGTGCGAGTGTATTGCAAACTGAATTGAATTGAAACACAAAAATTTGAAGTGTATTCCCCAAGCTAGTATGCCAAGCAAGTGTATAAGCAGACAAAACTGATTCTTTAACAATCTATCCCATTTTTCAGCAAGTGCATTTAAGATTCTTACTTATATTACAATTTACACACGACTGATTCAATATGCGGGTGCCATCGAGCACACAAGATAAAATTTCACATTAACATTTCAAATATTGACAGAAAGCCCATAAAAGTTCATTGCAATGCCGGTAAAAAAAAAAGTAAAAAAAATTTTTAAATTTTAATATACACACATACATACAAACATATAAAATTAATTAAACAAAACTTTAATACAAAATTTTCAAGCTCTTGATTAACAAACAGAAGAACTTGATACAAAGACGTTGATTTAAAATAACTCTGTAAAGCCAGTTGTTCAATTTTAGTGAGAAATTGAATGCAGGTTCGAGGTCAGCGTCGCAAATAATCTAAAAGAAAACTTTCAGTTTTACAGTAAAAAGGATTGACCTAAACTTTGGAGAAGTGATGTTTATTATCATATTTTCTGTGGTTTATTTCACTGTGCGCTCGCAAATATTTTATGATAATATCAGGGATGGCAAAATTGGTACAGTTGTGCTGTACAATTGCACCTTGTATTTGGTACTATTCAAACGTCGAAAAGTGCAATAGTATATAAATGGTTAATGTTGCAGATTTAAGTTTTATTAAGTTCAATCCGCGTCTATTTTCATTGTTCAAACGTGAAAATTGTGTATTTTCCAATATAATTAGGGTTTCCACAGCGGTTATAATCGTAATCGGGATTAATCGCACCTTTTAATCGTAATTGTAATCGTACCCATTAATCGCTCGATTACGATTAAAAATGTTTCCCTTTTTTAAGCAAAGAATTTATGCCAAATTTGCATACAGTTAAAATTCAACTCATAAAAAAATAAAATTAAAATATATGTATGTATGTATATTTGTAATAAACATGTCTATATGTTTGCATTTCATTGGCGCTTTTACAAATCATCAGTAAACTTCAACAATTACTTTTAAAAAGTTTCAAACCTCTTATCTTATGCACATACTTTCAAAAATCATTTGAGAATTTACATAAGCTTTTTGGAAATTCTAATAGAATTAGCCAGTAGGCTCAGAAACTTATACAAACACAAGAAACAATTTATATTCGATATGCATCTACATATTTTATTCTTACACCTTAATGCAATGAAAATATTATAAAATTTATCATTTTATTTTACAATATTCTTCCAATTTTATTTCAAAAACGTCGTAATATCTCAACAATTTTATTACGATTGATACAAATATTTTTCATTCGGTTGGCAGATAGGTGCAGTTTGCTTTATCTTGAAACCATGCATTATTACAAAAAACATAGAAATACTAAAAAAGTTTAAAGTTATAATTGAGTGTCCACACGTGATGAATTTATATCATGATGAATGAACAACTTCGTATAAAAAAAGGTATAAAGAATACTGCTTTAGTATGAATTTTTTCATTCATTATAATATAAATTCATCAGATGTGTATACAAAATTAAATAAAAAATAAATTCAGAAAGAAGCAGAAATACATATACTTCGTCATAGAAAAAGTTTCCTGTCAAAAGATTGATTTAACACAATTCGTACACTAATAGAAAAATAACGATTTAACTTTAAGATCAAAAAACTTCACACAAAAAAGTAATATGAATGATTTTGTAATATTAATTAAAATATTTGTAGTATCAATTAAAAAATTAATTAAATTTTCACCTATAAACAATTTGATAATATCAATTAAGTTTTTCCAGTCAAATTAATAAATACCATTCAAAATTTAATTAATATAATTAAATTCTTAATTGACAATATTATTTGGTGAACACTTTTTTCTGTGTTGAATTTCGATTGTCGAATTGCAGAATTTTCAAATATCAATTTTGAAATTTGTTCAATAAGATTGACGTTCTCAAATTGAAGCATAAAATCAAGATAGTGGTCTTAATTTTAAAATTAATTGTTAAATTTTTAAATATATGATCTTAATTTAAGATTTTTATTAAGAAGTTAATCTTGAATTCGATCTTAAAATGAGATTTTATTCAAGATTACAATATTAAATGCGATCTTAAAAAAAAACTTAAGATTTTATTTTTAAATCAATAATTTTTGCATTTTACAGACTATTAAGATTGAAATGATTTGATTCCGAGCTTATGTTGGTTTTAGAAAAAATTATAATAGTATATTTTCTTGATTAATCGCGTTTAATCGATAATCGCGATTAATGTTATAATTTTTATTCGTAATCGCGATTATTTGCAAACCCTAAATATGATACTCATACTCTTCTCACTGGAAAACATTGCTGCGGAATCCCAACGCAACGAGAAAATCAAAAAAATTTAATTTGTCCTTTTCCAAATTATGTTTCTTCTACATTCGGATGCTAGAACACATGCTATTAATTTTTATATTCTAAATTTTTCAATTTAAACAGCTGTAGCCAGTGCTGCCAGATAAATTTTACCTATTGTCCCCAATTTAAACCTCATGTCCCCAAAAATTCCCCTTTCAAAAGAAAAATCCTAATTTTTGTCCCCAAAAATATTTTGTCAATATTGCTGTTTGTCATTAAAAAATGATGCTGTTACCCATTCCATTGGTCCAAAACTATTTGCACAACTCTTCCAAGAAATAACCATCTACGGCCCTATCCATAATGAAAAACTAGCATAAAGTTAGTATGAATATGGTCTTAACGAATTTTGCCATACAATTTTACATTCAAAATCGAGGCAGAATGTAGTTTGAACCCACTTCCCAAGTCCCTTCGTGATTTTTAATGTGAAATTGTATGGCAAAACTCGTTAAGACCATGTTTAAATTTGCCGCTTATGATAGGGCGCAATGTTTGACATTTCTACAAGTTTTAAAAGTGTATTTGAGACCACACCTAAACGAATTAAATCACATATTTGTTTGTACTTAAATGTTCGCAACGGAGAGTGAAAATAACAAGAAGTTATACAGAATGTGGAATTGATTTTGCCACTTCTGAGCTGCATAAGTTCAGTGAATGATGGCAAACGCACCAATTTGATGAAACTATTTACTTTTTTTTAAGTATAAAGAAATATTTTTAAACCGCACACATGGCTTGCACTATCTCTTCCAATGGCAGTTATGTTACTAAAACTTATTAAACACATAGACCACAACAGGGTCTACACAACTGTAAGTCCCGCTGGCAACAAATGTTGCCTGGTAGTCAGCTACTTAATTATTTTGAAAGCGGCAGCAGCACCATAAAAACATCATATCAAGGTATAAATATATATTTCAGTGGTACCGCTTTCTAATATTTCAATTTTTTTTAATAAGAAACAAATAAATTTTTTATATATTTTTTTTTTTGAATTACACTTTTTACAGGCTTAGGAATTTCTTTAATATTGTTAGTAATTAGTTTTTAGCTAAGTTGCGATTTTTTTCGTTTTTACCAACCTTTTTTTATTTTGAACGGCCTCAGCGATATCTGATCAATTTAAGGACTTTTTTCCGATTTTGCAACTTCTTGCGAATTTTTGAACACTGTTTTGCTGTACTAGAATTTATAATCATCTCGTTGTTAATAATTTTTTGCGAATTTCTGCCGTTTCCGCAATTTTCATCTAGTACTTTGTATTCCTAACAGTTTCGTCGTTTTTTATCAAAATTGCCTACAGTTTTTTTAAGTGCGCGTAAAAGTGACTTTTTGCATGTTTTAGCTTCCTAAAAGTTTTGCCGATTTTTAAACAATATGAGACTTTCATATTTTTTCTGCATTTCTTATAGTTTTATTGACTTTTAATCAATGCTATGGATTGTTTAAAATCTTGCAAATTCTCGCGGTTCGTTCGCATAAAAGCATAGTTTTGGATGTTTTTATAGCTTCCTAACAGTTTTGCAAATTACCGTGAATTTCGCTTTATAAAAATATACATAATTACTTTTGTAAATAACATCAAAATTAAAAGTCCCCAAATCCCTCCCCACGAAATGCTGTGCCCAAATGAGAGGCAAAATCCCAATTTTGGGGACAAATCCCCTAATCTGGAGGCACACTGTCTTTACCATATGCCTTAACATCCCAATTCACAGGCAAGTTTGTGAAAACGATTCGGTATATAGCATTTTTTTCCGACTCAACTAAAAAACATTTTAGTACAATTCAATTTGTACAGGTCAAAAAAGTACAATTTCTTAAAGTTGTTGCTACAATTTTAAAATTCTCAATCCCATCCCTGATACACATGTATATTATTACTTAAACCTGAATAATAATATTTAAAATAGTCGATTATTTTTGGACCAGTAAGAAGACTTTTTGATTTTCTTGCGGTGATAAGAACTTTTTGTACTATAAAAATAAAAAATGTTGTTATTTTATTTTGTAACTTCCTGTTAAACGCAAATAAGCTGTTGCTTATGGTTACGATCCATCTTTTGTTTATTGCTAAAATATTGACAGAGTATAAACACAGCAAATATTTTGCACCCCCATCAACTGGAGGTGTGGCTGTGGTGGATAAATACATTTTATATTATAAAATTTATAAATACAATCACTTATTAATAGTTATTTAAGAGAAATTTGCTTACTTAACAGTTAAACTCTATTTATTAAAAAATATTTACTCATTTTTTTCTTAGTAGCAATTATTAATTTATGCATCTAACGATTATATTTATTTTGTCTAGCGAATTTGTAATTAAACTGATGCAAAACTATTTAATTTGCAAAAAAAAAACACAAGTAAATAATTATAAAACAAACAAAAAATCGCTCATCATATTGATGAATAATGAATATTAATGAAATTCTTACAAATATGTATTGCAAATAATTGTCGTTCACTTGTTTTCCATGCAAAATTTATTTAAAAACTTGCAGCATTCGAGTACGACATATGCATTTTTAATAACTAATATTATGAAAGTATGTAACGAAAACCTTAAGGCGTTATATACTACGTTTATACGTGCACTATTTACAAATAAAATATTTGCAAATAAATTAACTCACTGTTTATACGTCATAGCATAAGTACACAAACTTGGTAGCACTTCTATAGAAAACTTACTTATGTTGACAAAAAAATTTTTTAAATGTAAATTATTTGTTTTGATTCTCATTACTTGCTTCTATTAATATTTTTGTGCAATATTTATCCATTTATGTATTGTTTTTTGTTATCAAGCATTTGAAGTCGTGGCAACCTCAAGCATTTTATTTGCGAATAGTGTGTTAATCAGGAATTTTTTTGTGAGTTAGCTACTTGCAAATAAAAAATTAAATCGATGCTTATGTTTATTTCCAAATTCCCTGTTTGCAATATTTTTATTTCCGAGTAAATCTCCCGTATAAACGTATTAAGAGTTGTGGCTGAGAGATAAGCATACGACCACTTAACATTATTCAAAATTTATTTCGTTATATACAAAATATATTTTTTTTTTAAATCGATAATGATATGACAAAAATTATTTTCACGGGAAAGAACTTTTTTCAAGATTATAACTGAAGCAAAGCCGCGAAAAACTTTGTAAAAGATAAATTTTGCAATACCTGTTTTACCACATATTACCTTCAACATTACTCTCTGGCACTGTTCAACAATCAAACCTATTGCCGTCAATTACAAAAAGTCAGTCAGTGCAAGAACTGACTGAAGTAACAAACAAAACGATACGAACGGAATTGTCGAGATTAATTGGTAAATGTGACGGAAGCATCATAATTTTATCATCATAATTTTTGATAAACTTAAAAATCTAACAAAAATCTGCTCATTTTGACGGAAAATTTCTTGTGAGTGTGCTTATATGTATATTAAAATCATATTTGAATATTAAGAACAAAATTTTTTATGTATTTTTAATATATTCAAGCATATTTTTGAAAAATGTCTTTGAGTTGTTGTATGACCGTTAAGAAAAACAAATAAGTATAGTGGGGCAAGCGCGACCATATAAATAGTTACAGAATTTAGAAACTTAAAGCAGTTACTATTCCACTTTAGCTCTTAACATTAATACATATAATTATAATAATATTTACATAATGGACCCCTTCTTACAATAACAATGTATTATTATTAGAATTAAAATTTTAAAAAAATATTATTTAATCGCACATTAAAAAAGTTTGAATTAATTTTACTTTCAAGCCGTTATCATAAATCCAAGAGAGAATTACTATTCTTGAACTAAATTGAAATTTTAATTCCAAAATAGTCAATAATTAAAACCGCTGGGCTTTTTAAGATTCGGTGAAAAATATATAAAAAACCGTAATTATAATCGAATAAATAATGAAGACATTTTCATCAGTCAAAAATATTATTTAATTAACTCAATTTATCGAATGAGCGAGTAAATTCCTACGCAAATGTACGTGAAAAAAACCTAATACAAATGTTTTCCATCAAAGCCTTTGTCAACAATATGCATTAAACACATTGACCACAGCAGGCTACACGAACACACGACTTCAAATGCCGCTAGCAGCATTTGTCGCCTCGTAGCCAGCTACTTAATTATTTTGGAGACGGCGGCACCATCTGCACCTCATATTTAGGCATAAATACATAGTTCAGTATTGCCAACTTCAAATATTTCGCATTTATAAAAATTAAAATAATCTTTCAAACGGTACTTATATGACGTAAAAGTATAAAAATTAACCAATTTATGCTTTACATAAATTTTTGAATATTGCTTATGTTAAATAATATGAAATGATTGTGCGATATCATTCATTCAATATTTTGTATTGTACTGGCAACACTGAATTTTTTCATTGTAGTCAAAGAAAAAAAATTAGTTTAATTGGACTACAGCGACAAAATCAGCATAGACAACAACCTGAGCTATGTTGCCTTCCTGTCTTCAAAAGAATCACTCTCATATAAACATGTGTATTCTATCCTTGACATTTGGTAGTCGGTAGCCTGCTGTGGTGAATGTGTTTACTGCTGTACTCAATAAACATGCATAAAAACATAGAAGACGATGTTGAAGTAAACATTCAAAGCCGATGGGCTTAAAAATAAAAAAGTAAACCACAACTTTTTTACTATGAGAATAAAAATGTGTTTAATCATGGTTTAAATTAAAATTCAAAATACACTTTCTTTATAAAATGTTTTAAAGATTTGGTGAAAAATACATGTTTCTTATGCTTGTGCTAAATAATAATTATCCATTATTTAAAAGTTAAGTTTTTTCTTTAAGTTATTTTATTTTAAAATGTTCATACTGTCCAAATTAACATAGAGATGTTTTTAATTAATTTTAAAGTTTTCCAAGCATTTCGTATAAATATGTATGTATGTAAGTGTATAAAATAATCAAACATGTGCAAAATATCAAGCAGGAATCAAATTATTACATTCGATATCGAAATATATTTCAAGATATTTTAATTGTGTCCATAATTATGAAAAAAGAGTGGGTAGGTCACGCATACATATTTTTGTTTTGAAATATTAAATTAATACTAGGATCGCCCGGTGGTCTAAGTTAGACCACTTGAACGTATGTAAATATGTGTGCACAAAACAAAAATCATACAGAATGTTTTTTTGTCGTGCAAATTTAAAACTCTTTTTTAGCACTTGTATACCAATCATGCTGAAAAAAAGTGTACGACAAAAAAAGTGTGCCGTATTTTTATATAAGATTAAAGAAAATTTATTTATTATTAAATATTGAAGATATTTTCATCAATCAAAAATATTTTTTAATTTACTCAACATATGTATCGAATGAGCGAGTAAATTGTTACGCAAATATACGTGAACAAACCTAATAAGGGTTTTCATGAGAACTCTTAAAATTGCCATTTGTGCAATTGGGCAAACTTGCGAGACTTGCTTCATGAAGCCCCTTTTAACCTTTTGGACAAACAACTTATGTAAATTTGAAACAAACGTCAAAAAATTAATTTTAAAACATAAAATAATAAAATTTAAAGAAATTTTTAAATAAAAAACAGATTTATAAAAATAAAAAAGTGTGTATGTGTGTCTAAAAAAGCCTGAAGAAGTTCAAAAAAGCTAGAAGTTGATGGTTACAAAATGCACAATTGCACAGCTTAAGTTTACGAATCAAAATTATTGGGCAAACTTAACAGGTTTGTGTAAATAAATTTCTATACAATTTTTGAAATTTTATTTACGAGAGTGTAAAAATGCACAATTGCATAGTTTGCGAGAGTTTTGAACAGTCTCATGAAAACCCTTAATATAAATGTTTTGAAAACCTTTGTCAACAATAAGAGTCAAGGCCCAACTATAATATGAATAAGCGAACTTAAGCAACTGTGCGGTTACATATAAAACGTATGTGGCAAACTATAATGTACTTATGGAACTTTTCGTCAAGTTTCGTTAAATGTCATTTGCTTAAGCTAAGTGCCAAACTCAACGCACATTCCGTACGGAAAACACTGTTTTTGCATTTTTTTTAAACTCAAGCAAACAGCATCAGAAAATATTCATTGATTTTAAATATTTTTATTGTTTCTTATTTTAAACTCAGAAAAGAAAGCATAACTTTTATTTTCATTCTTTGTTTTACAATACACGTATACACACATACACATGACTTTATTTATGTATATATGTATGCTCATTGTTGTACTTTTTAGTAGGCAAAACAAATAAAAATGTTATAAAGTGGTGGATATAATTATACGTGAATTTTTAATAGATTAGGACATTCCAACAAGTTAATTTGATTGAATTGCATTCATTTTGTAGTTATAAGAAGAAAGAAAATTATAAAAAAAATTTGAACAATACCTATATGTGCAGCTGTGGCTAAAGAATACTTAAGTGCATGTATGTAAGTACATTGTGGCCACCTAAAAGTCACATCTGAATTGCTTACGTATTTAACAGACTTATCGTTCACTTCTGGCATTAGCTTAAGCCAGCATATTCATATTATAGTTGGGCCTTCATGCAGATATACATAGTTAGCTACACTACATGTTTTTCACATTGCTCCTGTCAAATTTTCGATAATTCGGTAAAAACATGTAGTTGGTGACCTCAAAAATATAAGACAAATTTTCAATTAGAGCATGTTCTATTTTCTTATGTTCACACATGTGGCATGTGTTTTCAAATGTCTATGCCATGTGAAAACATTTATCGACGATTGAATGTCTCCGATATCATTAGCCGTCCGTCTAAAGTATTTGCATTAGTGATTAATTAATTATTTTTTAACGAATTTTAAAACTTTAATAACAATGATATAAAGTATATAACAATTGTTGATACAAGCCTCATAGTTTGCAGATTAAAAAGAAAAAAACTTAAATGAATATTTGTGACGCCGGCACTTCAGTGACGTCGGCACTTCAGCAACGCTACCAAAGAAATTTCCAGCGGCTTTAATGCTGAAAATATCAGCTGTTGTAAACAATCATGGCCGATGTCACGTGTAATTGTACATACAAGTTGGTGACCAAAAATTAAAAACCGTATGTAAATTAATCAAGTTTGACACACACAAAAAAACATGTGAATTGTAAACTTAAAGAAACACAAGCTAAAACATGTAGTGTATTGGTACCTTGAAGAGCACAATAAACACGCACAATAAAAACATAGAAGACGATGTTGAAGTAAACATTCAAAGCGTAACAACAACATTATGGTAGAATTAGTCGATTTGTATCGTGAGTTTACGAATCAGCAGACAAAATCTGTAACATAACTAAAACATTTTGCTGCTTAACTATTATGTATCGTAACATAGTATCCACACCCGATGATTTTATATCATAACTCGTAATATGCCGCCGGCAGAGCAACTATCATTTTTTCATTAGTATCAACACAAAGGGGTAGACGTTGATGACTTTATATCATGATGAGTCAAACAAATATTTGCATAATGATTGCCAAAAAATATCTAATTTACGTGTTGTTTAATTTTTTGGTCACAAATAATTGTTGTGCCTCCTTTTTTAAACGAAAATTGTTTAACAAATAAACGTTAAACGCACAGTGACACATAAAATGACATTTGATATTAAGATGAATTCATCAGGCCGTGAGTTCTGATGATTACATCATAACGCTACCATAATATTAATAAATCGAGTCTATACGTGATGAATTTTAATCATGATATAAATTTATCAGGTGTGGACACAATGTAACGTATGTGAGGTAGAAATCTACAGAAAATAAATTTTTACGTGGCAACCATCAAATTCTATCTTACATACATACACACACACGTATAAAGCAAAGAGAAATACTATAACAGCTGATACGTTCGCTGGCAGCTTAACATATTTACTAACTAACATCCAGATTTAAACGACACAAAAACCTCAAAAGTAACACGATACGTATCGACTAATTCTACAATTAATGTAACACCTTCTGCATAGTAAGAAAAATACAACCACACAAACACATAAAGCAATGCAGATGCCAGAAACAATTATTTAAAACTGTAATGCCTACACAGTTTTTAGCGTAGCTCACACTCATGATTTTATCAACGTACATATACACAAGACAATACAACGTCTTGAGTTACTGGGAGAGAAGGGAAAAGAGAACGGGAGCAGAGTAGACTTTGCATTAGTAAAAAACGTTTTGCACTAACTAATGATGTGGTTACAAGCTAATAATAAATAGCTGTTGAATACGAAGAGTTGCAAATCAATACCACCTTGTGTCAATTCGGCTTGCCACAACGTCAATGTGTCAGGAGCATTGCCCTTACGTCCTCAGTCAAGTTTTGAGCGAGCATGGTAATACAATTAGCTTCAAAGTAAACAGTATTTTGTTTTCATATTTAAACAATAACTGAATAATCGAAGTTATGGCGTTACAAATGACATATTACACACACATTACAGTCCAAGTACTTAGATTGCTTGCTTACGACGTCATGCTGACGTCATGGATTATTATCGAAATACTTCACTTCATTTCCCGCTATGGTGATGCGAACATTAATGATACTTAGCTTCAAGTGTTTTAGTAATATCGAACAATCTGTAAACTGGGAATACTTTATATCAATTCTTGAAGGAAGCAATTGAAAATTCTATAATCTAAGCAGCAATTTCGATAAAGAGCTGATTTGAACGCGTATTCTTATTGTGGCATTTGCTATAGAACCGTGTATGTAAACACATATGTATTTCGATATCAAGTGACACAAACTAAAAATATGTGATCGAATCAAAATATTATATTAATATTATTATTATTATATGTAAGTATGTACATATGTTTTTGAAATTTATATGAATAAATATGTAAATATACTATGTAGTTATGGTGTATATAATACGAAAACTTGTAATTTAAAAAAAATCTCTGAATTAAATTTCCTATAGGGCAAGCATAAAAATTTAAATTTTAGTTTTAAGGTTAAAAAATAAACACTGCTGAAAGTTTAAATTTAAAACATAAACGTTACAAATACATACTATATACATACATACATAGATCCTACTTATGTATTTACATAGATATTCCTTCAGTTTTATTCTGCCACTTGTTTTTAACATTCAGTAGTTTATTATGAAAATTTTGTTTCAAAAGTTATAACGATAATGAGAATAATTTTATTTGCTTAAAGCAAAAAAAAAAAATTGAGTAAATTAAAATTTCAACAAAATATAAATAAAAACAAATACATATTAATGAGGGTAATAAATAAAAATCTTTTTTAACGTGTCGAAATGACAAGACCACAATATTTTCAATGCGTGTTCAGCACTAAAGTAAGAAAAATACCAAAATGAAAACAAAACACATGCACAGAGCGTTACCGTTATGTGGATACACGGCATATGGGACCTTTTTCAGCAGCCTACTTCTATTTGTTCTTAAATCCCCTTTTGAAGTCGCGTGTTCGTCTAGAGTAGGGCTGCCATACGTCCCGCTTTTCCCGGATTTGTCCTGAATTTAGACAAATTGTCCTGGTGTCCTGGTCCACTTTTAAATTGTTCTGGTTTTTTTTGTACAGGAAAATTTACCAGCAACTACAATAAATTTAAACGAGAGCCACTCTGATTCAATTTTCGTTTCAACTAAGGCCCTTATAATGAGCAACTTTCGACTATAGTCGAATATCGAATGTCGAATATTTGGTATTATGATTTTTAAGATTTTCAACAACTATACCTAAAAAATAAAAAACAATCGCTTATAAAAATTTTTTTCATCGAAAGCTAAATTATGTTCGATTGGTCAACGAAATTTTCGATGCTAATAATATGAATTAAGCATTAGATTTTCGTATATAAGGTTCTGTTATACGTTCGTTTGTGGTTTGCATGAGTGCCCTGGTTGACGAGCTCATACTTCTGGCAGCCCTAGTGTAAAGTGCTGTAGTCATTCGCTGATAATCACAAAAATCACTAAACTTAATGTTGGGTTATCGCAGGAATTTTCTATGAGAAAACCGATTTAACAAATGCTCTAACTCTAACAATATTTTATGAATATCTGCCGTTGAATGTGTTTAATCCACAACATGCATAATATGTGTCTCTAAATTTACTAAGAATTCCCTGATTATCTGAATTAACAATAATGAAGTTGACATAGGATCTAGCTAACCCTTCAATTATTATTTTAATCAATTTCAATGTATTTTGAAGAAACAATTAATAATTTATAAATATAATTTGTTCAGTATATACACAACAAGTTATACTCGTATATTAATTTTGGTAAAAAGTCCGGTAAAAATTTTAAACCTTAATATATATTGATTTTTATATACAATACAAATTAGAAGTGAGCACCAACCGTGAAAAAGTGCACAGTATTGTATTTTTTTAAGAGCGAATACTGCTTGTAGTGATAATAGTAATTGAGTGTAAACCAAAAATAGAGAACAAAGAAACAAAAAACACACAAAACCATTGTACAACAGTTAAATCGACAGCTGTGTCAAGTGTGCAATATTTTTATTGTACACTTCACAGTGCAAAATACTTCATTTCACAAACTCAAAAATTTCATAAAATATTAAGTGAAAATAAAACTTTTTACAATTATATCCATTGTGAAAGATATTATTTTTATTTTATTACTGATTTTATTTTATTTTTTTTTAGTTCTAAATTAATAAATTATAAAACTTAGAATACACATATTTTTACACATGTGTTCTCATTTTACAATTGTTATTCGGTGTGCACTAGTGAAATATGCTTCATCACTACAATAACTACTGCCCTTGCTTGGAAGATAAACAAATATTGTGCATACTTATGCTAAAACAGAATACCAGTTTTAGAGTTCTCATAACATCAAGTGCCCTAAAAAGAGAGAACAATTCAATACTGTACACCATGAAGATTAAGCAAGAAAACATCTTGTGCTCACCTCTAATACAAACATATGTGCCCATAATTATGGAAGTGGTCTGAGTCATATATTTCTTGCGTAGAGCTATTAAGTAGATTACATTTAAAAAAATCAAAAATATGCTAAGGTTTCTTTATTTAGATTTGTACTAGTCTCAATCAGTGTTGCCAGAATTTCTAAGGCTAAAATCTGCAAAATTTAACATATTTTCACGAAAAAATCTTCAAATCAGCATTTTATTTTCAAAATCTTTAAAAAAAATGTTTACACAATTTTTAAAACAATTTTTTCTATATTTTATAAAAAAATTTACATAAATATGGATGCAAATACATGTGTAATATAAATTTTTTTTCATTAACCCATATTCATAAAACTTATACCTGGCTTAAAATGTATTTTATTTTAAATTTTACACAAAATTTTCCTAAATAACTTTCAAGCACATTCTATTTTCTATGAATATAAGCTGCTTAGGAAACTCATCTGCACACTTCAACCAAAAAATTTTTTAAATGAGGTAAAAAACTTCGCATGTTTATAGAACGACTATCAATATGTTATTAATAATTATTGTACACAAACATAATAAGTAATATTCATAAAAATTTATTTGTGTTACAAAATGTTCCATACAAAGTTTATTTTGTAAACCAAAACTATTTTTTATGAATACGGCAGAATAACCTGAAAAGATTCAAGCAAAAATCATTAAAGGCTAACATCATCGATTTTTAATTCACTATTATTTTCTCAATACCTTTTAACAATGAGATGCCACATTGGTTGAAGTCTGCTGATGAGTTTGACGGCTTTTCCACACGCAAAATTTTCTTTGCAAACTCTTGGGTTTGTTGAAGAAAACAGAATATAGAATTAGATATACATATTTTCTCTTCTCTAAGTCAAACTCAAGACTTTGCAAAGTAAACTTTACGTGTGGAAAAACTGTCTTCCTTTAGGAGAAACGAAATGCATATAACCAACCCAGACGAATTCAGTATCAGGTGCCTTATCAGCTTATCGGCTGATTATCAGCTGTTGATGCAAAATTGAGCATTTTGAACCAAAATTTCAAAATTTGCTCAGAAATCTTTTGACAGATTGGTTTTGTAGCATAGCAAACTACATGTTATTTTTTGTGTTGTAAAATTGTTGTACTGATAACGTCACCTAATACTGAATTCGCCTTGATAACCAACAAACAAATAAAAATTCTTAATAGTTATGTACACACAGTAAAAAATTAATGAGAAAAGAAATCGGATAAAAGATATTAAAAAATTAATATATTTTTTACATAAATATTCAAAGGACTTCAAACTTTTGTTTTATTCATATTCACTTAACTGAAAATTCTTTCGACATTTGCAAAGGAATGCGGTACATTGAAAGGAAACTCTTCATTTAACCAATGAAATTCTTCATTGTATTAATGAAATTTTTCATTAAAAGTCAGCTAATGAAGCCCTTCATTGGACCAATGAAGAATTATTCATTGTATTTATGAAGTTAATTTTGGCGGCTATGTCATAAATAGAATGAAACTATTTCATTAATTCAATGAAACTTTTTCATGTTTATAATGTAGTTGTTTCATTGATTTAATAAAGTTTTTACATACTATTAATGAAGCTTATTCATGAATATAACGAAAATTTCATTAAAGTAATGATGATATTTTCATAAATTTAAAGAACTCCAAGCAGTAAATAATGAAAATTTTCTATTAAAAACATGAAATCATATCCCTTCCAAACCACCTACTTAATAAAAAATATATAGATTTTTTTATCTTATTTAATGTACACAAATATATATGTACTTAATATATGTACATTTGTTTGTATTTATTAAAGTAAAAAATTTTAAATTTAAGGAGCTCATCAGTAGAGTTCAACCTAAATAATGTTTTAAGTAAGCCGAAAAACTTACATGTTTATAGTAAAACTCGTAATATATCATTGAGGATAACAATACACAATTATAAGTTTAAAAGAATCAAACAAAAATCTTAACAAAACAAGCATCTTTATTGGATGTTTGGCACAACCTTTTTGTGTTTGTTTAGTGGTGAGGCATGTGAAATTCACATTGTGAATGGATAAAAACAAAGAGAAAGAGAGAGATATCTGCCATACAATGAAGAATATTACCAGTGTTGTCAAATTGGTGCGTTTCGCACCATTTTGGGTGCTTTTTGAAAGTTTTTGTGCGAAAAATTCCTTAGTTGGTGCGTTGTGTGCTTTTTTTTAATTTTGGTGCGTTTTTGGTGGCACTAACGCAAACTAAATACGACAGTGGGTTAAAACTGGAAAAATTTTTTTGTGAAACTTTTCTACTATTTCCTGATAGTGTTAATTACCATATTAATAGTAATGATGTTTACAAAACATCACAATTTGAAATTAAATCTTTTTATGACCCTATGATAACAATAATGATGAAAATATTAGCTTTATTAATTTGGAATAATTAATTTTTGATCTCTTTTTTAAAAGTTTTAAGCAGAATTTATAAAATTAAGGTTTAAAAATGTATAATTTTTACATTTTTTTGTATAAGTCATATATTTCTTTTGTCGAGGTATTCAGTATATTACATATGAACAAATATAAAAGTATTTTTTAATTATCCGACAGTTCAATTAATCTAAATAGCCTTCTTCCTAAAACATGAAATATGTTTATTATTAGGAAAAAAGTTAAGGTTTACCAACCCTGGAAACGTTTTTTTATTTTGTTAAATTTAAAATTTTTTTTTATTATAAATACCAATTTTATTCATATCGAAGTATAAAATAAGTTAATTTAATAAAAAAGTAATAAAAACTTGTTTTCGGTAGTTATTTTCTATGGGAAAATAGAGTTTGAGTTTTCCAGCTCTGAAACCATCTGCCCGATTTTGCTGATAGCAAAATTTTTCGGAAAATTTCTGACACACCAGTCCAAGAACGAAGTCTCTAGCTGTTCTGGGAGCTTGGGAAACCCGATTCCACGTACAGACAGACGGACATACGGACATCACTTGTTCGTCTTCCCTATGCATAAGGATCCAGAATATATATACTTTATGTGTCGCTTATTAACATTATAGAAATTACAAACGGAATGACAAACCTATATATGTACCCTTTTACCATTTTTTGGTAAAGGGTATAAAAAGAAACTCTAAGCTTGGTGCGTTTTGAAATTTCAAAGTTGACAACGCTGAATATTACATTATATAAATGAAATGATTTTATTGCATTTATGAGGCTCATACTGCTTTGAAATTAAAAGGGATTAGAAAAGTAAGAAATTGAAAATATTTTTTAACAAAATAACTTTTGATTTATTAACTGTATACAGTAAGTAGATAAAATTCATGGAACTTACTTATATTTGCCCCAAGTTTGCTAAAAAGAAAATTCGTTTAAATAATGTAACGATTTTCATTAATACAATGATCTATGAAGAACACATGGAGAGCAAAGATATAAAAATTTCATGTATAGAATGTAATTGTTCATTGTATTAATGAAAAGCTCCATTAATATAATGCAGAACATTTAATGAAACCATTTCATTCTCTGAATGAATGATTTTCTTTTCAGTGTAGAGACATTACATTTTGAATTAACTTAGAGCTGCAAAATCGTTATCAAAATAAGCTCGTTTTATATCAGATATTCTATTCCAAAGCTACTTCTTCTTGTTCTTTAATGATGTCTTCTAAGTTCAAAAATTGTAACTCTCTAAACTATGAGTCATTCGCACATAAAAGAAACAAAAAAGAGTAGAAGAAATAGGAAAAATAAAAGAGTGCACTATAATTGAAGTTGAAAAATCTGCGTTTTTAGGCCAAAAATCTTCAAATCTGCATTTCGTCTTTTTGGAGGGTAAAAATCTGCAAAATCCAGATAAATCTGCATTTCTGGCAACCGTGGTGTCAATTAATATAAACTCACTCAAAATTAATATTTATTAAAGTTTTCTTAGGATTTATTTGATATTTCGAAGCAAAATGCTTATGGAATAGAAATTGAAAATTGTATTTCTATTACATAATTCGGTTTTTTTGCTTATATATTTTAGAAAAAACAATTTAATGAATTTATTTTAAGTAATTCTTTTTTTAAGGAAATCATTTTTTTTCTTATATTTAAAATTTCCCTTTTTCGCAAAAATTCCTCGTCTGAAAGCTTGCAACGGTAACGCTGCATGTGCGTAGATTATATCTAAAAAAAGAAACAAAAAACATTCCAACCCAAATAATACCCTACACTATCGACAATCACAAGAGAACTAACATACTGTTAATATGTTAGCGGGTATATTAAATGTACTAACCAAGTTCTTTAATTTGAAAACCATATCGATAGGTCTCAAATCTCAAATGTAAACGCTGTTCGCAATTTTTGTATGGTCAAACTGAACACTTTGATAGCGAGGGAGGGTCATTAACTCCCTGTTTGTGTAATACGTTTCAGTTAGAAATCTAGGCGTTTCTGTAATAGATTAAATTAAAGTTGTACAAGTTTCCTTTAATCTATTACAAAAACGCCAAGATTTTTAACTCGAACGTCTTACACAAACAGGGGGTTAGTCTCATTTGATATTATACACTTTGTCCAACCTTCCTATTAAAAATCTTTTCGAGGGTTGTGATTGTATATAAAAGAATATTGTTAATATAATAATGTCATCAAAATTTGTGCGGAAATTCTACAATTGCCATTGTTAATGTAACCATAATTTTAATTGAAATAACTTTAAAGTCTAAAAAAAAAGTTATAACAAAAATAATTCTCAACAAACTATTGTTGATATATTCAATTAAAAATATATTTCTGATTTTCCCTTATCTTACAATTTTGCACAAATCATTGTGGATTTAAAATCAATTAATTGTTTAATTGATATGTATACCAAAAACCTGAATTTTATTTAGGCAAAAAATTTTAAACTTAGATAATTGTCTATGTAGTTAGTTATGTAACAAAATAGTGAGTATTCAAAGCAAGAACAATGAATTAGACTACAAATTTAGCTGCAATGGAATTTATCCTCTCCCAAACTTAAAGAGTTTTTAAATAAATGCAATAAAAAATACTGCATTAAAAACATTTTATTTTGCATACAATCTATGAACAAAAACTCAAAAACAATATATCGATTTCATTAATAGAAACAATTTTCCGTACTTACAACTTGTTCACATTGAAATTCTTTGAATAATCTTATTTTGCAAGTGCTAATCAAGTTTTGCTATGAATATGGAAAAAATAACGGCTGTGAAAGTAATTCATGTCCATATATTTGTGTTAATACAGCACCAACAGCCGGGAAACTTAAAATGCCAACTGTAAAGCTATAGGGTACAATAACAGAAATTAAATCATAAAAGCACCGGCCGTTTGAAATAGATTCGATTTGTGTTTTTGTATAATTTCATTTCTGTGGCATTGACCAGAAAAAAATGTACATGAAAATTTAGTTTTAAAGAAATGAAAGTCAAATTAAATATTATTTAGAAAAGAAAACCCAAACAGAATACTTTAAAATATATAAAAAACATTATAATACCTCTTAATATATCATCTATTCAACATAAAATATTTATTAAAATGAAATGAAATAAAATTTCGTGCAAAAACAACACTCCAACAAACTTATATATTTTTGGGTCAACAGCCATCCACCCACCTTAATTATTTCTCTACCCCTGCCTCCTCCCTCTAATTCTTCCTCACTCAAAATTTCTATTTGCCTTCTTTTGTTTAGCCTTTTAAAAATTCAGAACGACACTAATTGATTAAATATAACAAAATATAATTTCAACAAATTGTTTAAAACAGATGAATGGCAAAAGTTTTAAAGACAATAGTAAAGTTTATTGCAGTGCACAGTGGGAATAAGCAGGAAAAAAAAAGAAGAAAAAACAGTTATACATAGTAAGGAATTAACTATTTATAAATTTTAAATTTAAAAAAATATGTATGGAGCATATATGATATCCCATATATGGTTCGGATCCGAAAAATGAGGGTATATGGGCATATATGATTATATATATTCATACATTTTCATACATTTATCTGTAAATTCCCTCCACAGTATGCAAAATTCATATTCATACACTCTTGATTCACAAAAGCGTATGCTGTGCAATAAATTAAATTATTAAAATTAAATTTTTTTAGACTTGAGAGAGAGGTTGTATTTAATGAAACATTTGTTTGGACTAATAATTCAAAACGAACTAAAAGTCATTTCAGTCATCAAAAGGTAAATCAATTATTTAAAAAACACATAAATCATATTCGTACATAACATTTAGCTTAAGAAATCAGATTAAAAACTAATGCAATTATAAAAGAAAAAATAATCCCTCTAAAAATAGTTTTCAATACGGTAATATGAACTTTGTTTCTTATCTAGAGAATTTTGTTATTTTCTATAAAATTAATGACTGGATTATCCTTTTTATTATTTGATATATTAAATGGAGCCACAATGTATAAAATCATACAAGAATGGTTTTTTGTAACAAAAAGTTTTTCTTTTTTAAACGTTGAGGGTACGCATATAAACTTTGCATACCGTATTTATGTATTTTCTAATGAATTTCCAGTTCAGCAGTGATAAAATTGCAAGCTTTTTTGATTGCAAAAACTATCTTATGTTAGATATGATGTATGCATACATTCTTATATGGCTCCATATATAAAATCTCATATTTATTTATGGATCAACATATGAAGAGCTTCATAACTAAGCTGATTTTTCCATAACTTGCTGAAAAATTTGCACAAATATTTTTGTCTACACCAGAGCATAATAATTTAACCAATTTCAAAAGCCAAGCTTACAATTTGTCTGGAGTTAAGCTAACCAAGCTGAATATGTTATATTATTTTTAATTCAAATTTTTGTTGTGAAATGTAAGAACTTATGTATAATTTTTGTGTAAAAAGAAATTATTTGAAGTAGTTCATGACTTTTTAGTTAAAACAATAAAAAGTTGAATAGTTACAGCCTATCAGACGATGCATTTTGAGTTTTTTGGTATAAAATTCTATTAATTTATATCATTATTTTTATTCAATTACATTATTTGTAAATTTTATAATGCGAAATTGAATAAGATGTACAATTTTTATATTAACGAAGATAATATATAAAATATTTATGAATTACATTTTAACAACAATAAACTGGGTCATGGTGCAATGTTGAGTTTAACTGCCAGTTTATCGAAAAAAATCAAAAATTCCCGTCTGCCTACTTAAGACTATAGGCCCAACTATAATAGGAATAAGCTGGCTTAAGCTAATGCGATAAGTCTGTCAAATACTTAAGCAATTCAGATGTGACTTTTAGGTGGCCACAATGTACTTACATGCACTTAAGTATTCTTTAGCCACAGCTGCACATATAGGTATTGTTCACAATTTTTTTATAATTTTCTTTTTTCTTCTAACTACTAAATGAATGCAATTCAATAAAATTAACTTGTTGGTATGTCCTAATCTATTAAAAATTCACATTAAATTACATCCTCCACTTTATTACTTGTTTTAGTTGTTTTGCCTACTAAAAAGTACAACAGTGAACATACATAAATAAACTCATGTATATGTGTGTATATGTGTATTGTAAAACAAAGAATGAAAATAAAATTTTTTCTTTTTTTCTGAGTTTAAAATAAGAAACAATAAAAAAAATATTTAAAATCAATGAATATTTTCTGATGCTGTTTGGCTTGAGTTTAAAAAATGCACAAACAGTGTTTTCCGTACGGAATGTGCGTTCAGTTTGGCACTTAGCTTAAGCAAATGACATTTGACGAAACTTGACGAAAAGTTCCATAAGTACATTATAGTTTGCCACATACGTTTTATATGTAACCGCACAGTTGCTTAAGTTCGCTAATTCATATTATAGTTGGGCTTTATGACTCACTATCCTGCACAATCACACGACTTATGAAAAAATACAACCCTGATCTGATGAATTGTTATTGTATTTTAAAAATGTTTATAAACTCCATCTTAAGGGCCACTCAGACTATAATACAAGTATTAATACTTTTGACGAAAATGCATCCCTGGTCTTATATTTGTTTCAAAACTTTCAAAAGAACAATAACAACTCAATATGTCAGAGCTGCATTTCCCACAAAAGTATTATCACTTGTATAATAGTCTGAACGGGCTTTTACTAGGGTTCTATTTTCTCAAAAGTACATATGTATGTACATATATTGAAATTTAAAGCAAATTTGAGTGCTTTGTTTTCGTTTTCCTTCATTTCATATTGAAAACAAAAACAAATTCGAGTGCTTTGTTTTTGTTTTCAACAGTCAACTTGTCAAGAAAATTAGTATGAAAACCACTCAAAAAAACATTTGAGAAAGGTTGACTGTTTCTAATGTGTAAACTACACCGGCGAATATATTTTATTATATGTTATTTTTAAAATGAAATCAACGTTTTTTAGAAGATATATATAAGTAGATATATTAACGAATTACTGGTGTATCTAACAATTGAAACTTATTCACGATATCTCGAATCTATAATAATAAGCGACAAATTAAGTCAAATATATTAGATCAAATAACAATTTCCCGATTGCTGTTAGAAATTTATTCGATTAATTAATATCGTAAAACATATCGATATATGAATTTAAGCTTATATTTCAATAAAGATTTGGCAAAAATTTCCCGATTTCGATCGGGGAATTTTTCGAGTTTATTCGATTAATTTAAGCTATAAAATATATAATTTTGCCGATATTTCAATAAAAATTAAAAATATATTAATAATAATATATGATCGATTAATCGACAAATTTGAGCCAAATCAAATTCGATCAAATAATAATTTTCCGATTTCAATTAAGACGTTGATGATCGATTAATTTACAGCAATGAATTTAAAACTTCGAATTGATTTGTTTACTGATATTTGAATAAAAATGTAAAAAAAATTATAACAATGTTTTATCTACTAATCGAGACTCTTAAGGCAAATAGTATTCGATTATATCAAATTTCCTGATTTCAATCAAAACTTTATTCCATTAACTTACATCGATTAATCAAAAAACTGAAATTTTAGTTTTTTCCTGGCATTTAAATAAAAATGCTTAAAAGTTATTTAAAACTATGTTTAATTGATTATCGAGAAGCTTAAGGCAAATAATTTTCGATTAAATAAAATTTTCTTAATTTCAATTAAAACTTTATTCGATTAACTTACATCGATTAATCAAAAAACTTGAATTTTAATTTTTTCTGATATTTAAATAAATATTGGGAAAAAAATTTATAACCATAATTGATCGATGATTATTCTAGAAGCTTAAGGCGAATAATATTCCATCAAAAAAATTCCCAATTTCAGTTAAAATTTTAATCGATTAATTTACTTCGATTAATCAAATTACTGCAATTTTAGTTTTTTTCCTGATATTTTAATAAAAGTGTGAAAAAGTTTTATATAACAATATTTGATTGATTAATCCAGAAGCTTACTTAAGGCAAATAATATCCGATCAAATAAAACCTTCCTGATTTCAATTAAAACTTTATTTGATTAATTTAAATCGATTAATCAATAAATTAGAATTGTAGTTTTTTCTGATATATAAATAAAAATTGGAAAAAAGTTTTTTATAACAATGTTGAATAATTTAATTGAGAAAATAAAACTTTCCCGATTAATTTACATCGATTTATCGCAATACTCGAATTTTAGTAATTTCTTGATACATATTTAAACAAAAATATGAAAACGTTGCTTGTAACAATATTTAATCGATTAAAGGAGAAACTTTAGGCAAATAATATTCGATTATGTTAAAATTTTCCGACTTCAAATAAGACTTTATTTGATTAATTTACATCATTTATTTGAAAACTTCGAATTATTTTTGGTTTAGTTATACATCAATAAAAATGGGAAAATGTTTTTAAAAACAAGGTTTGATCGATTAATCGAGAAATTTAAGGCAAATTAAATTCGATAAAATAAAAATTTCCTGATTTTGATTCAAAGTGTATTCAATTAGATTAAATCGATAAAACGAATAAGGAGAAATTGTTTTATAAGTGAAACACTTAGACTTAAGGCGGAAGGTATATATATATATATATAATGTAAACATCATCTAAATGATTGAAAAAATAATTTTAGAGTTACATTTGCCTTGTATCTTAATTCTGGCATATTTCTTAAGCCATAGGTCCTACTTTACACTATGCAAGTCTTATTGCTAAGCTGATTTGTTTGTTGAAGACAGAGAGAGAGACACGAGCGGTAGAGAAACTAGTAATCAGCTTCATGTGCAGTCAATACGTTTTGCGTTCTCATTCATAATGTTAAAAAAAACACACAATCATACATAAAAAATGTGAGTTGAAATATAAGACTTGCATTGTGTGAACGATGATGAAAGTTCAAAGAAGAAAAAGTGACAAGCTTAGCAATAAGACTTGCCTAGTAAGAACTGGAACTATCTATTTGAAATATGGCTCAAAACTAAAGCAATAGATTAAGAGTCCCAGCTACGAAGAAACCGCACAACAAATTCAAACAAGTAAACCGAACTTTTCTAATATAGAATATAATTTTTTTTAACTATAATAAACAAAGAAAAAGTTGATCACTAAAAGAGTATATTAAAAACAATAAATTTGGAGTAAATTAAAACAAACCCCGTTCAACTTGAATAATTCTTAAAAGCAAAGGCTACCCGAACAGCTCGAAGGAAATAAAATCCTTAGTGAATTGTTCAAATAATTTAATAACCCGTATTTCGATTAATCGAACACTACACAAGTTGATTTATGTATATACATATGTAAATATCCTAATCTAAGTACGTGCAAGCTTCAAACTTACCGTAAATTAATATCTTAAAAGACTCAATCAATATCAGCTTGGATTGAGTTGTCAAAATAACAACATCAATAAAAGCGACAGTTAATTAATTAGCGCTTAAATTTTGTGATCTTAGTGCTTGTAAAAATATATTTTATGGCACTTTTCTCCCGCTATTTATTTAAAACTAGTATTTTTATCACAAATAAATTTATTATTTTACAATTATTTATTAATTATTAAATTAAAAGCAAACATATTTCGCTCGAAGGTCATTTATGTACATAAATATTATTTAAATATTTATTTTTTCATATGAACTCATTAAATTTCACTTTTAATAAAAAATATATAACCAGTTTTAATAAAATAACTTTAAATAAATTTTAACACAATTAATCCGCTTGAATATTTACTGTCGTCTCGGTTCAGAAGCAATTTTACGATTGTTTAGATATGCTTCAGCTACCGTTAAAAATAAAACGGTTATAAAAGTTCAGGAATATATATTTTAATGTAAATATGTATTTGCTTGATTGCTACGAATTCTAAAAGTACAAGCACTAAATTTAGAATTTAGTGATAATTACAGCACAGCAACTTTTCTGTTAATCATTTACAAATGTTAAATACTTAACAGTATCTGGCTGGCATCGCGGTTGCCAGACTTAGCAATTTATTGTAAGCAGGGCGATTTTTTTAGTATATTTCTTACCACAAAAGTGTTCGTGACGTGCTGTGTACATAAAGGCCGAATTTTTTAACTGACATTAACGCAACAACAGAGAAGGTTGACACAATGAGTATATTATTGACGGCTGCATTTGACCAGCTTCATTAGGTTGGTTCTCCTTCTTAGGGTTCCGTACACCAAAGGTGAAAAGGAACCCTTTTGTTTTCCGTCTGTCTGTCCATCTGTCCGTCTGCCCGTCTGGGCGTCTGGGCGTCTGGGCGTCTCAGGAACCGAAAGAGCTACTGACTATGTAGAACCTTGGCCGCTACAACAGCAAGTACATGAGAATTGAAAATTAAAGGGTGTTCATATGTATATTGGCACTTGAAATTTGTAAAAATGAATGCATTTTTATACAGACTACAACAATTAACACCAAAACTTATCAAAGTTAAAATTAAAGGGTGTTCTATCAGTTTATATAATTTTGACTATGTAATTTTGACAACTTGCTGTATCTGGGAAACCGTAAGAGGGAAAGTCTTGAAATTTTCAAAAACGGTAAAACTAAAAAATCCCAAAATTATCAAATCGTCAAACCGAAAAAAATTGCCCAAAATTAAACAAAATCGATTAAAGGAAAAAAATCGCCAAGACTAAAAAATTGTTATATGAGAAAAATAATGCAAAATTAAAAAAAAAAATCCAAAATTAAAAAAATTCCCAAAATAAAAAAATCACTAAAAAAATGTTAAAACTAAGGAAATGGCCAAAATGAAAATACACTCCAAAAAACCGAAAAAATCGCCAAAAATAAAACTCGCCTATATGAAAAAAAATTGTCAAAATTAAAAAAAACGCCAAAACTAAAAAAGGGACAAAACCTATAAAATAATTTTGGTTCTTGTAATCACATAATTTGAAATTTTAGAAAATAGGCGGGGCTACGCCCATTAAAATTTATTATACAATTTCACGCGGTTCTACTTAGCCGATTTTTATGAAACATACTACAGACTTTCAGCCCTAAAATAGACACAATCCCCAATTAAAAAAATGAGCGGAGTCACTCCCATTAAATTTTACATTTTATTTTAAGTGGTTCTACTTTACCGATTCTTACAAGACTTAACACGCACCCTGAGCTCTGAAAAACACACAATATTGCATTTAAAAAATGGGCGGAGGCACGCCCATTAAATTTTAATTTTATATTTTACGTTCTTCTTCTTATCTTCTTCTATCAGATATTTGCATTGAAGTAGGTTTTTTTGGCAGAAAGAATTATTTTATTTTAAATAATGTAATAAATTGTTTTTAACGTTGTCAAAAGAAATATCTTTCTTTCTTAAAATGTATAAAATTAACGTTTGGCAATCCCACATGGCTGCAAGTACTTAATGTCATGTTAAATTAACAGTCTTTGAACTTCAATGTCAAGTGCAGTAAAGCTTTTCAGAAATACGAAAACTTGATCAATTCGAAAAGCTTTTATGCACACAAGCATGTACACGTGGGCATCTGTAATGATAAGATTGTGCTATGCAATCTCAAAAAAATAAAGTAAAATATATCAGTGTATATGCTAAGGCGCAAGAAAAATAAACAACGCACAGTGTTGTGAATGTTTCATTTAGAAATACCAGAAAAAATGCTTTCAGGCCACTACGAAACAAAAGAAAAAAGAAATTAATTGCAACAACGGTCAGTTTATATAAGTCGCCAATGTTTGACTTGTTTTTGTTTTGAATGTAAGTGTTCGACAAAACGAACATTTTAGACATCGATAATCTGGCCCTAACTTATGGAAATCATCTCACGGTCTCAAGCTAACTGCAAATTAAGAAAGCTGCCGCGAATATACATACATACATGATGTGCGTGGAACAGAATATATTATTTTATATTAGATAAAAAATAAATAAAAAGCCACCACACAAACCACATCAAGACACACAAATAGAAAAGAAATAATTTCCTTAAATGATACAAAGAAGGTCTTGGAATCATCTTAAAATTCTCTCAACTAAATCTGCAATATTATGTTTTTATTTGTAACCATTCATAATAAAACTTTTACATAAAACATGTGTAAACAGATGTCGTCCTGACTGCCAAATGCCAAATGGAATTGAAAAGAAAATAATTCACTTGATATAAAGATTTTTAAAATCTTATGTACTTTTGGTCAATTACTAGACAAGAACAAGAATGCCTGAAACCACCATCAAAGAAAAAGAAGTATTAAAATATTTGTATAAACATGTGGTTTAAGAAGCTGAAGGAAAGAATTATCCTTGAACGTTTATGCATTCAAACATACGTGCATACATGCTGTGTCGGAATATTGTTTATGAGTTTGTCATGTATGAGTAAAAACATATGATTTTTCATAAGCAAATATGTATGTACACATGTGTTTATGTATGTATGCATGTACATATGTATGTATGTTCATAAATACATATATGTATATGTATGTATGTACATATGTTTATTTCGTTACTATTTATCATCTTGATGATTTCCCTTTCATATTTTCTTTGTCTTTTCCTATTTTCCTTGCTAACTTCTTGTGATTATGAAATTTACTCGTCATGGTTAAGGTCACGGTTTCTTATATAATAAATCAAAAATTGTTGTCTGTCACAATGTCTGTTTTTGATTGGCATCGTCGCCGCCTGCCTGCTTTTCTTCACACAGTTTTTTTTTCAGCGAGGGTTGTTGGTACATGATTGAATCGTGGAGAAATGAAATTCTTATAAATACACATAAGTCATAGTCTCAATATGCCAGCCTCTCGGGAATGGTGAAGCTACCAAGTATTCGTAGAATGCAATTTTTAAATAGGCTTGTGCAAATAAGATCGATCGATGATATGATAAAAGTGATATCAGAGTCATTTGATACTCTTCACAAAAAAAAAATCCTTCAGGCAGTGCTGCCCATCTCCGAAGTCTATTCAGCTGATATGATTTGCAAACAATAATTGCGTTCGCGTATACGCATTGTTGTTTTTTTTTTGTGGAATTTCGTTGACAACCACGTTGCCACTTCCTTTGTGAAGGCCTCAGTCGAGTATAGTCTCATATAGTGCATAGTTTTGTTTTTCATCAAAAATAATACCAGCGAACTGATTTTGGTGATTTACTTACAAGGTATTACTGTTGGTCTGAAATGAACAAGAGGCTTTTAATTTTTGAATACCTAAAGTACAGTTGCGGCACTTCCCACAACGAAGAAACATTTACTTCCAGATATCTAGAAAGCCAAATATTTTTGTAAGCAGTAGCGCCAATTATTAAAAATGGAACCAAAACTGTGTAACCTTCTAAGTAAATATTAGCGGAAATCACTGTTCGTTGCATACTGCTCTTGCAAGTCCTGCAGATATTGCAAATGTAGCATACGTGCTATATTCTGCAAGACCACAACAGCAAATTACATGCAACTGAGATTTGCATCACTTGAATAAATATGCATAACCAAAAACCATTGCATATTGAAAATTGCAAATGTTCTCAATGCTAAAACAGCTGTGTTTTTCGTTTTTTTGCAATAAAAACAAGTAAACCCTGCGTTAAAAAAATTTTACGACTGCAGAGCCGCCACAAATTAATTAATTAATTTTCTGAGAACTGGAAAAAGACACTCACGCTTTGTAGCAAAAAATCATGCTATGTTTGCTAAAATTGCAGATGTGCAACAAAGGGTGATTTCCACTATTATGTTTTTAATACTCGTATCTTGGTATCTGCTACAATTAAAAGCTTGCAATTCTGTTGATTCTGCCCATGATAGAAAATAATCGAGATGGCACAAGAGAGCGTAACTCCTCTCAAATACAGAACATGTTTACTTAAAAAAATATCTTGGAAACTAATGCAAGGAGGATTTTGAAACTCTTCATGACTATTTGTGTTAATAATGAGAATTCTATTCTACAACATAGTAAAGGTTGAACCGCAATCGAAGCCCTTCTGATATAAAAAATGTTTCTTTTCATCTCAAAAGGTATATGTGTTGCAGCGGAGCGGAGATAGTTAAGCAATAACTGCACTTAAATATTATTTGGAATTAATTTTTATAAGTTAAAATTTAAAGCGGGATAGAAATTCGAGGCGGTATCCATCCATAAAAATTCGGATGTCTTGCAGGTTGCATTTGCCTTCACATGGGAAGTAGCAACGTAGTTGTCAACCAAATTTGACCAGCGCGAGTGAGACGAAAAACTCTCACAAACAACACACGCAAGTCTGAGCGTGCTTAAGAGAGTAAGAGAGTGGGAGATTTTGAAAAATAAATTGGAAATAAGTCTGCAGTCAGCGTTGTCAACTTTTAAATTTCAAAAAGCACTGAAACCACTAAAAAAGCGCGTAATTTAAGTAAAAAAGCACTAAATTTTTAATTATTATCATATATTAAAAAAAATTGTTATACACAAATATGTATATAAAAAATATAATAATCGGTTGACTTTGCAAAACATTTTTAAAACTATAAATTTGAGGCATCCGATACACATTTTATTTGTATAAGAATCAGTGAATTCTCCAATCAGTGTGATGGCGCCTTTTGTAGTTATTATAATTTTAAGTTGAATCATTTTTCGTCAGGAAACATACGTATTTTTCGAACTCAATCAAATTATAAATATCCGATAATTCTCAACTGAAAACTCGATAGTGGACTAATTATATTTTCCCTAGACTAGACAAAATTTCGATATTAAACTATACTTGGGTAAATACTTCTATTATGTCTTCTTTGTTGTGTGGCAAAACATTTTTTATATTATTTATGATTTAAATGTTAAAGTTTAAGGGAAACATGGCGCTTATTTCTTCCACCAAGCCTTGTACAAACTTGGTAGAATTTTTTTAAATGCTCCATTTAAGTTCAGAGCTTATTTTTTTGTATATATGTACATTTCCTCGAAAGAAAAAATAGGTGAGGAAATTGTTCTTCGAATTTTTGGTTTAGTGCCACCGACTCGAAACAAAAAGCACCGATATGAATTTAAAAAAGCACATAGCACTAACTTCAAAATTTTTCGCGTCGAAAATTTCAAAAAGCACTAAAAACGGTGCGAAAAGCACCGAGTTGAGAACGCTGTCTGCAGTTTCTAAACGAGCCGACCGATTATTATAAAATTTCATACAGCATTTAAGGAGGTATCACCCAGTTTAAGTCTGGAATTTGGACTATATTTCGTAACCTCGGATTAATAAAAAATTCATTTTTAAAAAATTTTAAAAGTTATAAAGCGTTATTTACAAAATTTATGGAAATATTATGAAAAATTGTAATGTAGGCTATCAAAAAAAGGAAAATTTCTTCCAAAAACTACAATTGTTGCACTCAAAAATAAAGCTAGAACATGTTTCTTTTAAATTATTTCCTCAAAAGAAAATCGTGGTTATGGTTAAAGTTATGACGAAAATACAAAAACTCACCGCCAAACTCGATTTTTGAAAAAAAATCGACTTGTGCGACCTTTTAAACATCTTCCGAAAAATCTGAAAAAACTCTTAAAAATACTTGACCCTATAAGTTTTCAAATTATGCTTGAACCCCAAAAAAAATACAAGTAAAAATAATATACAAGTATAATTGCGAGTATTTTCTTAGGTATATATACATATGTATATGAATATAACACCAATATATTCAATAAATACAGCTACCAGCAACAATAAAAAATAAATAAGTATTAATTTTTTTATAAAAAATAGATTTGTACCAATTTTTTTCTAATTACCTGCATCTGCTTACAACATATAAAGAGTTTTCCGAGAAGACAGAGAGAGGTCTTACAAAAAGGAAGGGTATAAAATTCCCAATTATCAATATTTTCGGCTGAAAATTCTCACTTAGGTGGAAAATTATGCAATACATACACAAAAAGTAAAACCACATAGACTTTTTTTGGGTTCCCGACCATTCCCAAAAAAATTTCATAAAATCCCAAAAATGGGATTTTTTGGTGTTCCTGCGGTATTTTTGTTATCTTATGCCAGGCGCAGATAATATTTAAGAAAGTATTTAAAATTATATCATATCTTAAGTTGAAATGTTAAATTATTTAGTTTCATCCTTGGACTTTGAGAAAAAAAAGGCCTTACATTTGATATTTATAAAAAAATAAGTCAATTTCGAAACGATCTGGTAGTTTTAATAACGAAAATTTTGAACAACAAATTTCTTTGTAGTATTTTTTACAGTATTAAGTTTTGAAGAAGTAAAAATATGGGGTTAGTATTCCTGGAATATTTTTTAATAATAGCGAAATAATTAACCCACTTTTCTCTGCAAAAAAACGGCAAACAATCGACTTTATAAAACTGCATATAACTTTTGACTTAATTGCACTTTTGATACCAAATTTTTTTTTTCAAATGTTTAAAATTTTGTAGTTAACTTATAATAATAATAAGTTTTTTTTAATCGAACAAGATTGGAGTTCTCAATTAGCAGAACAGTGGACCAAGGTTCATAAAAAGCCAAAATTTAAATTTTTTCTCAAATATTCCATAAACTGTAAGCAAAACTGCATTAATGCAGCAGAGTGTCTTTAGCTTTTGAATAGGGGATTCCCCTTGCAAAAACCTTTTTTATCAAATCAAAAACATTAGCTTGGCATCGGTTTGAATTCTTCATTAACCCGAGGTTGCCTTTTTTTGGCTTAGTGGCTCCTCTGCCTTATAGTCTAAACTCCAGAATTAAACTTGGTAGTACCTCGTTAAATGATGTATGAAATTTTACAACAATCAGATTGCTCGTTTAGAAACTGCAGAATTATTTCCATTATTAAAATCCCACACTGTGTGACGTTAGAGCTTCTCTTCACCTCAGAGCTGCTTAATGACTTCCGAAACTCTTAAATAAGGTTAAAATAATTTAAAAAGCAAACTTTCATTGATAGAAATATCATAATTCTGAGGTCTTAACATAGTTGTTCTGTTGTTACTAAAAGTGTGATGAATTTTTTTTTTTGCAAGAAATTTTCTAATTTTTGTTTTAAATAGTTTTTGAGTTTTGTTATATGAATTTTACTGCCAGTTTATAGAAGCCATGTAAAAGTTATATTGGGCGCATTCATAAGACGTAGCTGTTGAGCTCAACAGTTGTGAAACTGCTGGCAACTGTTGGCCCCAACAGCTACTTCTTAGAAACGGCTTGATGTATATAATGTAATTGTATATTTTTATTTCGTTACTTCATTGCATTTGTGATGTAAAACTTAACAAATATTTGTTGCTGCCACCTAAAAAAGCATATAAAAGAAATAGCTCTATTTGACCAGCTGTTCAGACTGAGCACAACGTGTTGACTATAGGACTATAGGACTCAACTGTTGAGTAGAGCGGATATACTCAAGTTTGCGTTTCTAAGACAAACAATCAACGGTTGCGTCTTATGAATGCGGCCATTGAAAATAATGTAAATAGACGGACAAGAATTTTTACATGGCTTCTTTAAACTGGCAGGTAATGTTTGTTTTATGCTGTTTTTGTTTTAAATATAAATACAAATTAAAAAAACATTTACATATTATTTTTAATGTTGGTGCTTATTTCGCAGGCAAATGTATATTTTTCCGCATATTTTACATTTCTAGCTGCATTTGTTAAGCGCTTTAAATAAATTTGTAGTTGCATGAGAGCCTGAACCCTGATTATTGGGAAAGAGGAAACTATTTCCAGAATGGGATCTATAAGAAAGTCAATTAAAACTTGTTGCTACCAAAAACTTTAATTTTCGCGGTTTTGCGATATATTGCCAAGTCTTAAGCCACAGTCACGCTTGTCAAACATTTGCCCAAAAACAACGTTACCAACAAACACATATGAAAAAAGTTCTGATCCAGACACTTGTTTATCAAATTATACAGTTTCAAACACAACTAATACATAATTCCATGGAGGCCAACATTGTTGACTACTCTCTAACTTGACAAACTTTTCTTTGAATTGAAAGGTTTTTCATTAGCACGTAGTGGTTATGCTTTTTTGGGCAAATATTTGACAAGTGTGACCGTACCTTTAGTCAAAAGTCCAATCGTTTCTAAAACATAAAGTATCGAATTCCTTGGACCACTCAATATTAAATATTCGCTCAAACGAAGCTAGTGTTAAGAGAATTTAAGGTAAAACTTTTCATTTAAGCACCAATTTTTAAACAAGCATATACATACATACATACTTGCCAAAATTTCCCACAAACAATTAATAACAATTAATTAAAAATGCTATCAAAACTTCAAGAACAAAACCAAAAACTTTTTACCCCACTCTTTTCAACACTTTAAAACAATTTCCGTTACATTGGATAAATAACTGTAACGAGTATTTATAACTGCTTTTAAATAAATGACTTCCTTCCGTTTTACACAAATAATAAACGAACTTTATCTACTTTAAAATGTGTTTTTGTTGCCATGGCTTAGTAAAACAAAAACAAAACAAAGTTGCCTCATCATTTCCCAAACCTTAATAACCGAGAATGGCAACATGACTTGGCTAAAAAAATTAAATTTATTTGCTTAAAATTTTTAAGGCAAATTTCAATGATTTGCATGAAATTCGAAAGTAATAGAAATTCAATTAATTAAAGAAATAACCCTACTAGCATTTGGAAGATTGTTTTATCAAAAATCAGCTAACTAGGTCTTCCTCGAGTACTTTTGACGATTAAAAACCTATTAAACACTTGCGCGCTTGAAAAAAGGCTCGAAAATGAGTCGTGCATATGCTTTAAAAGTAATTTATTTATTTATTTTAAAATATATGAGTCATAAATGAGTCGAAACTAATCATAAAAGCGGGTAATAAAAGACTCCTCAAGAAGAGTTGCATGTAGGGTACCATTTTCTCCCGACAAAACTATCTTTTACGCTCAGAAAACGAGCGCATATTCTTGATTTTTGATCACTTAAATGTATTAAAAAAGAATCGAATTTAATTAAAAATTTCCAAAAATGCTAGCAGGGAAAAAGGCATTTAAAAACGAAACACATGCATACGAGTACGTACATATGTATGTACATATTTATGTACCTAAGCTGATGCTAAGTAAAAATTAACGACAACAAGAAAAATATTTATTAAATAGAAAAACATTTCCATTTCATATGTTACCGTGTTCACAAACAAATATGACAAATCTTAAGGAATTTCAACATTCCAAGTTTTTTGCTTCACAAGTCATACCCACACGAGACGCTTAAATACATTTTGGGGTGACAATGAATGGAAGTCTTAGAGAAATATCCAACATGCGAGGTCTGTGCAAGAGACAACAATAATGATTTATTACCGTTTAAATAGCAGAATCCTTAAAAGATGAAACACATACAGGAAAAACAAATGTTAGCAAATACTTAAGTATTGAATATTACAAGGCAATGTAGGAAATATAGAGACAAATATAATTTATATCTTAAATGGTCATATACTGAAGGAGATGATGTATTTACGTATATTGGGATAATTTAAATATTTTCATACCTAGAGGGTTACCACATATATTATTTTTAGTTTGGGAACTCTTTTTTTATACATACCTTCCACCAAGAGTGGCATTACATATAAATATAAAATTTAAAAATTTAACCATAGAGAAAAAAGTTCATTGGTAAATTTAAGCAATTTCGACCATTCAAAAAGCACCAACCAAGGATCGGTTAATTTAACTAATGCTATGCATTTATTTTTTTTTTTTAAATTTATAAAACAATTTTTGCGGTTATTTTAATGGTAAATAGTAAAACACAAAAATGTTTACAAGAAGTAGTTATCAGCAGAAACCCATATAATTAATTAAGAGGTTATTTTGTATCCGTCTTCAGCGGATACAAATCCTAATGTAACATCAGAGCGCCCTCCTTTGTCGGTATTATGTAGCATACTTATCGGCGAAGTAAAATAACCTATAAAATGGGTACCAATCATAGTTTCGAAAATTTAATACGCCTTCGTGGCACCAGAGGCGCTGCAACACTGCGTTATTAAACAAGTTAAAAAGCAGACTTGTAAAAGAATGAAGCTTTCCTCTGTCTCTTCCTTCACCACCTGTCTTTTCTGTCACTATTCCTTTTCTAAAAGAAGATAACACCAAATAATAGTAGTAAGAATTCATTGTCTAAGTGTGACTTCTTTTTAAAAAAGGGCTCAAATTAGAAAGCTTTACTTCCAAAGAAATTCAAAGAGAACTCAGTTTCCGATAAACCCGCCTAGATCTCATTTACGAAAACTCATTCAGAGCCTATGCACAAAGGCCTCTAGTACTTTATGATGATTTTTGTAGAAGTTAACAGGATTAAGAAGAGGAAAACACCGCTGAATATTATATCTGTCACAGCCCAGTTTGATCAGAGACTACTAACAGATACAAATCTGTCTCAGTCATATTGATTTGCGGGGGGAGTCCCAGCTTTGTTAAATAAACTGGGTGACTAGGAATATTAATACGTGGTATCACAACGCGACGTACTGAAATATCTATATGGGCAGCCAATTCAACCTAACCTAAACTAGCTCACAGCAAATAAGAAATAAATTATTCGGACATTTTCTCCTATAACATTAATGAAATAATTGCTAAGACATTACAACTTTATTACCTTTTTCTAGGAAACTAAAAGAATTATTGCTCTTCAGTTTATATAGAAAATAAATTGCCGAATGAAATTTCTTGTTAGTTTTCTGGAAACTGGCAGTTACTCTCTAAACTCACAAGAATGTTTCTTACAATGCTATCGAAACTAAACTAATGGCAACTCTTTAATAAAAAATCAGCCATTGCTGAGTTAAGCGAAGTAAGGAGATTGCTGGATTCTCAACTATAGTGGGGACGTGGTGGTTTACTGCTTCCAAGCGGTCTCACTGACATGCATGCCCCCTTCCTTATCAGATGTGCAAATTGCTGAAGACATAGTACTTTTTTTTTCTTTGCGAAAACATAATATGTTGTTTTTTTTCCTCTCATTATTTGAGTATTTATTTATTAAAATACAAATATTTATGTTTTATTATCGTCCAAAATAATTTATGGGCCTTTTTGTAGATTTCAAAGGCATTGACATATGACCGCTTAAAGAAACTGAGAGGAAATAATCTGAAAGCAATTTTGTGGAAACTAAAACAAAAACTTTTACGCATTAAGTTCAAATTGAAATACTTATTTCCATACTTGTTCTTAAAGTTCTTAAAGTTCTTAAAGTCTTAAAGTCCATTTACCTTTTGCTAAAGTTTTGCCTTTTAATTTGTCATAGAAAAAAAAACTCTGGTTCACTCCCTGCTTTAAATTTCTTTTGTTAGAAAAAAGCGAGCCAATAAAATTTATAGAGATGATTTACTTTTGAAGCAGAATGCTTGGTTTGCCGCTACAATAATTTTATAGCAGCAAGTTGGGGTTCTGGGTGAAGCTTGAATTTTTTCTTAAGTTTAATTTTTTATGTTTTTCAAATGTCTCTACACAGAAACGAAATATTGTAAGTTAATCTAACTAGAAGCAACTGTCAACTTTATGTTTAATATTATAATACTGTTTTGAGAACTTTATTGGTTATTTTAATCAATCTGCATTTGTTATATTATTTTTAATGCAACTTTTTATTACGATTTAGCTTAATAAAATATTTTGCTGGCTCAAATAACTAATTTAAACTATTTGCTGAATTGATGCAAGACGGGAAACATGTACTTTAGTTAATTTGTTACTTTTTTCTACTTTTATAGGCCCAACAGTAATGCTCACATTCATAAACATTATAGACAATGTGTATTATGACCTATAAAGTCTAGTGGTGGACGCAACTCATTTAAAAAAAAATTAATTAGGTCGACTAGTTAAAATAGCGACGGTATATGATTGTTGTATGTTGTTGTTGCATCAAAGAACTATTTTTCCCTTATATGCAACTTTTAATCTTACATTTCAAAAGAATTTTTTTGTAAAAATCATATTAATTTGAGCTTAATTTAGCTTATAATTTTATTTTCCAATTTCGAATTTTTTCGTGAGCTCGTCCAGAAAAATTTCGCGTAAATTACATATACTTAAATTTTTCCCAAAATTTTAAAATTTATCCCAATTTTCCATTGAAACTTCGATTAGTGTCGTAATTTTTTTTCTTTTTATAACTTCGCAGATCTTGAATTTTATGAAAACTTTTTGTTACATTTCAATTACATGGCAAAACTTGGAGTTTTTGGTTTTTGAGAAAATTTTCCATTATATATGAAACTTGGCTCGAGATATCGAATTTTTCTTAATTAAGGCTTGTTTTCACCAAATTTCCACCCATCAAATCTATAAAGATACCGAGTTCAATCCAATTTTCAAAAACCAGAGCTTTCCTACCTGAATTCAGAAACGATACGATAATTGTATCGCAATAATAAATATAACGAACGAAGTAACATATATAATGTCTTTTAACGATATTCGCTGTCAGCTGAAGTAAAACTAATTAGTAAAATCAAAAGCTCAAATTCTTTTAGATTTTCTTTAATTCTTTTTTGTGTCTTTCACTTATTTTGACGTTTTGTATGCAGAGATGCCACGTGATATACAATTAAATGGTGAGTAAAACGTAGATCTACACTATCGCTAAAAATAAATTACTGAATCACATTATAGCTACGGCAAATGAATAAATATATCGATATATAATACGACTTTCGGTTCGCAAAAAGTTACTGAAACCAACTGTTAGAAATTTCGTTTGCCTATTTTTGGCGATTACGTCCAAATACTTACATACATATATATGTGTGGTGTATGTATAAAGGCCCAACTATAATATGAATATGCTGGCTTAAGCTAATGCCAGAATTGAACGATAAGTCTGTCAAATACTTAAGCAATTCAGATGTGACTTTTAAGTGGCCACAATGCACTTACATGCATTTAAGTACTCTTTAGCCACAGTTGCACATATAGGCATATATAGGTATTGTTCAAATTTTTTTTAGTAATTTTGTTTCTTCTTATAACTACAAAATGAATGCAATTCAATCAAATTAACTTGTTGGAATGTCCTAATCTATTAAAAATTCACATATAATTATATCCACCACTTTATTGCTTGTTTTATTTGTTTTGCCTACTAAAAAGTACAACAATGAGCATACATAAATAAACTCATGTATATGTGTGTATATGTGTATTGTAAAACAAAGAATGAAAATAAAATTTTTGCTTTTTTTCTGAGTTTAAAATAAGAAACAATAAGAAAATATTTAAAATCAATGAATATTTTCTGCTGCTGTTTGCTTGAGTTTAAAAAAATGCAAAAACAGTGTTTTCCGTACGGAATGTGCGTTCAGTTTGGCACTTAACTTAAGAAAATGGCATTTGACGAAACTTGACGAAAAGTTCCATAAGTACATTATAGTTTGCCACATACATTTTTTTATGTAACCGCACAGTTGCTTAAGTTCGCTTATTCACATTATAGTTGGGCCTTAAGCATTTTCTTCATAAGTTAAGAAAGACTTCTGAAAACATAGAATTTTCGAAAATAAAATTTAGTTTAACAAAAAATTTCAACTGCTAAACCTCCTTCCTGGAATAATAACAATGGACCCCAACTATGTCTCCTAGTGGAGGTGTTGCAACACCACCCTTACTAACATATTTCTAACAAGGGCTAAACTCCAAAAAAAATAACACTTTTAACTTAATAAACCCCAAAATCCTTGTCAAGTTAATATTTAATATCTTTTAAAATTTTTGGAATTTGAAAAACTGTGCCCAATGCTGCAAATTTTTTCTGAATTTTTTAGTGGTTCGGGAGACATTGTGATCTAAAAAATCTCAATTAATACGTTCGGATGATGTCATTAATGGATTACTTAATTAGTCCATAAGTCCTTGCCCAATCGATTTTCTCGGTTCATTTACTTTTTTGTTAACTTTAAAAAATGCATTAAATGCAGCAATTTTAGTCTAAATCACTTATAAGTTCAAGAGATACCTCGTCATTTGGAAAACTGTATTACTTCAAAAAATCTTTATAAATCCATTTTCTCGAATAATTTACTTTTTCGAACTGAAAGTGCTGGGGTACTAGAAAAATTATACATTTTATGTAATTTTATGTTCATGATTATCCAAAAAATTTTCTTATCTTGAGATTTCATTTAATTTTAAACATCAATTACATTCATTCACATAGAAATATTTAATGAATTTTCAAAGTTTTTTATTTTTATGTGGAATTTTGTATTTTCTTGTAATTTTGCTATTTTAGCGGTTATGCCTTTAATTATGAAAATGGTCTTCAATATATATTAAACAAATTTATATTAATCGAAACTATTACAACTCTAAATTAAAATATTGCATAATACAAGTGAAAATTCTTTATAGTAAATGCAAAACTGTTGGGACCGCAGAAGCTGTTGGCCGTTGCTCGTTATAACCGAATGCCGAGCGGTTATCTATGGCATTTCACCTGAAATAAAAAACGAAAAAATTTTAAAATCTTTTGAAATTCCTTCGTGTTAAGTACATTTGTTTTTCCGGATAATAATACTCACTAGTATTACAGCTTTTTTTAATTTTTTTAAATTTTAAATAAATAATATTTAAAAAAAGCTTTAATACGAGTATATATGCTACACACAGAAAACAAACATCGTAGAATCGTTAAAAATAGGGTTAATTTTACATTCTTTGGCAATAATTTTGTTTTATGTGTGCTTCATGTTGATTTAACATGATTTATAGTAATTATCAAACAAAAATTTTCCTTTTGCAATAACTTTAATTCACGTGGAATTAACATTTAAGTGCTGTTAAAATCAAAATGAAGAATCATGTTGAATCAAAGTTATTTCAATTTAGATTAACATGAATTTAATTTAATGTAATAATTGTATTTAATTAATTATTTAACTTACGTGTGGTCGACATAGACATCAGAAAAATTTTTTTATATAAATTAAATTTGCTTCCCCGGCCAAGATTTGAACTCGGAACTCATCTCGTTGTGGTCAACGTGCTTACCCCTGCAGCCACAACAACTTTAAATATTCTTAAGATACACACTAAATATGTGCCATCTTGAATTAAATTATAATTTAACATTGGTATTGGTATTGTAATTTTACATTGGTATTTTTTTCTGTGTGTACCACTTAATTGTGAATAAATTCAGAATCAATGGAATGATTTTAAATAAATGTGTCTCATTTTATTTATAGCATATGAATGTGTCTCAATTAATAACAAAATATAAAATTTTCTTCAATTTAAAATTTTAATGAGTCTTTTACAAAACGATTTTCTTAATTTTTTGAAAAAATATATTTTTTTGTATAAAACTTTCCGAATATCTCCGAAAACATAAGACTGTTAAAAAGTTAATACGGACGTAATTAAAAGGTCAATTTGTTTTCTAGCCTTCTGTGTATTTTTTTATTTGATCAAAGAACTGGTTCTAAATCTCAAATAAATGCAAATTATGTGATGCAGCATCCTCTTTTTTCTTAATAACGGAAAATCTCGAGATACAGAGTCAATTCAAAAAAAGAGTCATTTAGAGGGATTGATACACAGTACTAAGTGTATACAAATTGACTACAAAGCCTTTGACCTTACACAATAAATTTCATTTTGTTGACCTGTGTTATTAATCAATCGAAATTTTTGCGAATTTTCTTTTAACAAATATAATTAATTTAGAAAATATTAACTTTTTCCGGAAATCCCGGGAACGCAAGTTTTTCATGCACGTTTCCCTTCAATTGTAAAAGTCCCAGAAATCGCAAACCCTAGTTTTTATTCTCATACAACTATGCGGAGAAAATTTTAGGTTTGTTATTAACAATTTAACAGGCGAAAATTTGAGGTGTTGCATCGTTTTCGGTATAATGCAATATTTAAATGAAAAAAAAAATAAATAATTTAGAGGTATTACAAGAAAAATAAAAAAATTAACTACACCCACTCGTTGGCACTTCTTTTTTCTCGTCCATCCTCTTCCCCCATGTAAACAACTTCTATGTACGTAAGTGTAGTTTTTGTGTACCTGTTAGTCGACAGGTATTGAGAACGCAAGCAAATAAAGATCTCTTTATATATTATATTCTAATTAAAATTTTGAAAATTGTGTGCACATTTGCATATAGTATGTATGTATGTACATACATGTTTAAATAAATACATATGTATGTACATACATACATACGTATGCTATAAGCGTGTTTATTAAAACTAGATATACCAACGGACGACACAATCGTCCGTATTCTAGAATCTAAATGTAAATAATAATAATAATAATAATAAATGTACATATGCATAATTAAATAATACATGAAATTAAAAATACAAACGAAATGCCTTTAACTAAGCTAATTGAACTTATTGAACTCTCGTCCTTTTAGTATTATGGCTTTCATACAATAACAAACAAAATACAACAAAAAGAGAGAAAAAATTTTAGATCAAGAGAAATCCTGAAAACACACACACAATCTCAAATTTTGTTTCTTGTTTACTTGTAAGCTAATTTAAATGCGTGTGCAACTTTAAACGCTTATAGCTCCCAAAATACTAAACTGATTTCAAAAAAGAATATAGATTCTGCACATCTGTACCAAAAACCCTTTAAAACCATATAAATCTTTTTAAAATCGGTGCAGTAGTACCAGCGTAAAAGGGATTACAAAAAAACCTGTTTGCCTATTAATTATATAGATAGATGTGTATATAACATTTTTTAAGAAGAGCATTTCGTAATTCGGCTAAGCTGACACGTATATTTCCAATTGTAGCAGAAATATTTGTAGTAAATAACTTTTACATTTCCTGTTGTAAAAACTTCTGATTGCAATAAGTATTCCTTTCCCCACTCTCCTTTCAAGTTCACAAACGTCCTTGTGGGTGTTAAATGGCCAATGATGCCATAAAATGTTTTACTAGCTGTCGATTATTGTCAGTGGTCTTATTGGAAAATCTACGTACACAGAAAAAAATTATTTCCAAATGCAATTAATTTTTTTCTTATGTCAATTAAATAATTAATTGATTTTGAACCTACAACGATTTTTGTAAATACAATTAACGAAATTGTAAGTTAAAGAAAAATCTGAAAAGTATTTTCAATTAAATATATCAACAAATAGTTTGTTAAAGTTTATTTATTTTTTCAACATTTATTTTGTTAGATTTCAAAGTATTTTTAATTAAAGCTATTGTTATATTAACAATGTGAATTGTTGAATATCCGAACAAATTTTGATTAACATAATTGTTATATTAACAATATTATTTTTATTCACAATCACAATCCTCGAAACGATTTTTTGCTTGTCTGCTTAAAACCGACAAGCTCAGAGATAATAAACTGACTTGCTTACCTCTTAGCTAAAGAGCAACACTTTATTAGATATACAAAAAATTAATACACACAAAACATTCTCTCTTGTTATTTCTACATGTGCGCATTCCGTTATGATATACATAGTTTAACAAATAATTTTGTTAAGTAATTTAATTGATTACAAAAATTTAAATTTGTTATATTAACAATTATGATTGTTAATTTTTAAATTAAATGTTAACAATTTGTTTTGCTGATTGCATTTCGATGATATTTTTTTCTGTGTATACGAGTAATACTTAAGTTTGACCATTCATTGCCACTACATGGGGTAGGAGTAGCAGCAATTCTCTTCTTTTTTCTTCACAAACTTTTTTTCACACACTAAATTATCTAAATACAAATGGTAAAATCATTCGTAAAGTATGTTTTATAATATCTACTTGCCTTTGGGACATTTACACGACTTTTCGTAGATTTACTTGTTAAGTTAAATTGTGTTGACAAAAGTTTGTAGAACTTTTAACAACTTGAGATTTTATGGCTTTTTAAATTTCTTTGTTTGTTAAATAAAGTCCCTTCGAATTGAACCGCATCGATTATAATGATTAAAAAATAATAGACAAAATAAAAAGTTGCTGTAAAATAAAAATTTTAAAATAACAGGTGTTTCATCAAGCGCTTCATATATTTAAATTTACATTATACAAAGTGTGTGAGAGATATTAGCTAAATTTTTGCTCATTTCAACGGTCTATTTTTGTGTGGGAATGAAGAGGAATCAGAAACCATTGAACATATTATCTGTCATTGCCCGAAGCTGCAACGTCATAGGATTAGATGGCTGAGTAGACGTTTCCATGAAGGCATTACCGATGTCGGGAAGTTTAAACTAGAAGACATCAGGGGCTTCATCATGGGAATTCGGTGGCTTAGTGATGGATAATATGGTCACTTTTGGATGCAAATGGGAGGGTAAATATTACTTTTTGGGCAACAGAAGGGAATCACAATGGACCCAATTGGGTCTCCGAGTGGAGGAGCTGTAAAACACTACCCTTCCTAACCTATTGATATCTATGTGCAAATGTGCAAAGCGGCTTCGCTGGGTGGCGTTCATCGGAAAAGTAAAATTTTACATGGTGCTGTTGCATAAATAAGAGTGAATTTGACCGATTGCATGAGTTACATATATTGACGGAGAGGGCCAAAAAAATCTGGCCGTGACCAGATTCTCTAATCGCTCGTGCAAAATATCCGATTTGGTATAAGCTGTGTTACACGTAGCGCAGTCCTTTTGAAAACTCATCTCGTTTGTGTCCACATCGTCCTATTCTGGCAAAAATCATCATTGACAATCTCGACCGACAAAATTTACTGTTGGTGTTGATGACCTGGCTAACGTCGTTCTCAAAGAAATATGGACCAATGGCGGCGTCAGGCCAAAATCCATACCAAACAGTGGATTTTTTGGACGTTCTTGCTTTACTCTGGTAAATTGACCAGATATGGAATATATTAGAAATTCAGAGTGGAAAACCCTCAGAAAGTATATTCAGGGTATTAGGTTCCAAGGACTCGTAGGTTTTTATGATTTTTAGTTCGTGTTTTTTTTTCGAAAATTGTTAAACTTTTAGGATTTTTATTAAGAGCGAATTGAGTCAATAATGATTGCCGCTCTTTTCAATGTTTACTATTAACTGCACCAGTATTCATTCGGCGAAAATATGTCATTGTTGTCTCACGTCTCGAATTAGCTAAATTTTGTACAGTTGGATGTGGAAAATGTGGCTTCACCATTATGACTGCTATCAACTAAATAAATCCCTACTGGAAGACCCTTTACATCTAACACATCCATAAGCTGATACCTGAAGATGCAATGGACTGAAAACAAAGTGATGATGGGCTACTTCTTAATGGACTATAATGTCGGCACTGATCCTCATTATAGTGTGATTGGTCTATTATATTATTAAATCATGGGCCTCCACAGCTGAAAATTGTTTAGTAGGGACGTTTTCATTTTAAATAAAAAAAATAAAAATTTTAGATTTTTCAAGAATTTTGATTCAAGCAGCAACGTTTAAGCAAGCGTTCCTTAGATGCTTTTTTCTATACATGTACAATTTACATTCTTGTTACTTAAGTAAATTTTATTATAGAATAAGCAGCAAAATCCAAACACTGTTCTTCATTCAAACGAATGTGATCGACACTTCCAACCCGAACTTTAACTCCATCTATGCCAAACATTTTCACACCCATGAGGTCTTTCAAAGCATCTGGCGTTCGGTAGGTATATTCGCAAAGCAATGCACCATTTTTGGCAATTTTAAAGGAACTCTCGGTAAACGCTATGGCTAGTTTAAACGGCTTGGAGAAATGTTTAAAAGGAAATGTATTAACGCATTCTTCCTTTCCGTATCTGAAATCAAAAATATAAATTATTAAGGCTCAAATTCACACTCTTTAGTTAACTAATGAAGGTGATTTAACCCATGAAATTGATAGGAAAAATCCTTAGTCAAACCACGGATTTTAGTTAACTATAGACTGTGAATTTGAACCCAAGTGTCAGTTTATTGAAGAAAATCAAAAGTTGTCGCCTGGCTCACAAATTGAACACAAGAACAAAACACTCAAATTTGTTTTTGTTTTTAAAATAAACTACAGACGAGAATTATTGATTGTGTTCTTTTTCATATAACAGTGCATAACAAATGAACAAACTCACTCCAAATCATCACAATTAGCTTTGGGAAGCTTTGAATTCCATATAATCGTTTTAGTATCAAAGCGTATACTCATGTGCAACTCTTCTCTGGTCACTTCCCAAACATTGCGAAATTGCAATATGAGACGTCCTTTGCTATTGCCTGCTAATTTGATTTTAATCACTATCACTTGCCCGCTGGTAAAGGGCATCGGTTGCTCATTGCTAAAATCTATATAATTCTCTGACAATTGAATTGGTGGCCACAGATAAGGAAAATGCTGGCGATGATCCACTTGTTTTATGCTCTCTAAGTGTCCATTTATTTTCAAGGTGTTTAAGCGATTCAAGGCTATGCCATATTTGACATAAATGCAGGGCTCATCGTTGATGCCAATGTGATAATTTAGCTCATCCAATGCAATAGTAACGGCAAACATGTTTCGAAATTTTTGTGTATCGAACTCTATTAATTTTAAGTCTTTCCAATTTTCTTTAAGGCACTGTTTAAAGGCGATTAAGCCTTCGTTAATTGATACCAGCATATGAAGGCCGACATCGACGGTGGTGGTATTCTGTACTTTTTCTGTTGTTAAACTGATGTGAAACCTGTAAAGTGAGACAGACTATTCTCAGTTAAATTGTGAAATAAGTTTTTGGTAAATATTAAACTTTGAAAATAAAAAATTTACCAACTTCAAAAAGAAGCACTAAAAAGTTAAAAATAATTTTAAATCAGTTAAATAAAACATTTTTATATCGAGCCTTTTTTTCGATTTTATCGTAAGCGACATGTTATCGAAAATAGACTTTTTTATTGAAATTAAAATTTTATGTGCCTACCCAAAGCTTAGAATTATCAAAATGCCAAAATTGCTGATAACTTTTAAGATACGGGCTGTAAAGTTTTATCGTAAGCGACAATTTACATACAAAAAAAATGATTGAATATCACGCAAAGAAAAGACATGGTTGTAGAATGGTTGAGAAAACAATATTATGTTCTCAGAAACAAATCTGTGGTCGTTGAAAACAAGTTATTGTTATTTTAAGCATTAATTTTGTTACGGCAAGCAAAGTAATGTTTGAATTTAATAATTACATTATTATATTCACAAAAAAGTGTGATATGGTTAGAGTTTAACAATATAGTTTTGTTAAAAATTTATGACTGCAACACAATTTTTATTAGTATTTAAAAATAATATAATGTAAATAATAATATAATGTTATCCAAAATCATACTATTTTAAGTTTTTAAAAAAATATTTTTCAGAAACATCTTCTGTCAGTTCAATGTTTTGTTTGTAAGCTATCGGTATTGCACGCATCGTATTAAATAAATAAATTAAGTGCAAACAACCGAAAGGGTAGATAAATAAAAACATATACATACGTTCATATGTTTATCTGTTTATACAGACGTGTCTGCATTTCGAGTATACGTAAGTATACATTTAATTTCAACAATATTAATTTATTTTTATTTCGAATTTAACGCACAGCTGTTTTAAACAAAATATCTAAGATCCAATAAATATATGATTGAAAAATAAAATGTTATTATTGTATTAAATAATACTGTTGTCGTATTTAACAATATTATTATAAAATCAGAACATGGTATGGTGAGTCTCAATTATATTTTAGTCACATCTAACAATAGTGTTCTCATATTTGATATTATTATTAACTCAGCTAATAATATTATTAAAAGTTTGCTTTCCTATTGACAATAATATGATTTAACTACAACCATATAATTAAAACATAGTATGTTGCTGTTTGATTATGGTTACCTCAACCATAATTTTTTTTGTGTGATTTTAAAAAACCTTCTTCGAAAAGTTTAATTTTTGTCGCTTAAACTTTATTCCCCATATTCACAAAAAAATAAAATAAACTTCAGATCCATTTTATGAAAATTTTCTAATGAAAAATACGAAATAAAATACATTTGAAATTCATTTATAAATTCAACATCGTGTCACTTTCAGAGCTCAAGGTGTATACCAAGTTTCCTAAAAAGCGCTCAGGTAGAAGAACATGAAATATATCATTAATCTTTGATGGGCACTTCTTTCGCGGACACCCCTTTTAACGAAGGGTTTCCTGTGGGCACTTTGCTCTATCTACGTAATTTTTCTATATAGGGAAATTCTGAAAACACACCCAGAAACGAGATTGGATGAAAAATGGTTAAGGCCAATAAAATATCATTTGCATAAACTTTATTTCAATTCACGCTATCAATTTTCTATTAATCCAAAAAACAATCCATTTTCATTGCCATAAGGGCATAATTGTAACAAATATATGATTGTGACAATTCTTAAATTGATTGCATCAACCGAGCATATACTTTTGTCATGACTAATTAACTTATTGGTTAACACATCTGAATAAAATATTATGAATTGGATTTTACGACCAACTTTTGGTATTGGCAACAAAACAATTGTCGTTCAATGTTAAGGTAAAAATAAACACTTTCTATCAGTTGCTGCAACTGACTACGAGGTTGAGTTTACTGTCATAGTTTATAGCAGAAAATTAAAAATTAACTTTTGTGACTTTCAAAGATATTATGATTTGTGAATTCTCAAATGGTTTTTGAAAGTATGTCCATAAGATAACATGTTTGTGGCTGTTTAAAATATGTGGTTTAAGAAATTATTTATTATACCCTTTACCAAAAAATGGTGAAAGGGTATATATAGGTTTGTCATTCCGTTTGTAATTTCTACAATATTAATAAGCGACACATAAAGTATATATATTCTGGATCCTTATGCATAGGGAAGACGAACAAGCGATGTCCGTCTGTCCGTCTGTCCGTCTGTCCGTCTGTCCGTCTGTCTGTACGTGAAATCGGTTTTCCCAAGCTCCCAGAAGAGCTAGCGACTTCGTTCTTGGACTGGTGTGTCAGAAATTTTCCGAAAAATTTTGCTATTGAAATTCAGCAAAATCGAGCAGACGGTTTCAGAGCTGGAAAACTCAAACTCAATTTACCCATAGAAAATAACTACCGAAAACAAGTTTTTATTACTTTTTTATTAAATTAACTTATTTTATACTTCGGTATGAATAAAATTGGTATTTATAATTAAAAAAAAATTTTAAAAACTTAACAGATTAAAAAACGTTTCCAGGGTTGGAAAACTTTAACTTTTTTCCTAATAATTAAACATATTTCATGTTTTAGGAAGAAGGATATTTTCTCAGGAACTTTGGTCGCTACAACAAATATATAAAAGCTAAAAATTAAAGGGTGTTCCAAAATGAGTAACGAAAACTTTTAAAATCCCATGTAATATACATACAATTGTATGTATGTGTGTACATATGTATATTGACACTTGAAATTTGTAAAATTAGTGTATTTTTATATAGGCTACAACAATTAACACTAAAATTAAAAAAATTTAAATTAAAGGGTGGCCCATCAGTTAATGAAATTTTGACTATGTAATTTTGACAAATTGCTATATCTTGGAAACTGTAAGAGTTAAACTCTTGAAATTTTCAAAAACGGTCAAACTAAAAAATCCGAAAATTATAAAATCGCCAAAAATTTAAAAAAATCGCCAGAACAAAAAAAATCGCCAAAATGAAAAAAAAACGCTAAAATTAAAAAAAAGCCAAAAACCGAAAAAAATCGCCGAAACAAAAATAAATGATTATGTGAACAAAAATCGCCAAAAATTAAAAAAAAAATCGCCTAAATGAAAAAGAATCGCAAAAATCAAAAAAAAATCGCCAAAAAGAAAATAAATCGCTAAAATTAAAAAAACGCCATAAACCGAAATAAAATCGCCAAATCAAAAAAAAATTTCCTATATTAAAAAAATCGCCAAAAATTAAAAAAAATAGCTTAAATAAAAAAAAATCGCCAAAACGAAAAAAAATCGCCAAAATTAAAAAAACGCCAAAAACCGAAAAAAATCGCCAAAACGAGAAAAAAGTGTCAAAACAAAAAAAAATCCCACAATGACAAAAATCCGCAAAAATCGCCAAAAAAAAAACATTTTTATATGAACAAAAATCGTCAAAAATTAAAAAAATCGCCTAAATGAAAAAAAATCGCCAAAACGAAAAAAAATCGCCAAAATTAAAAAACGCCAAAAACCGAAAAAAATCGCCAAAACGAGAAAAAACTGTCAAAACTAAAAAAATTAAATATATAAAAAATAAAAAAATCGCCTAAATGAAAAAATCGTCAAAATCAAAAAAATCGCCAGCACGAAAAAAATCGCCAAAATTAAAAAAAAGCCAAAGACCGAAAAAAATCGCCAAAACCAAAAAAAAATTGCCTATATGAAACAAATCGCCAAAATTTAAAAAGCACGAAATTAAACATAATGCCAAAAAATTAAAAATTGCACTAGAAAAAAAGTATGAATTTTTTCACGAAATGAATATGCAGCTACATATCTCTGTGCTTATGTTTGTATCTCTATACTACATAAACGCACTTTGGTAAAGGGTATATAAGATTCGGCACAGCCGAATATAGCACTCTGACTTGTTTTTATTTGCGTCTATTTTTTATTTTTATTTCAGTAAGGAAGGCAAATTTTTCTTTCACAGGAACCAATTATGATATTGTTTTAGTTATACTAACCATATTTTCGGCAGCACGAATAACTTTTATTTCAAATTCAATACTGTTAACCAATTTTTTTCTGTTGCTGCTACTATTTGGTGCAACCGCCAAAATTCGATTTGCAACAAATTCGGTTGTCTCAACGAATCAGTTTTCTCTGTGCACCAAATAGCTTGAAATTAAAAATAGAATCTATCTAAAGGATAAAAATTACATACGAATTTTGACGTATATCTCCATTGTGACGCTCTTTGTACCTCACTGATGGCGTTCGGAACTATGAATTCGTAAGGAATTTATTTATATTATTTTTATTTTATTATTTATTTATTTATTTATTTTACATTTATTTTTATTTATGAATTTACAATTCTTACAGACTATTTATACATGTACGTATATACAATTTTGCAAAAGTTATTAATTATTCAATTCCAGTAAAAAAAGAGACTCCAAAAAAGTCATGAAAATGTAGAGTTTACGATGCGGAAGTAGTGCAAATTTCGATCCGATCTAATGATTTTTACATAGGGTTGTCATTGCAAGAAGTTCTCTTTTTCGATGCCTGGTCACTGAATTCGAAGCGATATTAATTCGTTTCTTTTTATACGAATTTAAGCCCGAAACAGTGTTTTCATGTAAATTTAAGCAAATAACTTTTAAGTTTTAGACTAAAAATAATTCATAAATTTCTTTAAAAAAATAAATTTTTTTTAAATTCTGGTGAGTATTTTCTAACACTATGGTGGAGTTACAAGGCTTTGTGTGACTAAAATAAGCTTCTACATGGTTTTTTGCTCACTCTAGGCAAATTAAAAATATCGATTTTTTGAAAGCAATGAAAATGTACTTCCGCTAGAATGACTTCCATTTTTTTCACTGGGATGCGATTAGAATATTACTTTTGATTAAATGATCTTTCAAAGAGAAATCATCATAAAAATAAAGTTTATTAAAATCTCTACAACTTCTTATAAAGGGATCAGAATTAGCATAATTGGTTCTAAACGCTTTAATAGAAAGTGGTGAGTAATGTCGTGTACGTTGCTGTGGAACGCAAAAGGAAACGTTTTCAATTAAAAAATTGCAGCCAGTATTACCATTAATTACATTTAAAATACACATAACATTTAGCATAGTTCTTCGACTATTTAAGGATGGTAGTTTAATAAGCGCAAGCCTAGCTTGATACGAAGGAAGGCGTAGGGGATTCCATTGCAATCCGCGAAGGTAAAAAATTAAAAATTGTTTTTGTACCGATTCAATTGCATTAATATATATTATATATGTTGGGTCCCAAATTATTGAGAAATATTCCAGGACAGGACGAACAAGAGATGTAAAGAGTTGCTTAGTAATATAGGGGTCTTCAAATTCCTTAGCCCAACGTTTGATGAAGCCTAGTAGACATCTTGCTTTATTTATAATTAATGTAATATGTTGAATAAAATTAAGTTTAGGATCCAGTAATATTCCAAGATCAGTAAAAGCACAAACAGTTTCCAGCTCATAGCTGCCTAAGAAGTATTTAACGGCCAAATGGTTCTTTCGGTAGAAACACATATGCTTACATTTTTTTAAAATTTAATTGCATAAAGTTCATATCACACCAGGACTGTAAGGAATTTAAATCTTCTTGTAGTAACAAATGATCTTTGTAGTCATTGTAGCTAAGGAATATTTTTACATCATCAGCGTACATTAATATGAACGAATTCTTGATTACACTAGGTAAATCATTGATAAATAAAGAAAAAAGGAGTGGTCCAAGATGACACCAGATGTAACGGGAATAGATTTAGATGTAATATTTTTAAATATGACATTTTGTTTCCTGTTAGTTAAGTATGAACTGATCCAATTTAAGGAGGTTTTCGAAAAACCCATGGAGTGTAGCTTCTTCAAAAGAAGTTTATGGTTGACCTTATCAAATGCCTTACTGAAATCTGTATAAATAACATCAGTTTGTTGTTTATTGCAAAAACCACGATTGACCAAAGTTGTGAATTGTAAGAGATTAGTTACAGTTGAACAGCTTTTATTGAAACCATGTTGGTTAGGCGATAATAAAGATGATATGTGATGACACAAATAATCAGTAATTAGTTTTTCAAAGCGTTTTGGTATGATACTCAATTTAGCGATCCCCTGTAATTTTTTATCTCAGCTTTGCTACCAGATTTAAACAACGGGATAATAAAGGAATCCTTCCATAGATCTGGAAATATACCGAACTTTAACGACAAATTGAATAATAAAGTAAGAGGGAGCATAAAAGCATCAGCACATTTAATAAGAAGACAACTAGGTACATTATCAGGTCCACTTTTATACGAAAATTTCAGCTTTTTTAAGCCTTCAAGAACTGAGCATCTATCAAATAATGGAAATATAATGGGCTGACGTCCATGGTCCAAGAATGATTGTATGACAGAATCATTTATTTGATCGTTGGCATAAGTAGATGAAAAGAAGTCTGCAAATAAATTACTTATTTCAGCATCATTGTCAGTTTCATATTCATTTATTTTCATAGATGGCGGGAAGGAAGTTGTTTTTCTTTTTAGATTTACAAAGTTTTAGAAAGACCTTGGGTTCGTCTTAAAGTTGTTTTTAACTTTGAGTAAATAGCAGTTATAACATTTTTGATTTAGCATTTAAGAAATTTATTGTTCGACATATTGTCATAATTATATTTTAATTTGAAATTTATTTGCTGATGGTTCAGCTTGGTCTATATACGTATTTCATTGGCGCTTGAACCAAATCATCAGTAGACTTCAACTACAAATTTTTAACAGTCACAAAGCCTACTAAGCTTATTTTGTCTTTGTGATTTTCAAAAATATTATTATTTTATGAATTCTCATATAGTTTTTGAAAGTCTGTGCATAAAGTAAGAGGTTTGTGACTGTTCAAAATTTGTGGTTGAAGTCTACTGATGATTTGGTTCAAGCGCCAATAAAATACGTATATAGACCAAGCTGAACCACCAGCAAATAAATTTCAAATTTTTGATTTAGTTTATTATATTCAGCACAAGCGGCACAGTATTTGGCAAATTCCACGGATAATCCAGACATTTTATACATTTTGTAAAATTTATTTTTTTTATTTTTAATTTTAGACAATAGTTTAGAATTCCATGGGGGACCAGAGGAAACATAAACAGTTTGGCTTGGAATACACTGGTTCATGATACAGTATACCCTGTCATAAAATTTTTTGATAATATTGTTAAAAGAAACAGCATTGTTGGTTAGGTTCGAAATGCATAGCAAACTATTCCAGTTGGTCTTATATAGCAATTCATTTATTCGGTGATAATTTGTTTTTTGGAAACAAAACTTTTTTAATTTCGAGGCTTTAGCAGCGAGCGATATATGATTTGACGAAAAATGTATATTTACTTCGATTGTAGGATGATGATGGTCTTCCGGTATGGTCATAGGATCAGTCCGAACGACGGAGGTATCAACACAATCATTTATAAAAACTTAGTCCAAAAGTTTATGGTTACAATTAAAGTTGCCATTAAAGAATTTATAAATTCAGCGTATTTAAAGTTGCCACCAGAATTATATGGCACAAAGTAACCGTTGTCAGTTGAAAAATTCCAAGAACTCCTTGAAAAGTTCCGTGGGAGTCTGATAATTAGAAAAGCATATAATTTAATACTTACCTTTCATGGGCGTGACCCCGACCACATTTTTGAACACAATATTAAATATTCTTCAGAGCTCAAGGCGTGTGTCAAAGTTTCGTAAAAATCGGTAAAGTAGAAAAATGTGAAATATAATATTAAATTTTATTGAGCGTATTCTCGCCCACTTTTTGAATTGTAGATTGGTTTATTTTAATAGCTCAAGGTGTATACAAAGTTTCTTAAAAATCGGTTAAGTACAAGCACGTGAAATGTAATATTAAAATTTAATGGGCGAATCTGCCCATTTTTTGACTTCAATATTTTGTCTTTCTTAAGATTCAGGGTTCTTGGCAAGTTTCGTTAAAAATTGCTCGAATAGACGTACGTGATATATTATAGTAAATTTTAATGGGCGTGACGACACCCATTCTTTCAAATTCAAAATGGTGTCGTTACAAGAAGCCAAGTCAAGTTTCGCCGCAATCGGATCACTAAAAGACGATAAAGTTAAAGAAAAAATAATTGAGCATATTCCCGCCCTTTTTTCACAATGGGACCAAATCGAACCGATATCCTCTCAGAAAAAAACAATTTTTGCAATCGATCTTAAATGAACGAAATTATGAAACAACAATGCCAAAAACAATACGGACTAATTGATAATGTTCTCTGTTTTTTAAACTAGATTTTTTTCCTTTATAAAAATTCGAAATTTATTTTTCTATTAAGCAGCGCAGTGATTTTGGTGATTTTAATATTAAAAGTTTCAGTTTTTGCACCAAAAGTCGCATTTACTTAATTAGGATTCCTTTGAATTTTTAATCAAGCCTTATATAATTTTTTATTAAACCTTTATAAGTTAATTTCAAAAATTTCCCCCCCCCAAACAAATCATGAATTTTTACCATGTTGCATCTTCTTCAGCTTTTGCTTTTATAAATATATTTTGACCAAAATTTAAATGTTGCACTAAAGTCGTTTGAAATAAAGCAGACATTATTCTTTATTTAAACTTTGAAAATTTATAAGAACCGCAGTTATTTATGTAAAACGCACGACTAATTATTTAATTTCAATACTTTGCTTATTTTATCCGTACAAAATAAAATCACACTTCAAAAAAAATGAATCATTTATCGAATGCGAGTATAGAAATCCCACATTTTTTGCTGGCTCATATTTTATATAAAAAATAAAAATAAAAACAAAAGCATGTGTGTAGTGCCACTGCAATGGAGATATGTATAGAGAAACTTATGCATTCTATTAATGCTTCTGACCCTAAAAGAGCTTTTGTAAATTACCCAGCACACAGTGGGCATAGTTAATACAAGTTTTTTTTTTAGATTATTAAGATAAAAAAAAATTATACATAAATTTTAGTGTAAATAAATTACAATTATATCTCTGATCAAACTGCCTTTTTGTAAAACGAAATTTTTTAACGAAAATTCTTTTTTTCGTTAAAAAATTTTATTAAAAATGAAAATACATTTTTTTATACTTTATAATTTTTATTATAGGATATCGAACGAAAATTTTCTTTAACTTTATACTATGAGTATCTTTCACCAAACATATTTAAACAAATTATAATTAGATAAAGTTTTTTATAAAATTTTTATTTTCACCAATTTAAATAATGAAACACTATTTCATTATTTAAGCACTTTCATCTTATCTTAAAAAAATAACAAACAAATATTTAAATAGTATTTCATTATTCAATGATCAAAATTAAAAACGACTTTTAAATATGAATTGATATTTAAATAGATTTGTTGAAATAGGGTCTATGGGCCAATTTCAGTAACTCTATTTAAATACCAATTTATCGGCCATATTACAGAGTTAAATTCCGTTCGGAAACGGATATCAAAGATAACTAAAATACGGAAATTTGTCAGGTGTGTCCAGACTTTTGATGAGCTGGTATGCTGGGGTATGCTCCTGTTAGGGCTTGACATCTTGAGTTGGATTCAATTCCGTTTCCGAACGGGATTAAACTCTATGGCCAATTTCCCTTTATTTTTACTTTTAAATATGAACTAATACTTAAATAGAATGGGTAAAATGATTTTTACAATCAATAGAAAAATATTATCAATAAAACTAAATTATTACTTGTGTTTATTTGAAGTATAATAAAAGTTTAATGCAAGAAATAATTTCTTAATCAGCCTTTTAATTTATAATAAAATAAAGAAAGCATTTCTCGTATTCCATTTCATTACAAGTTTATGTTTAATAGCTAGTGCTAATCACAGATAGTATAGCCTTTACTAAGCTAATATAATTTCATACTTCTTGTCTTCTGCTTGATAAATATTTATTTAAGCTTGAGAGCCCCTTCATCAGAACCATAAGATTGATGTTTATTTTTAAAAATTTTATTTATTTAGTTTCAGGAAAAAATATATGTACATATAGACCAATCAAATTTTGAAAACACATTTGTCAGGAAATTCAGTTTTACAAAACCAAAATATATGAAATTTTAATAATTCTGCCAAAAAAAACTGACTTGAATGCAAAGAAATGATAGGAAGAAGTACGTGAAATATAAAATAAAATTTTAATGGGCATGACTCCGCCTCTTTTTTAAATGAAAGATTGTGTGTTTTTCATGGTGTTTATTAAGTTTTGTAAAATCGCTAAAGTATAACCACTGATAATAAAATATTAAATTTTAATGGGCGTAACTCCACCCATTTTTTTGTTAATTTAAGATTGAATATATTTTAGAGCTCAAGGTGTGTGGTAAGTTTAGTAAAAACGGTTAGGTAGAACCATGTCAAATATAATAATAAATTTTAATGGGCGTAGCCTCACCCATTTTTTTTAAACCTTAAAATTGTGTAATTCCAAGAAACAAAGGTGTTTGCTAGGTGTCACAGCAATCAAATAAATAGAACATAATAAAATAAAATAAACAAATTTGTGGGCGTGTCTCCGTCCACTTTTTTTTACAATGGTACAAATTGAAAGCTATACCCCTTCAGACAAAAAAAGTAGTTTTACCAGCGATATAAAATTGACCAAATTATGAAGTAACAATATCAAAAAAAAAATACATACCAATTTATAACCTCCTCTTTTGAAGTATATAAATAAATATATATGCATATACTGAAGTATGTATATACGAGTGTATATGTAAATATATACATAAACTATTCTATCTCTATTTCTTATTAGTAATTATTTTCCCATTTTTATTTCCAATAAAAAAAAAGAATTGAAAATATTGTACTAAATCTAAACTAATTAAAAATAATAAAATTTTAGTTACCTCTGACCCACTGTGCCATTTAGTGTACAATTTACATTAAAGAAATTATACAATTACTATTAAACAACATCTCTCGGCATCAGCATTTTATTTCGAAACATTTATATTTGAAACACGAATCGAGATAAGTCGTTGTGATTTACGTGCTTTAAATAAATGACGTCTGAAACGTTGCCGATATTTCAAGCCACTTTGGCTCAGCCCTTAAATTTTGGGCATATTTTAGAAATTTGTGGAAAAGCTCAACAAGATGCCAACAGGTAGAATTAAATATTCTTAAGGGTGGCTTCATTAAAATATAAAAAAATTAACAATATAAAATCTTCAAACAGGCTTGTCATAACTGCCAAAAAAGCTTAAGCGACATACATAGTTTTCGATCTTAATTTTACTTAGCAAAATCGATCATTTACAATCTTAAATAATCGAGTTTGTTTAAAAAAAACGAAGTTCAAGAATATTTCGGTTAAGCTTTTTTAGCGGTTATGACTCGCTGGATGATTTTTTGGATTTTAGCATAAAAAATATATATAAACAAAATTAATCTTAAAATTAATATTCCCTTTCTTAATTCCAGGATAACAATAAATTTCAATAAATCCAAAACAATTGCAACTGCCATTAATAACGATCTGCAAATCGTGTTGGACTTTGTGAAAAAGCAGCTGTTATTCGCACAATTTCCCGCAAACAACAACAACAACAATCTCAAAGACATTATTGTTAAAGATCTCATATTGGCCGAGTTTCTCGATGATTTTAAATTTTACATCATGTTGGGCGAATCTAAATGCCATATAGCACTCAATCATAAGCCATTGATCAATTTCAAGTACAACCACAATTTAGAAAAATTACAAATTCAAGCAATAGAGATAAGGGGAAAATTGGAATATCTCAAACAACTGGATCATCACAAATATTTTCCCTACATCTGGCCACCCATACAAATAATCGAGGAATATTTAGATTTTAGCAATGACCAACCCATGTCATTCAAACCTGGTCATATAATAATAATCCGGGCGCGCTTAGAAGGCAATAGTAAGGGCAGATTCATAATACAATTTCGCCATGCCCGCGATAATAAACGCCAAGAGTTGCACATCAGTGTGCGTTTTGATACAAAAAAAATCATTAGAAATTCAAAATATCGTCAAGCTGATGATAATCTGACGTAAGTTTTAAAATAGTTATTTTCTTTTCTACTTCGAGTTATTAATTTTATGTTGTATTTTATAGATTGGATGATGAAGAGGTTGATGGTTTTACTTTTTTATTTTATTTTCTAGCTTTGGCCCAGAGGAGACTGATGATGATGATAGAGCCTCAGCTGCTATTTTTCCCTTTGAAGAGTTTAATAAACCTTTTAAACTGGCTGTGGCTTTTTACGAAACGGAATTTCGTTTAGCTAAAGATGGCCAATACTTATTTAAATTCTCCTATCGTACGCCAAATATATTGCGCTTTATAATGGGGCCTAAAATATTCGGTACCAATGGTGTTAGTGTCCGAGTTTCGGGCATTGAGCACCTGTGTTTGGATGATGAACTTTGCCGGGATTTTGAAAAGTATTCATTGTGATATAAAGTATGTACATTAACGTCATAACATAACGTCATTTTTTAATAATTTTGCTCCTTGTGAATGTGATTTCTAAATTGCTGTTCTTTTAAACTGTGACTGTGTTCACAGTTTAGCAGTATTTTGTTTGTAGCAGTTCTATTATTTTGAGAAAATCTAATAAGAAGAGCAGTTAAACAGTGACTGTGATCACAGTTTAACCAAGGTTGGAAACAGAAACAAATAACGGTATCGGTATTGATACCGGTACAACTGTTTTTTAAATTTCGGTATCGGTAACGGTATGGTTATTTTTTTTTTGTTTCGGTATCGGTATTACCGGTACATACCGATACCGGGTTTATAATACCGGTATACCGATATAACTGCTAAATTTATTAGTTCAGACAGTCGACATAGCGAAAAATCTTTTTTTTTTTGTTAAATTTCTTCTGAAAGGGAGTATATTTATATTAACTTAAAAGTATTTAAACTTGCATACATACATATATGTTTCTATATACGTTTTTATATTTTTATTAAAAAATAATTAATTAAAAAATTAAAATAAGAAAACTGCAGTTGAAACTTTGCATACATAAAGTGTACATTTTGGTTAATTAAACAAAATGATAAAAATAAATACATACATTGTATGTATCAGTGATGCCAGAATTCCTTCACCAAAAATGGCTAAATGTAGACAAAAAAATTGCTAAAAAAAATGGCTAAGAGCCATCGAATGCAAAAATCAAGAACTTTATGCAAAAACAAGATGCTATTTCATATATTATTTTTTAAAGCAAATCGGGAACTTTTTTAAAGTAAATAAAAACAATAAATTGAAGTAATATAAGTTAAACAAATTTTTTTAGCTAATCAAAAAACTGCGCATTACACCCTCTATTCATTTGAACATTCTGCAGAATAGTATGATAGGTATTCAGTCTTTTAATTTTTGGGTTACTAATCCATTCCTTGCGAAATATTTGTTTACACTTTTTGTTCCTTTTATATTTTGTAAACTTTCATTTAAACTTTTATTTATATTTTATTTTCACTCGTGTAAAACAAAAATTACCCTTCTTTCATTGATATTGTAAGCCACCAACTACACCCGACAACTTATAACAATATTGCAACGAATATAATCTTATTGTTACCAACTTATAATCAAATTGTTACCAATCTTTCATATAAGCTCTTTTAGATTTGCAATTTTTGTTGCAGCAGTTCTCGTATATGTTTAAGAGTATTGAAATAGAATTACATACATACATACATTTTGTATTCCTCTCTATATCTTTTTAGCACAAAAACAAAAAGCTTATGCAACAAAAATTGCAAGTTTGAAGGGGAGTTTATTGATATTAATGCCAAAACAATAACACATTGCTCTGTTGTATTTTTATAAAATTAAATAATTTAATATTATGTTTGTTTCCTTTGTTGCGAGTTCAAATTTTGTATAAAAAATCAAACAAACAAATTTCATGTTTGGAAAAATAGCTAGAAAATAGCTAATAGCTAAACACACTTTTCTTCCGGTTAAATGGGATCAAAAATGGCTAAATTTATCCAGAAAATGGCTAAATTGGCATTAGTAGTATGTATGTGCATATATGTATACAAGAAGTACATGTAGAATCGTATGCACTTAGTAAAATGCGAATATTCGTATTCGAATTCCCGAATATTCGGCCGTTTTTAGATGTATTCGTACTCGCCAAATTCTAACGAAACGAATGTATCAATTAAAATTTTTTGTATTTTTTTTTGGAATTGCCGGGAACTCAAAAGCAAATTCTCGTTGTTATTACTTTCTGTGTATAGACTTTTCAGCCGAAAATATTTATTGGCACATATTATGTTTAATGTTTAATTTTAAAATTTTTTCCAACAACATTTGACTTCTCCATTAGCAGAACAGTGGACAAAGGTTGGTAAAAAGCCAATTTTTTTAAATTTTTTCTCGAATACTTCCTACACTGTAAGTGAAAACCCATAAATGAACCCGACTTGTTTTTAGCTTTTGGATAGAAAAAAAATCCAGTTGCAAAAATCTTTTTTATCTGATCAAAAGCATTAGCTTGTTATCGATTTGAATTTTTCAACAAGCCAAGTTTACCTATTTGCTTTGTGGCTCCGCCCCTTTTAAAGATATATACTCTAAATTTCAGACTTTAGCTCTGTGACACCGCCTCAAATGCTGTATAAAATTTCATAATAATCGTTTAAAAACTGCAAAATTATTTCATATTTAAAAAAAATCCTCGTGTGGGGTATCACCAAAAGGCATCTTCGGATCGAGCTAAAAAATTAAGACCGCATTTATGGCAGCAAACCTCATATTTTAAACAGCGCCCGTATATCGGTTAAAGAAAAAATCTTTGCGACCAGTCTAATGTGCATACATTAAAAAAGCACTCTTCAAACCGCATTACCTTGTGTATGTGGAACAGTCAATAACTAACTTTCGCGATTTCATATACATAACTGTGGCTTACAAAGGCTTTGCTCTTTTCACCAATTTAAAACATTTACATATATGCATAGAGATACGTTTTTCGTTCCTAAAGGCATAAGCAGCTCACGAAGTTTATTAATATTTCACTAGTGATGATTATGATATGATTAAAAAAAACAGTGCTGCATAAGAATCTGTAAAGGCTAACAAAAACGTGTTTATATGAGAAAGTTAATTGAAATATATTTTTGAAATTTTATTTTTGGTGGGAATCGGTATACCGGTACTTACCGGTATAGACCTAAACGGTATTCCTGATACCAGTATTTTCTAACCGAAATGGATTTCGGTATCGATACCGGTATCTAATTATAGCGGTATTTGAATCTGTATCGGTATTTTTACGATACTGTTTGCCAACCTTGCTAAATTTTAATACTGAATCGAGCCAGAACAGAACGGAACAGAATAACTAATGATTTGTATAAAATATCTGTAAGCCAAAAAAAGAGTCAGTTGATTCATAACAAAGCGGAAAGTAAAATCCAATTCTGCCCTTAGGAATTTTGCTTGATTTATTTTTTTTTTTTGCTAAGCCACGTCTATGTGCATTTCATTCCTACAAGATTGCTTAACCAACGAAAACAATAAAAAATTCTTAATTTTTTATAGTAGAAAAATTTGTTTTTATATGAAAAGGAATAAGGGCACATATTTCTTAAAGACAACGAGGATCAAATATATTCATGCCCTAATTCAGTAATAAGATTTAGGACGTTTTTGTCTGAAAATACTTCCGAGTTCTTGTGTTTGAATTCTCTAAATTATTTTCTTTAATATTACTATGTTTTTAAAATAAATTCGATAAATTTTCCTTATAATTATTTTAACGATGCGATTATTGTTTAATAAAAAGTGAATCGCACTACAGGTACTGGATTGATTTGCATAAGTTATCCTATTTTCTATTTAAGTTTAAAATTTGTAAACGCACTAATAATCCCAAAATTATATTTTACTTATTCAGTAAAATATTTTTTTAATAAAATACATTGAAATTGATTATTGAGGGGTTTAGCTGGATCCTATGCGCATTTCACTGTTGCTAATGCAGATCATCAGGGAACCTTTACCCAAAGTTTCTTAGAACAACTAGAGTCATTATGTTATAAACTTTCATTTAAATAAATGAGAAGCTCAACAACAAATAACAAAGTTGAAACAAGAACTCAATAATCAACATGTTTTTTATTTTCTTACTTTACCATTACTACAATGGCTGACTTTTTTTCAGCATCAAATTGTAGATATAAAGAGTATGTAAAAAGAAAATAAATGTAAATAACAACAACAGCTATTCAAGATAGAGTGTTGCCACACAAGTATTTTTTGACCGGGTGCCGTCAAATTAATAATTAGTAATTAGTGTTTTTATGGGAATTTTTACAATTTAAGTTTAAAATTTGTAAACGCACTAATAATCCCAAAATTATATTTTACTTATTCAGTAAAAAGTAAAAGTAATTATTAATTTGACGGCACCCGGTCAAAAAATACTTGTGTGGCAACACTCTATCTTGAATAGCTGTTGTTGTTATTTACATTTATTTTCTTTTTACATACTCTTTATATCTACAATTTGATGCTGAAAAAAAGTCAGCCATTGTAGTAATGGTAAAGTAAGAAAATAAAAAACATGTTGATTATTGAGTTCTTGTTTCAACTTTGTTATTTGTTGTTGAGCTTCTCATTTATTTAAATGAAAGTTTATAACATAATGACTCTAGTTGTTCTAAGAAACTTTAGGTAAAGGTTCCCTGATGATCTGCATTAGCAACAGTGAAATGCGCATAGGATCCAGCTAAACCCCTCAATAATCAATTTCAATGTATTTTATTAAAAAAATATTTTACTGAATAAGTAAAATATAATTTTGGGATTATTAGTGCGTTTACAAATTTTAAACTTAAATTGTAAAAATTCCCATAAAAACACTAATTACTAATTATTAATTTGACGGCACCCGGTCAAAAAATACTTGTGTGGCAACACTCTATCTTGAATAGCTGTTGTTGTTATTTACATTTATTTTCTTTTTACATACTCTTTATATCTACAATTTGATGCTGAAAAAAAGTCAGCCATTGTAGTAATGGTAAAGTAAGAAAATAAAAAACATGTTGATTATTGAGTTCTTGTTTCAACTTTGTTATTTGTTGTTGAGCTTCTCATTTATTTAAATGAAAGTTTATAACATAATGACTCTAGTTGTTCTAAGAAACTTTGGGTAAAGGTTCCCTGATGATCTGCATTAGCAACAGTGAAATGCGCATAGGATCCAGCTAAACCCCTCAATAATCAATTTCAATGTATTTTATTAAAAAAATATTTTACTGAATAAGTAAAATATAATTTTGGGATTATTAGTGCGTTTACAAATTTTAAACTTAAATTGTAAAAATTCCCATAAAAACACTAATTACTAGTTATCCTATTTTCTGTTTGTTTGAAGTGCAATCTATTGTTATTCGTACTTAAATAAGTATAATTTTTACTAAAAAAAAAGTTAAATTAAATTTAGAATTAGTTTTTTTTCTGTATATGCGAAAGTTTTTTTTTCAAATGTGTTTAGCGAAAAATCTTCTTTGCAACATGACAAATCATGTTTGCGTATTATGTTTTACACGAAATCGTTATCAGCAAAACGCTTTGCCTTCGGACATGAGTTAATGCGAAATCATCAAGAAGCATCAATGACACACCATCATCGCCTCAATGCCAACACTGTGTTGTAAAAGCAAAATGCTTAATGGCCGACGATGATGATGATGATGATGATGATGCTTTCTAATTTTACAAGGAGGACCATGTGTTTATGTTTGTTATTTTGGTAATTTAATAAGATTGAAAAATTGCACCAAATACTACAATATTTAAGCTGTAAGCGAAACAGAACTATTTATTTAAGACATCTTACAAAAATTATTCGATTCTATTCAAAATATCTTATGAATATGTAACTCAAAGCACGCTGCGCTGCTTTCTTTGTCGTCTCCTTCCCAACAAGAACAAAAAAAACAATAGTGTATGTGTGTATGTATGTATTTCAAATCATTTGTTTTGTGGCATTATCGCCTTCTTAACAACATTTTTCTTCGCATAAATACATTTTGCCGCTGTGGCAGTTTCGCTAAGTCGCATGATGGAGTAGGAGAAAATTAGTTTTATACTTTGGCACTTCTGTCTTTGCATTAATTTGCTTGTTTAAGATGTTACCTTCCACAAATAGCCAAGATGAATTGTGATTTGTCTTATTCCTTATTCTTTTGGCCAGCATAATTACTAAAATTGTATTTCAAGTGTATCCAAGAGGGCTGCATGTGAAGACTAATAAATTCGCTGTAACAAAAAGTAATGCATATTGCCCACTTGCGCCATTAATAGAGATGATTCTATACTTTGTATATACTAGATATCCGCATTAAATCATTTATTTTTCAATTCACAGTAAATTTTAACAATAAAAATTCGTTTAAGTACAAAGCAAAACAAATCGAATGAAAGCCAAAAATATTTACCAAGGAATCTACACATGTTTTGCTTGAAGAAAATAAAAACATTATTTGAAGTGTTGCTTTCAAATAAAGAAAGTAATTGTAAAACAGCAAAATGTTTTAAATAAAACAAATCGTTAAGGCCCAAATATAATAGGAATAAGCGAACTTAAGCAACTGTGCGGTTACATATAAAACGTATGTGGCAAACTATAATGTACTTATGGAACTTTTCGTCAAGTTTCGTCAAATGTCATTTGCTTAAGTTAAGTGCACATTCCGTACGGAAGACACTGTTTTTGCATTTTTTTTAAACTCAAGCAAACAGCAGCAGAAAACATTCATTGATTTTAAATATTTTTTTATTGTTTCTTATTTTAAACTCAGAAAAAAAGCAAAAATTTTATTTTCATTCTTTGTTTTACAATACACGTCTACACACATACACTTGAGATTATTTATGTATGTATGTTCACTGTTGTACTTTTTGGTAGGCAAAACAAATAAAACAAGTAATAAAGTGGTGGATATAATTACACGTGAATTTTTAATAGATTAGGACATTCTAACAAGTTAATTTGATTGAATTGCATTCATTTAGTAGTTATAAAAAGAAACAAAATTACTAAAAAAAATTGAACAATACCTATGTGTGCAACTGTGGCTAAGGAATACTTAAGTGCATGTAAGTACATAGTGGACACCTTAAAGTCACATCTTAATTGCTTAAGTATTTGACAGACTTATCGTTCAATTCTGGCATTAGCTTAAGCCAGCATATTCATATTATAGTTGGGCCTTAAAAGTCACATCTGAATTGCTTAAGTATTTGACAGACTTATCGTTCAATTCTGGCATTAGCTTAAGCCAGCATATTCATATTATAGTTGGGCCTTTACTGTGATTTGTTTGCATAAGGGACAAAAATAGGTTTTTGTTTAATATAAAAACCTATCTTCCGCCGAAAAACATCAAAACTCGAATTTTTTACCCTACGTCTACACCTAATATATTTTTATCATGACATAAGTTAAATTCCATATAGAAAAAAGAGCTAACATAAAAAAAATTATTTTTCAATATAAAGTTTGACTTTTGTTACAATAAAAATATATCAGGTGTAGACGTAGGGTTACTGGGTAAAAACATTTTTAACAAAATAACAAAAGACCTTTAGACCTTTTCGCTTCCGATTTATATAAAATTTTGTAGGACTGATGCCTCTGTCATAAATAACTGCTGCTAGTGCGAAAGCTTGACTTATTATACGCGCTGATTCGCCGACTTTACGAAATTAGGTATATATATATATTTAAAACCACTTACCCTGGATCAGAGAAACAATCCGATCGGCTCACAGCCGGCTCAAGAACCGCCGCCGACGTTTAATGCAACTTCAAGCCGCCGCCGATCCATGCGGCTTGCCTCGACTCAAATTGCAGCCGGCTAATGATTTTTTGTAGTTGCAAATTTGTATAAATTATATTGAAGACATCAGCTGTTTGAATTTTTTTGTAGAAATGTGTTTAAAAAACGTATAAAAAGCAGCTGTAAGTGTCAGCCGGCTCAAGCCGGCTTATGAACCGCCGCTGACTATGTTGTCCTAAGCCGCCGCCGCAGACTTTTTAAGACGGCTTGTTTCTCTGCCCTGGATGTTCCATTGAGGTGTCGTGTTAAAGATCAGAATTTAACCTTTGTAATGATATGTGGTTATGAGTTTGATTTCCGACCTTCGAAGGTCAAACTTTACTGAAATAATGTTTCCGAACAATTTTCTCGAAAACATTGCATTTTTACAACTCTTAAAAAATATGATTAATAACTTCTTATCTTTACCAAGTTAAATTTTGTACGCTAAGTAGTTCATGAATAATTGAAAAAAAAATATAAAAAAATTGTAATAAAAATATCAAATTTTAAAAAAATGCACCTTATCAAAATACATACATACATACATATACATATGTGCCCTTAATTATGAAAGTGGTCTAAGTCATATACATATATCTCTGGTCGAGATATTTAGTGGATTACATTTGAACAAATCAAAAAATATTTTTAAATTATGCAAGATTTTAATTTACAGTTGTTGTAGTCTCAATTTATATAAACTTATTTAATGTTTATTAAATATTGAAGTTTTTTAAACATTTATTTCATATTTCGAGGCAAAAATGCATATGACTTAGACCACTTTCATAATTAAGGGTACATACATATGTATGTGTCTGAAACATTTTACATTTCAAAAACTAAAAACAAAACAAAATTAATATAAAGAGTTTTTATGAGAACTCTTAAAATTGTCATTTTTGCAATTCGGCAAACTTGCAAGACTTGTTTCATGAAGCCCTTTTTAACTTTTGCGCAAACAGTTTATGTAAATTTGAAACAAACATCAAAAATAATTTAATAAAAATTAAATAAGGCAATTTCAAACAATTTTTAATTTAAAAACATATTTATATACATACATATTTCTATAAAACTAAAAATGTTCTTTCTTAAGGAAACCAAAAAACCAAGAAGTTGTTTTTTGCAAAATGCACAATTGCACAGCTTAAGTTTACAAGTCAAAATTATTGGGCAAACTTAATAGGTTTGTGGAAATAAATTTCTATACAATTTTTGACATTTTATTTACAAGATTGTAAAAATGCACAATTGCACAGTTTGCGAGACTTTTGAATATTCTCATGAAAACCCTTATTATATTTCTTCTAAATTTGTAGGTAGAAATATTGTTATAAAAAATTATTTATGACGTGTCAATATAATCAGATGTAAGTATTGAGTTAATATCATATTAAATTTTACAATATAAATTTTACAATAAAAACATTGAATAAAGAATATAGGGAAAACATTTTTCAACAGTTACAAGTCCATTTTTCGGTGCCTGAAAAAGCTAAACTTCCAAGACGTAAGTTTTGCTGACTTTGTTTTTTTCTCTGGGATTTTTCAACGATTAATAATATTTACAGTGGTATAGTTAGCAAAGACAAGCACTGCTTGCGGTATAGCAGTTCATTACATTGATAATAATGTTATCCTTTCTATTTGATTGATAATACCGTTACCACTGTTATGAGGCAAGGCAGTATAACATTTGCTGAAAATCTACAGTTCTTACATTACATTTAATTGTAGGTAGTACAGTTCAATAACTTAATTTCCGTTAATAAACTGATGCTAACACAGTTTTTGTGTGAGAACGTTCAAATTTGAGTGTAGTGCTGCCCAGCTTTTCGCACTATTTTTAGTGCTTTTTAAAGACTCGAAACGCCAAATTTTGAGCCTTAGTGCCAAACTAATAAAAAGCACTACTAGTGCTTTTATGGAACTTGTGTATTTCTTAAAATTACTTTAATAAAAACTAGATGTACTTATTTTTTCAGTGTTAAGTATACCTTTTTCGTCCGATATATTTCATCAAAGATGATACTTTTGCCGAAATAGAGAATAGCTCAGAAAATATTAAACATTATTAGGCTTTATTCGTTTGTATTTTCACTCGTTTTTACGCTTTTTAGATATCAAAATTTCGCTTTTTAGTGCTTTTTTTAAATTTTGATGTGCTTTTAAAGCCAAAAAAATTGGCATCATTGGAGCTGCCACATCAGAGTTATTAGCAACATTATTTTATTATATTAATATTAGCTAGAATTGCTGGTGGTTTAAATTATACCACTCTGCACGTGTGTAAACATGTCGGTATACGTGTGTACAAAACAAAAAATCAAACAGAAAGTTGTCTTTTTTCATGCAAATTTAAATCGCTTCTTTAGTACTTTTATGCCAAGATTTACATATATTGTGCATATCTACACAAAATTACTTTTAAAACCAAAGTTCGCGGACGATAAGATACTTAAAAGTGTACTACAAAAAAATGTGTGCCGTATTTATATATAAGATAATATTCGCCGACTTATTCATAGCAACTAAACTTCAGTTCGGTTGACACATCGAATGCATTCAAAAGCTCACGTATCGAAATTTTTGAAAAGTCTTCCAGTACCTGTATTCTATAACTTATGACAAGTTTTCACATCGATAAAAATCAAGCAATTGTATTTGTTGTCCCGTTCTCCACAGCATATTACATATTTTTTTGCAAAACAAACATAATAAACTTTATCCTAATCAAAACATAAATAATAAAGGTTAGTTAGTACTAACTTTCCTACATAGTCGTTCAAAAATCACGAAAATTAGGATTCTCTTTTAAAGCTGCTACTCACTATCCTGAATAGTCGTTCGAGTTTTGAGAAAATGCAACCTTGATCGTTCTTGAAAGGTCTTATAAATAGTCATGTGCAGGACACTATTACATACATACACCTAGCCGCAAAATTCTACATACGACTTAATTTATTAAAACAATTGTAGTTTTTAAAATAAAATCATTAATTTTATCAACTTTTTTTATTTTAAAATAATGAGGGTATTCATTTCAGTTTTTTTCCTCGTTGGAAAAATGGAAAAATGTAATTTTTTACATCAAACACAGGGAAAAAAATTTTTTAATTTTTTTTCCTTGTGTTTGTTGCCAAAAATTAAATTTTTCCAAAGAGGAAAAAAACTGAAATGAATACCCTCAATAATAATAATTTAAACTAAATAAAAATAACACATTTTATTTAAGTAAACAATATTAAAAACAAGCATATAAAAATACAATTCAATATTTTATCCGATTGGAAAAGTGTACATACGATATATTGAAGGATTGTGTAGGATTGTTTTTAAATTTTAATAGCTTGTGAGTCCGTTTTTTAATAAAAAAAACTTCTCTAAGCCGTTTAGACATCGAGGAAATCAGATCTTTAGTTGTTTTCGCTGACACATTTTCCTATTTTTCCTTTAAAATTTTATTTATTTGAGATAGAGACGATGGCTGTATATTTCTGACGCCTCTGCGTGAACTAAGCCAAAAATAATCGATGAGTAAAACCCGGGATTTTTGGGATCTCGGGATTTTCGGGATCCCGGGATTTTTCGGGATTTTCGAGGTTTCGGGATCTACAATTATTTGGTAAAATAAATTATTTTTTTTTTAAAATATTACTTTAATAACAAATTTTATGCATTTTAAAAGGTTTTATGTTGATAATATTATATTGTCTTTAAAGTTAACAATTTTCTAATACGAGTATGAAATAAAAATCAAAATAATTTTTCTCATCTATTTTTAAGTTGATTAATCACATTTGATGTTAGAGAATTTATACTGAAAACCATAACTAAATATGAAAATTTGTTTTTGTTTTCAATATATGTATGTACATTTTTTCTATAATCCTAACCAAGGCGAGCACACATATGTACATACATATCTATAGACTTTTTAAAAACGAAACGCCTTATTCGGTAAATATTTCTTACGTTTACGTCAACCCGACCAAAAAAGTTTGAACTTTACTTGTATTGTATTCTGCTTCATTGTTAAGTCCTAATTCACAATATGCAAGTCTTATTGCTAAGCTGATTAGTTTCCTAGAAGAGAGAGAGAGAGATGAGGGGAAACGTTAATGTTCCCCTCGTCTCTCTCTTCTACAAACTAATCAGCTTAGCAATAAGACTTGCATAGTGTAAATTCCGAATGAGTGCTGTCAATAGTACTTAATTGTTACCGACAAGTAGGTCATTGCTATTTTTTTATATTATTTGTTACCGTTTAAAATTATTCCTCGGGAAAAATTTCTGGTGGAATTTTATTCATAATTGCTCTCATAATATAGATTAAGACGGAATAAATTTTTGAAACTTATGAATTTTCCAAATGTTATTTCCCATACAAAGCTCATATGCTTCTTTTTGTTTTCAAAATAATAATTAGTTTTATATTGTGGCTCCTTTGATGAAAAGAACCGTGAGAAAGTAGTTAATTTATTTTTCTCTTGTTGTTAATTTATAAGAAATATGTCACGAATAGTCATTAAGTTGTTAAAACTGCACGTATAAAGTTATATGGGACTTTTAAATATTATAAAAACTACCATAAAATCCACGAAAATTTTAATTTATAAATGGTTTTTTGTATAAAAATTTCTATGAAATCCCGAAAAAGAAATCCCGGGATTGAAATTTTTTAAATCCCGGGAATGGGGATTTGTCAAATCCCGAAAATCCCGGGATTTCGGGATTCGGGATTTCCCGTTTGGCATCCCTAGTTCACATATCGAATGCATTCAAAAGTTCACGTATCGAAATTTTTAATAAGTCTTCCTGTATTCTGTAACTTATCAAAAGTTTACGCGTCGATAAAAATCAAGCAATTGTATTTGTTGTGCTATTCTCCACAGCCTGATTCATATAAAAACTAAAATAGCGGTTCAGAAATATCATTGAAAAACTAAGGGTTTTCTTACTCAATCTGTGTTTCACCGAAAAGTTTTCGCCAAAGTTGCGAAGCAAAGGTACAAGTTTGATTTACATCGGCTATTAATTAGACTACAGAGTTTGTATTAACTTAAGGAAAAATTTATGTTTTTAAGCTAGTACATACAACAGCTGAAGCCGGTTTGACAACAGTAATAAAGTTAATTGGTAATATTGCATGTTTTTTGCACAACAAACAAAATAAACTTTATCCTAATCAAAACATAAATAATAAAGGCTAGTATGCAGGATAGAGGTTACCAGTCTTAAAGGAGAATCATAGTTTTCGCGTCTTATGAGTGGATCACACACGGCAATTTTTATTGAGTAACTATTGAATTTATTGGCGAACGAGGAGAAGATATAACAATTCAAGTACATATCAGTGTTGTCAGATATGGGGATATCTCGTCAAACGTAGCTACAAATTTTTTTTGTGGTGATGAAAGTTATGAAATGGCGATTGGCGATTTACTTGGTGATATATTTACATACATATTGTTACCTAAAAATATTCCTACAGGGTTAATGCAAAGAACTATCTAGAAGTATTTAGCTAAAGCAACAAACGTACACACCAGAGATCTGCGACAATACATAACACTCGCGAGCGCACTCGCTGTTTACTATTTGATTTGTAGTCTCGAATACTTTGAAGAACTCGTTTTCATTGATTTGTTGTTTTATTCGCTCATTATTCATATAGAGCAAGCCTCATGAACGAAAATGTACACAATAATACATCCACTCAGAGCAAAGTTTCTTAATTTTTATATTTTCGTATTAAGTAACTTCTTTGTATTCAACTACCACGACTTTGGTGTTACGATCAGCTTGTAACAACTTTTACCTCATATTCATATGATATATGTATATTTGTGTATTACTATTCAACAGTCACAGCAGCCGCGGCTGCCAGATTTGATTATTTGTTGTAGGTTTGACGATTTTACCCGTTCTGATGATGTAGTTTAGTCCCTGTTTTATTATACATACATATATTTCAATATTATTTATTTTAAGATCAAAGATCAAAACTTATGGTATACTTGTCTTAAATTTATATTAAAAAAATAAAGGGAAAAACAAAATTTAATTCAAAACTACTGTTTATAAAATATCAAATATGATTTTAGGCAATATTTTGTGGCAAATTTTTTTAAAATGAATTTAAAAACAGCAAACTGTTGAACGATTAGCTTTTGAGTTTAAATATTACCCGCTAATGAAAAGGCACATTCCGATGCAGCGTTGCTTGCCGGTATTGAGCTGAGCGAATTTGCATAAGCGAGGATAGTATTTTTAATATTCGCCCCCACTGCATTAAATCAAAGTCATCAGTCATATTTACTGCTTTTTTGCTATATTTTTCTATTTCATCATTTATAGATTCTTTCAATGCATTTGAAGACGTATTTATCGTTACATAAAAATCTGCTCCTTTTAAAATCATAAGTCTGTTGCATTCGTAAAATATTTTAATTAATATTTTCTATGAAAAATGTTCTTATAATACCTTTTAAGTATATTTTATTTCATTATAAATTTAGCCCTACATATTTACTTAAATATACAATTGTTGATTTTTTCCCAAATCTTCTGGCAACGTTGCTTTCAGTAATAATACGATTGACGAATGCTGAGAGTAAATACTTATGAACTCTGAGAACTATTACTCTTGTTATTAATGTGTGTGTCTTCAAAATTCCTACACACAAATTTGTTGTGTTGGTTATCAGATATTCGAAAACTATTACCGAATGTTGAAGAAAAATATTTAGGAAACAATACTAAACTGACAAGGTGAATAAACTTCATTGTGTTTAAAATTTAAAATTTGTAAACGCACTAATAATCCCAAAATTATATTTTACTTATTCAGTAAAATATTTTTTTATTAAAATACATTGAAATTGATTATTGAGGGGTTTAGCTGGATCCTATGCGCATTTCACTGTTGCTAATGCAGATCATCAGGGAACCTTTACCCAAAGTTTCTTAGAACAACTAGAGTTATTATGTTATAAACTTTCATTTAAATAAATGAGAAGCTCAACAACAGGCTCGTATGTTCCAACACAAATTTTTACGAGTATGGCGACAGATACCAAAAAAATTTGCTGTGTTAATTACACCGCAACTTGTTTTAAGCGAGTATCATATATCATAAAAACAGGTACTCATTGCAGTTCTCTGGTACACACATATTTACGTGCAAGCACTATAGCAACAACAATAACTGCGTACATAGCTACAGACATACACGTATACAAATAAAAGTGCGAGCACTTATGGTAACCACCCTATACTACCAGTAGCACACCGCATTACCAACATATAAGTCGTTACTTTGAAAAGTCAAAAACTAACGGCCAATCGAACCACCTACAAACATCTAGAAACGGCAACATGAATTTTCCCGATTGTGCTAGAAGACTGTTTAATCATCTGGCTACCAATAAACATAAACGCCTAAAAAGCCACATCTTTGTGCGGTAATAGTTTCTTCCAGTTGCTTTTACTAAGTACATAAATGAATGTTATTACGCTATCTATTAGCGAACATTCCAGATCCGGCTGATGTAGTATAAAATAAGGTGGAAATTAGTGGAGTCAACATCGTAAAAGACCTCGTGCGGTGGATAATAACGTTAAGAAGTAAATAAGAAAAGACAAGTTGTAATTTGCTTATTCGAGAATAAAAGGAAGTTCAGTCGCAAATAAGAAAATCGTGTGTTAGTTAGTTCTTATTTTTGAGCAATCAAAAGAACTCACAAACTTAATAAAATTTAAACGTAACAATATGAACTCCTTGGGGATATTTTTCGCTATATTTTTACGATTTCAATCAAATAGAATAATGTTAAATATGTGAAAATTTTTATTTAAGGAATTTTTCTGCAACCTAAAAGATTTCATGAAAAAATTTCTAAATATTTTAAATCTTAATATCAAGCAAAATCTTCCGAATTTCAAGAAGTGTAAAAAGAAGATCACAAAAGACATGTTAGATTTCACGACATGATATATTTTGCAAATGCTTTACCACACCGAAATATTCTAAAACAAACGCTAAAAAACACTGTTGGCAAGACATTAGTTCAGTTGTTTTTCTTGCCAACAGTGTTGTTTAGAGTTTGTTTTAGAACATTTCGCTGTAATAAAGCATTTAAAAAATCTCTCATATCTTGAAAGGTCTTATAAATAGTCATGTGCAGGACACTAATACATGCATACACTTAGTCTACATACGACTTAATTTATCAAAAAAAATTTTAGTTTTTAAAGGAATATATTGTGTAGGATTTTTTAACACTTTAATAGCTTATGCATCCGCTTTTTAATAAAAAACTTCTCTAAGGCTGAGTTTACATCTGCCATTTCTTGTGTCTCATTTGCCCAAAAAAGCGTAACCAACTAATTAGTAATGAAAAACTGCTTGATTCAGGCATGTATTTATTGATTTAAACAGTTTGCAATCATTTTGGATTCTATAAAATTGTCTATTAATTATGTATGAAACTTTTTAACTTAATAAATACATGTCTGAATCAAATAGTTTTTCATTAGTAATTAGTTGGTTACGCTTTTTTTACGCTTGTGTGGCATTTGGCACACAGATGTAAACCCGGCTTAAGCCTTTTAGACATCGAAGAAATCAGATCTTTAGTTGTTTTCGCTGACATATTTTCCTATTTTTCTTTAAAACTATATTTATTTGAGATAGAGACGATGGCTGTCTATTTCTGACGCCTCTGCTTGAAGGAAGCCACAAGTAATCGATCAGATTTAAATCTTAGGACTGTAGAAGATGTGGCAGCTTCGGTTTTCCCTAATAAAGAAGCCATTCTTTAAACAGCCTTAAGTTATTCTTGAGTTGAATATCATGCATAAATATATATTTATCTTTAAGGTACAATTCGTTCACATTTTGATAAAAAAAAATTTTTAATTCTTCAACCCCATCAGCACGTACGCACTCCCACACCATTACGGAGACCCCACAATGTTTGACAATACTGCACACGTTTTATTATTCAAGTCAATATTAAATTTTATCCATGTTTTTGGTCGTCCATCGTTTCAAAATAGGTTGAACTTACCAAAACTTAGATTTATTAAGATGGACGTGTTTGTACTCCAAAGCATAAGTATGTACATACATACATACATATGTACATACATATATCGTTTAAGTTTTGTTTATGGGACTTATGTATGTCCTTTTTCTGGCAATACACGTCTATAATCCAACTTTCTTTAAGCAACGACGAATTGTAGTAGCATCTACAAGAATTCCATAATTAGTTTTAAGGCCCCCATTCAGTTTTCTGCTGCTTCTCTTTGTATATTTCGCAATTTATCCCAAATTTTGCGCCTTAAGGCCTGTCCCACGATGTCACTAACGTTCGACTTGTCGCACACTTACATTCAAAACAAAAACAAATTTTTAAATTTTGTTGTTGTTTCCAATATAACTGTGCGACAAGTCGAACGTTACTGACATTGTGAGACAGGCCATTAGTTTTTTATCAAGCCTTGTTGTTCGTCCCAATAGTGGCAAACTTTGATTCTTTTGTAGTTTTAATGATAATTAGGATTGTAAATTTTAAAAAATTAAAGATTTGTCCGGCCTTTGTCATTTAATTCCCTTCATTTGAAGACTGATTACTAATTTTTCGAACGTCGGTCTATATTTCCTTATTTTTTCGCCCATTTTTTCAACTACTACTAATAATCAGAGCAAAATTTAAGCAAAATCTAACACATATTTTTAAAACATGACTAATACCCGTATTGTAACCTCTGTGACAGTGACAAATCTATAACAAAACTGAGGTGAATGACTTTTTGTATATTTTTGGTATTCTGAAAAATATTGTCACGAATAAAATATAACAAATTTGTCACCTTATCAAAAGCACATAACAAAATAAAATATTTTTAATTTTCCTTTTGATTTGCTTTTTAGGTGTGAGAATTAAGGAGAAAAAAGCGTGATTATTGAAAAATTGTCAACATCTTATGCTAAATTAAGACAATTCCTTTGTGCACTTTTTCAGCATAACTTACAAGGACTAATAACTTTTCACTACCAATATTTGGCAAAGCAACAGCAAAACCTTAAAATAGAAAAATCTAAAATCTGCAACAATATCAAAGAAAGAAAAAAATGCTATAAAAGTAAAAAACTAAAGTTTTTAAGTTGAAAAGTGGTCTTAATGAGGTACATGTGTACATAAATAGGGCACCTAGACACGTTCAGGTCATATTGATGTGTTCCAGCTTTACCGTAGATACAATTTTCCCAAATATTGTTAGCAAAAAATTTGGAGTTCCTTGAAAGTTATTCTGAAAAATTAAAAAAATGTTCCTTAATTTTTGCAAAAAAAAGTATAAGAAATAATTTTTTGGCATAAGATGTTAAGATTTGTTTGGTAGAAGGTTTAATACCCTCTGGTAGTATTATCAAACCCATGTATGACCCCGGCTCATCTCATAAAAAAATAAAATTTATTACAAATTTTTTTATTATTTTTTAATAAATTTATTTTCAATTTGACATACATAAATCTCACCATAGTTATTGAAAGCTTTTTTGAGATTTTAAAGCTTTTTCTTGTCATATGAACAACAGTATATGTAGGTACAATAACAAATTTATTTTAAAATATAGGTATAACAAGAAACTTACAAAATTTATTAGAATAGAATAGAATGTAGTGTAATGTTATATGAGCTTTTACTAATTTTAAATACATTTAAAATCTAATTTAATAATTTTTTTCTTAAATATTCATAAATAAGCAAGTTAATTAATTTTTTAGATATATATAACGTTGAAACAATACGAATAAAGTTCAATGCTATCTGGTTCCCTTAAAATTAAATTTTTTTATGTTATGCACAACTCTGCACTAAAAGGTTAGCATGCAAGTTTCAAGACAGTCGGGCATTTGTGCGAAATTTTCGTTGATAATACGTACTTGCTTGCATGCAAGATACTTGCATGTGTAAACGCACGGTCATCAAAAAAGTAACAGTGATTTTTTAGATTTTTTATCTCGGAGTTATAAAGTGGACTCACAATGCTCAAGATACAATATTTTACAAAATTAAACATTAAATAAAGATTATGAATAAAATACCTATATGAAATAGCTAATATCGTATGTAGAGTTTTGCGGCTAAGTGTATATACTACATGCATATGTATGTACATAAACAATCAAGAGCAAATTTAAAATTGTGTCAAAAAATAGCAAAGGCTAAAACAAGAACCGTGAATTAATTTTTTATTGGAATTTTTATTTTAATTTAAGAAATCATAAAAAATACAAAATTCAAAGTTTGTCTTGTTTTTTATTTTATCCAAAAAAAGGAGTGTTTGTAAAAACACCCAAGAAAAAATTATTGTAGCAACAACAAGAACACGAACACAAAAAATACCGGTGAATGTAAGCAGAGCAGCCAGCCTCCACTTCGTCTCACACACAGCAAAAAAAAGCTATACAGAAAAAACTACTTTACATGAATTTCTTTTTGTTATTGTTGTTTTGAAGAAAAAAAAGAGACAAAAGGGTTGCCAGTTGGAACACACAACCAAAACACATGAAAAAGTTATGTTCTGAGGCTGCCAGACACTTTTCTATTAAATAACTAAATACCCACAAAATTCCCGAATTATAAAACACGATTCTTATGGCCTGTTTCCCACCTGCGAAAGAAAACGTTCGACTTCCAATTTATATTGAAAACAACAATAAAATATAAAAATTTGTTTTTGTTTTCAATATAAATTGCAAGTCGAAGGTTTTCTTTCGCAAGTGGAAAGCAGGCCATTAAACACATTTCAATATTTGCAATATACCTTTTTGTACATATTAGTTAAGAATATATTTTCTTGAAAAAAATTTTTTATCTCCTGAAGATTTTAAGAAACTGATAACGAAATATTGAAAAGAAATAAAAAATCAACTAAAATCTTACAAAAAAATTACCTCGAGCTTAACAAACATAAAAAATAAACAAATAAATCAATAATGCATTCGTGCTGGTAAAAATAATTAATGCTTGAGTTTCTTAGTCCCCAAATTTGCACCGTACAATAATAATACTATTTTGAAAGTGTATGACGGCAGAAATAAAAATTTGTTTATTTAGACCTTAAACCGATTAAGCACATAGCTTATGAGATGAAATATATAATTTATGACAACGGTACCTAATAGTACCCAATTAAGCAAACTCTTGTGGAACCGACAACAAGCAACGTCTAACCTTCAATGTAATCTATAAAGTACATATTTTGACTATTGTGCAGATTATTATTTGTTAAGATTATAAATCAACAATACACGTTCAACACTAAAATCTTTGATTTGAAATATAGAAAATAGAAAGCTTTAACTCTGTCTTTCACAGCCATTTTAGAAATTACTCAAGCTGCTGCAAAAATTGGTGCCTGCTGGTTAAATAGTTTTTTATATATCGTATGTACATATGTATAATATAACTAATAGAAGTACAGTTACTTAAGAAATAGGGGTTTTTCATATATTAAAAATTTTATATTCAAGAAATTTTGAAATAATTGATTTTGCTGACAATTCATCAATATTTCGGGAAACACTAGACAGAGTTATAATTAATCAGGTATGTCACGCAATTTTAAATTGATTTTTGTTTGTTTCTCAGGCATTTTGAAATTGTTTATATTCTTAAGGTAATCCAGAACTTAAAAGAAATTTCGGTATTTTATAAAAAAACATGAACAATTATTGGATAAATTTGATCAGTATTTCTTAAAATAGTCTTAAAATAAATATAAAGAGTACATCACAAATTTGTCTAGGTTGTATTTTTCACATGGATTTTAATCACAATCTTGGATATACTCGTACATATGTATGTAGATAGTTCAAAAAGTTTACCACTTTCATTCCATACTATTCACTACATGTACAGAATTTAATGCCATACCATACCACCCAGATACTTCGATCACTTCCGTCCTATCACAACCAAAAGTATAGCTAGTTGGAGCTGAGTTCACCATTGATATAACTAATAATTTTGGATTTTTAGATTTTTTTAAACTGATATTACGCACTGTTTTAAGCGTTGCCTTAAAAATAACTTTTGCAGGAACTTGGTATGTAACATTAAGTTATAAGAGAAATATACTGCCTTATGCACAATGAAGAACTGGCATTAACTTAATATATCATTAAATCACAGTTCAATGATAAAAATAACAAGGCTAACTTTACATATCTTGGTTGTATTTACAGATATCACTGGAAGTTTATATACGGCATTCTTTGCGGCATTCTTTGCGAAATTACTCTCAATATTTTCCACATTATTTCTGATTTAAAGTGATTATTCAATCAACCTTTTTCCAATAATCTTATACTCGTATTTACCATTTATTGAACTTCAATCTTAATTGTGTCAAAAGATAACCCATTATATGTATAATATTTAATCTTTTTCTGCTTCTTTGCAAGTAATGCTCTGGACTAGGGGTTAGTGCATTGACTGCAAGGCAAATGCAGATCGTCGACAGGCTAAATTCAATTTCTTATCAGACTCAGTCATATCAATATCATTAATTTTTTGTAAATAACTAGAGTATATGCTAATGCACACCACAGCGCTCTTATTCGTCAGTATTTGTATATATATACTAGTTTAAGCTACATATGTATGTGCAGTAGTCTAAAATAAGAGGATAGCTTAAAACCAGAAGTGCTGCAGTGAAAACTTAATGCACATAGCAGAATTTCAGAAACAAAAATAAAAATTAAAAATTTTAAAACCCCCCGAATATATCTAGAAAAGATGTGATATATTCTAAGCGGCTGGACCGATTTTCTTCAAACATAGCTGAGAACACTCTCGATTAAGTTACCTTTTAAGCAAAATAACTAAATCAAAATCTATCCAGCCGTTTGGCCTGTACGTGAACACGGACAGACACACAGAACAAACTTATAACACCCGTTTTTTTAGTGGGGGGTTAATAAAAATAAGCTACACAGAAAAAACTAATTTTCAATTTAATTTTAAAATTCTCTGAATGAAATCCTAGTTTTTGCAATTTAGGTCTAACAAAGAAATTTGCAAATACAAATGCAAAATGTTTGCCAAATTTCGAAACTCCGGAATATTTCATTCAAAAAATTTTTAGTTAATATAGAAATGAAATAAAAGAAATAACTGTTCTATACAGTATGGAATTTCTATACTGGAACAGATATCTTCGCTTAAAAATTTTGTAACAAATGTTGTTTTATATTAATTGTATGAACTAGAACATTTCATTCAATACTGCGTTTTTTTTTTGCTGAAAACAAAAGTGGAACAAACTATTTACTGTAGCAGCAAAAAGTATTTATTGAAACTACATTTTATTTCAAAGAAACTTTTTATTGAAAATTTTTTGGCTGTAATTTTTTCTGTGTACACTTCTCCAGTACTAGTTAAAAATCTCCTTTATTTTGTGTGTTTGTACTTCAAAATACCACTGTACCTATTGTGAAGCTCTCTTCAATTATTTCTTAATTTTTTTATTTACTACATGAAGACACATTAGATAAGCTAAAGATAAGGAGGGAAACCCTACTCATAGAAGTCGATATTGACAATATAAGTGGGCTCCCATTGTCAGCCTGCTGGAGACGCAATGAGCCCATCGCGTTATATCGAGAACCCATTGGCATCGCCTAAACCTAAACAAAACTTAAAACTTCCTGAACTTCACAAGGAAGCACTTGAGAAATCTCTTGGCCACACAGACCGGCCACTGCAATTTCGAGACCCATCCTTAACGTATAGGTCTCCCGTACAATGATTACTGCTCAAATTGTAATGATGAAGAAGAATAGGAAAGCATCTCGCATCACCTCCAGATAAACAAGTCGAGGCGGCAGGGCAGTAGTTTGTTGACCGGCGGCGGGCCGCCGATAGAATTTTCAACGGCTCAAATAAGTATATGAATTTTTAAAAAGAAAATAAAAATTTAAACTGCCGATGCGGGCCTATACAATCCGGCGCCGGCTTGATAAATCGAAGAATAACCGGCGCACACAGTGTTCGATTTCAGAAATTAGAACAAAAATAAAAAATAAAGTTGATTTAAAATTTAAATTGAACACACTATTTGCAAGTGAAGACCCAGACTAGCTTAAAACTATATGAGTTTTTTATATTTTTCACCTTGTATGCTTATAACGGTACTTTAAATTACATGTTAAAAGTAAAAAATAAAAAACAAAAATACTTGCGTATTTTATGCAAATTCAAAAGTATATAGAAGGCATTGTAAGTGCGGTATTAACTTTTTTTATTAAATTTTATTCTTGGGCTTTTTTTTAACTAACACACAAAAACACATTATTTTTTAATGAATGGTAAGTTTTTTATCAAGTGTTAAGCTAAGTGAGTTTTTTTTTTGCATTTATTACGGAACAAACTAACCTTGTCAGGCGAAATCTTTTGATTTCACCACCACATCCATAAACATTTCTGTTATCTTTCAACCTTGCTGTTATAGATTTTATATCAAATTCCTGCCCCTTATTTTTTTTTTTCAAAAATATAACATGAGCACAAACTCAGAATAAGTTATTATAATATTTTTATATTATTATTAATTTATGAAATTTCTTTTACTTTTATTATTGTAAAATATGTGTGAACGTAACTTAAAAATATATACTTTTTGAACACCCCAAATATATAAATAAATTGAACATAAACAAATTTAATATTAAAATACAAAAAAATTAGGACTATATCTTAATTATTTACAAATTTATGATTTTTGACCTCCTAACTTCTGAAATCGAACACTGTGCGGCGGCGCGCCATCAGCTTCTACTTGCTTCTCTGAGGACTTCAGTCTGCGTGCGCCTCCTTTGCAGAATATCATTTAGTATTCTGTCCGAGTTATCGGAAGTAGGACTCAAAAACCTCAAAAACTCTTTATATTAGTAGCAGCGGCTGCCATTGCCGTTAAGCCCATTATATGGCATTTGTACACACTAGACCCTTTCCTGACCCACTTCTCTTTTTTCCTCAAGTAAATATTCATCTATATTTTCCCCTTTCTTGCTTTCCCTTTCTGTACTACTTTTAATTTACAGGTATCACAAAGGGATCATCTTATTGGACGAAAGATTTAATTTTTTACCAGCAAACTGCTAACCTAACCTAACCTACTTATGAACTAGCTAGTAAAATTTATTTATTTATTTTTAATTATTAATAGTAAATAAATTTACAAATTAATATTAAAAGTATTTACAGTGGTAGTGGTAGTTATACTTTTGCTATACTTAGGATTAAAATATTTATCTTTATCTGAAGGGTATCAATATAATGTTTAAATGTTAAGGATTAAATTATTTTTGTGAACTGAATCTTAGGTGTTTTGTCGATATACTATTCGGTAGTGTTTTATGATAAAGTTAAAGGTAAAACTATAATTTTTCACAATTTTTCACAGTTTTTTTGCTTAATTGTAGTGCCTTTGTATTATCAATGACCAGGTCTTCTGCTTCCAGTTAGCTCAAAGCAAGTTGCTTTTTTGGTCCTAAATAAATATTTTGTGAATATTTATTGAAGATAATATATGTATGTATTTTGCAACTTTTTAACAAAAATTTAAAATACATACATACATACACATGCATGATACGCCAAAAAATTTCAAGAGTGAATAAAAATGTTTAGATTTAGTTCAATATCGAATGCCGCAATTTACTCCCGGGCTTTGCGGTCCACTTTTGGGATCTGGCAGCACTCCACACTCTGCATGAATAAAAATGCACACAACAAAACAAGAAAAAAACGTAAACACAAACCAGCGACAGCGACAAAAAATTTTAACATGCCAACAACAACTACTATAAAAAAATAAGCAGAGCCAGAATTAATTGAGAGCACTACGAAGGTTAATATACCTATACTGCTTTAACCTTCAAGAAGTGATCGGCCAGTAAATAATGCTTTCCTTTTTTGCAATTGTTGCGCAGTAGCTGAGCTGGTATAGAAAAAAATTCAATTACTCTTCAAAAGATTTTTTTGTTGCTACTCTGCTGACAGTTAAGTTTTTGCTATGCCGTAGTGAACATTATTGAATTAATTTGTAAACGACAGACGGACAAACAAACTAAAAAACCAATTGTTTTTATAACAAAAAAAAGTACACAGAAATTATTTGGAATTCTTTGTAAAAAAAGAAGAAAATTCTAAATAAAGAAAATAAGTATTGCTTCCTATAAGAAAGAGAAAATTTTTTATTGCAAATCAATTGATTAAGTATTAGATAAACGGAAGGAGAGGAAAAAGGAAAGAATTAAAAGAAAATAATTTTTTAGATACAAATTAAATCAAGTGAATTTTTTGGTGCGCGGCCATTTTTTGTGTGCCTGCTTTAAATTTCATCGTCGTTTGTGTCGAAAAAAACCCGAACAAGGCAAAATAAAAAGTATAAAAAAAGATTTTGCAAGTGACGAAGTTTTTTGTTCGTTATAAAATAGTGCAAAAAAGAGCGCAAATTAAAGAAACAAGGAGGAAAAAAATTGTGTATGATGATAATAAATAAAACATGTGTGTAATTGAAAATTGCTTAATTATAAAAAGAATTGGAGAAATATACATATGAAGCCAACAACAAAAAAGTACAGAATATAATAAATTTTAAGTAAATTTTGAAAAAGAGATTGTTTAAAGTGATGTAAAAGAATAAAAACGTGGAAAATCAATAAAAAAATTTTAAACACACACACAAACATTATTTTCTTATAGGCGAAAAGTACCTGCTGCCTTCCCTTCTAGGCCGCCATAAATTAAATTCAAATATTTTTTAACAAGGATTTAGTTTTCTATTAGGGCTTTTTAAAGATATTGGAACACGTGCTTCAACCCCATAAACATTTATTCAATTGAATTTTAATCGGTTAGTATAACTATGCACATATGTATGCATATATTTAGTTATATATATTTACATACTTTCATTTTATATTTAGTATTTAAAAGGCTATTGTAAAACTTTATTGAATTGTATTTTGTAACAGAGATGAGCAAAAAGGTACTTTTTAATTGTGTAAATTTTATTGAACTATTCTTATTGTCAAGTAGTACTTATCGGTCCTCTGTTGCAACATACATGTACTGTAAGCGTCAAAAGAAACTATGCACCTGGTTCACTTATGTATATCAAAAGTTTTATTTCGGTATTGAAGAATTAAAGTTTTTATAACTTTATTGTGATTTACAAAACATTATACATACATACATACATACAATGCTCTTAAAATAAATGAATAAAATACCTTAACACTAAAACAACCGTTGAAACAAAACATGTTTACATGTTTACATTAAACGTCAAACTATCTTATCTTATTTCCTTCATTTTTAACCAAAGGATTATTTGTTTGTTATCTGCCCACCTACCCACATTATTTGGTTACATATGCACATAGTTATTAATTTATTTAAACTTAAATATATTATTTCTGTATATACATTATTATCTTGTCATTGCACTGTAATCTATGCTTAACTAATCGTATATGGCCCTTTGGGCTCGATTAGAAAATAAATGAAATGAAATGAAATACACTGCATTTTTAATGCAGTATTCAATATTCAAAGACAAATAATAACTACTACTCTTCTTGTAGCTTCCAAGCACTAATTCCATCAATTTATTTATTCCTTCCATTGACTTTTTTGATCACTTTCCCTGCAAATTTCCTTTAGAAGGTTTTTGCTGATTATGTTTCTTTTCCTGGAATATATGTCAAATGTCTTTCAGAAAAGTCCAATTAATTACATTGAGGTACGGCGACTTTAGAAGATATTCCAGTTATTTTGATGTGTGATACAACAACAATTCTTTAAATATTTTGGCGATCGGAAGAGATTTTTTGTCCTGTTGGGAGATGAATCTTCGATATAAATTGAAATTCTCTAATCAATGCTCCGAATTTTCTTATAGAATATTTGAGTAGTTTGTTTTATTCATTAATCTGTCGTCTGTAAAGCGTTCCCGGCTTTACAGACCTCATTAGATCCTCCAAACTAGATAACGATCCGACGCACACTGCAGTTTTGGTGATATATTGGCTGCTTTATTGTGCTACACGACAACTTTATAGCCCTCCCTGAACCTCAGACATTAAGTCCATAGAGCATGCTATGAATATAATGATGGTTGGGTAAGAAAGGAAAAAATTACTGGCAAGATCAACAATTTTATACACATGCAGCAACACAAGCCAATTAGAAAGAATGCAAAAACTACAAAAAAAAAATGTGATCGATATACTCATATTAATACAATGCTAAATAATCTGAAATGGATGACTGTTAAACAAAGATTGGAATTCAACACTTTAAAATTTATTAGAAAAATTAAGCAAGGGGATTCTCCGGAATATCTATGTGAACAAATAAAATATGTGGGTGAGAGCCAGCCATACAGTCTTAGAAATGCAGATGATTTTCGAATTTAAAGGGTTACGTCAACACTAATGCAAAAAACATTATTTTACAAGGAGCTTCAACTATTTAATTCTTTGCCAAATAATATGAAAAATGAAAGAAATAATGTTTTTATAAAAAAATGTGTAAATTTTGTGAGATTTAATCAACACTCATTTAATGTTAATTAATTGGAAAATAATTGAATGTGTACAATATCTATGTATGTAAAATATAAAGTATTTTTAATACTAATAATAATAATAAAAAAATAAAAAAAACAACAACGTTAAAAAATGCTCATAAAAGCTTATGGCCAGAATAATGCCTTCTGGAACGCCAAATTTTATGCCGTCAATGCCAAATTGTTTATAAACTGTCGTAGGGAGTCCGAATGGGATAACAAAATACTAAAATTTTATTTGTTTTTAAAGTACCTATTTATTTATTTTAAAGTATCTCAACATTTATTTAAACTTTTGTTCACCCAATATTATGGTATTTTTAAAAAATTACCGTTATATGTGGGCTTAGTTAAAAAACTTTTTATATTTATTACTTATCAATTAAGATACATAAAACTGCAACGTAAAAGTTTTCAAAAAAACTTTAGTTTTCTTGAAACTACTGATTTGGGGTGTGTATTTACTGCCGTAGAGTCTGAACACAATGAATTATTGGTCTGCGGTTTTCCATACAATTTTGAGGTAAAAATCCGCTTTGCGGGACGGAATAAAATTAAAATGTATTTTATTTTCATTGCGAACTTTCTTATTCTCTCAATTTTTGATACTCTTTCTCTTGCTGACGTTGCCGCAGTTTTTCTGTGTTCACAACATGATTTTGAAATTCAAATGTTAATCATTTTTTATTTTTAGTTATAAAAATGCATGCACAAAAAAATTAATAAAAATTTAAACAAACAATGACATTTTTGCACAAAATAAATAACGATTTGGGAATTAAAACTGCATCATTAACTCATAAATCCCACTTTTTGAGTTATGACCAGCGTTGTTAACCTTGAAATTTCAAAAAGCACCAAAATGGTGAAAAACTGACATTAAAAAATGGACCAAGTTTAGAATTGCTTTTTTATTCAAAATGTTTTTCGAATTAATTTTGCATAAAAAGTAGTAGTACTTTTGTACTAAAAATTTAACAATTATAAACAGACATTTACAGTTCAGGGTTTTTAGAAATAAAAGCAAAAAAAAAAAATTTGTATTCTTTCTAATTAGATAATACATATTTTTAATTTCATAAATTATATACAAAATTTTTTTTAAAAAGAGATCAATCAATGATTCAAAATTATTAATAATGCAATACCTTTTTATCTTTATATTAAAATATTTAAGAAAATTTATCGTGACAATACTTTGCTTTTGCTTTTAACAGACTCTACAGCAACTTTTACTACAAAACAAATACCTACTATGAAAATCTTAAACGGAGAGCAAATTTCATATACCTAATAAATTTTTTCTTTTACGTAATACCTACCAATTATCTACAACACTGTTTAATTTTGTGCATAAGATTTGGTACATCTTCGTTGTTTTGTTCTTATGGTGTGGTCCTTAAAATTTATTGTAAATATATTGCACTATTGAATGAAATACCAAAATCTCCATTTTGTTTTGTTTTGCGTTAAAGTGACGTCAATGTCGAATATGGCAAGTAGCAAGCAAAACGTATTAGTTACAGAACATGTATAAATAAGTTTGGCGATTTGCACCTTACATGCGATTTGATAACCATGCGGTTGACAGGAAATGCCTGTTAGACTTTTTTTTAAATAAAATTTACTCAATCTTAAATTCAACTTTTGATAATCAAGAATTTCAGTTTCTATAATTGTTATTTTATTGTATCTTTGAAATAAAAACTGGATTATTTTCTTTTAATTTATGAGTTTAACTTAGGCTTTATGTCGCGCTTGATAAAAATTTATTCTCAAGTGGTCGTCACTGTTTCAACAAAATGAAATAATGTACCTATAATGAATTTTACACAAAGGTGGTTCAAAGAAATTTTTTAATTCTGCTTACTTCAATTTGTATCTCTGTTATTTTAGATTTTTTTAATTAATAATTAAATAACTGATGTCAACAAAGAAGTTTTACCCCAATAGATAGACATGATGATGGTATTTCCCCCAGTAAAAAAATACAGTTCAACTTTTCTTGCCTTCAAAATACCCCACATTAATTAATAATTAAAATATTTCATTCTATGATAAGAATTGAAATCAGTATTTAAATATTTTTTAAATTCATAATTTTTTCTTAATAAAGTTGCACAATTAGATTAGTTTCGTTAAATACATAAGTACCTACTTACATATTTACGTACCCAAAAGTTTCCACTCTGGTGCTATTTTAGTATTATGCCATTTGCATCACTGATTATCATGTTATTTACCTCAACAACAACAACAATTGACTTCTTTTGTGTTTTATAAAAACTTCATTAAATTTCGATTTTTTTCTTTGTTCTATGTATGTTTTACTTCAAAATTTTAATTCACGTTTTCGTTTCTTTTATTTCATTTTTATGATCTTTATTGCTTCTTGTTTATTCTTTTTTTTATTGAATTTTTATGACTTGTTTTTATTTTTTGTTCCTTTTGTTGCATGTTTTTTCTCACATCTTTTAACATTAGCGCCTCTGTTGTCTGTTTAACGTCTTGTGTCCACTTTCTGTATTTATTTGATTTCGGGTTTTTTTTTGTTCGTGTTTGGTTTTGTGCATGGCGTGCGTTTGCATGTGTATGAGTGCGGTTGTGAGGGAGCACACGAAAATTTTTGCATACAGTTTTTTTGGTGTTGAAATTGCTATTCGTTTTCTTACAACGATTTTTTTGTTTCGATTCTGTTGAAAGTAAGCTCATTTATATTTTATAGTGTTGCCAAGCTAATTGGTATTCAAATTTAAAATTTAAATAAATTTCTAATTTTAATATGAATTTGTAATCCATTAGCATACGTACACACGTATCTGGTTTTCATTATCATGCAAATAAGTTTAAAACCGGGTATTATTTATTACTCGCTTTTGTAACTGCTCACTAGCTCATGTTACATATTAAGATAAATTAAATTATGGTAGGTCAGTATAATTCACGTGCTTTGAAATTGAAAGTTTTGTAAATGATTCCATTAGAATAATTATTAAAAAATTTAATCTCCTGGAGTGACACTGTGAAACGCATTATTTTAATACATATGTATATAGGTACCTACATACCTACTATTTCGATGGCATCTACATATCTGGACAGAAAAATTAATGTAAATAGGTACCTATGTATCTAATTTTTATAAACTTTACAGAAATTGTAATAACGTCATTCTATAGGTACCTACAGAATAATTTGAAAATTATAAATCTGGGATCACTGTTTAAAAAGGGAAATCTCACTAGTATAAGGCTTTCATACGACCTGGTTTTCCAGGATTTGGACAAGTTGTCCTGGTCCACTCTTAAATTGTCCTGTTTTTTTTGTACAGGCAAATTTACAGCAACTAGGTACAATAAATTTAAACAAGAGCCACTATGATTAAATTTTTGTATTAACTAAGTAAATGAATTTAAATAAATTTTTTATTTGTGTTTATTGTTTTGTATCTGTAGTAATTGTTGGACTTAATTAATTAATTAATATACATATGTGCATATGTATATGGTTTATATATACATAGGTATATCATAATAAAAAATTTTTGGAGTTAATTTTTAAACAATTTGTTCTTGGAGTATACATATGTATCTACATAGGTTAGGTTAGGTTAGCAGGCTGTTGGTAAAGAAAGAAAGTTATAGTCCAGCTCACTTGGTCCAGTGTGATGATCCCTTTGTGCTGCCTGTAAGTTGAGAGAAGAGAGAGAGAAGACAAGGGAAGGATGAGAAGGGTAGAATTAGAGGAGAGATAAAAGATTGTTCAGAAGGGGTGTGTGTTGAGTAGAAAGTGGGTAAAAAAATTTGGCTAGGGGGGTCAGTGATTATACCAACCACTATTCCTAATAAAGAGGCTAAGCTTTTCGAGCCCAATTTCCGATAACTCGGACAAGTTTCCAAAGGATATTCTGCCAAAGAGGTGCAGACTCTCAAATGCTTCCTATTGAAGTTCATGAGATTTTTCGTTCTACGAGATTCCATACGAGGCCAGAGGGTTCTTGCTATTGCACAAGTGAGCTCATTTCGCTATTTAATTTGAGCTACTTCAAGAAAGGTACCATCAAAGCGTCTCCAGCAGGATGAGAGTGGTAGTCCACAAAGATTGTCGATATCGACCTCTATTAGTAGGGTTCCCTTCTTCGCTAGTTCATCCGCAGCTATGTTTTCTGAAATAGTACCGTGCCCTTGCACCCAGTTTAACAAGAAGGGATGTGGTATACACCCCGATGAGGGACTTAATAGCAGATTTGCTGTCAGTTAAAATATGGATATCTCTATTTGAAATCCGATGGAACCTTAGCCAGATTGTGGCTCTTTTAATAGCAGATAACTCTTCCTGTACTATACTACATTCATTAGGGAGTCTGAAGGTCATTTTAATTCCGTATTCTGCAATGAAAATGCCTCCTCCAACTCTTATCCTGTTCTTTCATCCGTCCGTGAAGATCTGTATGGCTTTGTTCTGTGGGAAAAACCCTTCTGTCAATTAAAATTGTAAATTCTTAGAAGTAGGGTTTTGGAATGCAGTAGTCTATAAGTATATTATTACTACGGTATATTATTTACTACGCCTAAAATATTTACATGTAACCAAAGTTAGTGGTTCCATGCGCTTATTGCGTTCAGTCTGACGGCGTTGCGTAGAGCTAGCTTTCCAGATGATAAGTCCACCGGAAGCCAACCCAACATAGCGAAGAGCTCTTTAGATAGCGTTGATCTGAAATCACCTGTTGTCATAAGTGCCATTTTACGGAGAATTCCCTCTATACGAAACTGATTACTTGCTGAGTCGAGTGCTTTCCACCACACCGAAATTCCATAAAATAATATAAGTTTTATAACCATCTCTAGTATCCAACCGACTCCCTTAGGATTTATTCCCCATGTGGGATCGATTGCATTCCTACAGACGTACATTGCCGTTGTGGCTTTCATTATCCTTGCCTGAAGATTTACTTTTCAGTAAAGTTTACTATCAGGACAACACCCAGATATTTGGCTTTATCCGTCAACGTGAGAGTAATGCCATTTAGCTTTGGCTGGTTGAAGTTGGGAATTTTGTATGTCCTGGAAAAGAGAACAAGTCCCGTTTTTCCGGTTTGACACTGAGGCCGCTCCGTGAGCACCAAGCACTAACCTCTTTTAGTGCATTTTCAAGTCTCTGTGATATAGTATCCAGGTGGAACCCTGATATTGCAATCGCCATTTCATCCGCGTATGCAACTGTTTTAATATTCATGGATTCCAATTTCTTTAGCAGATTATTTACTGCCACATTCCACAGCAAGGGTGACAGCACATTACCCTGATTATTCTGCGTAGTAGAAGATTTTCAATAAGCTGATAAGTACCCCGGTCGACCTCCAGCTCTCTAAGGGACTGAATGATTGCCGACGGGTCAATATTATTAAAGGCACCTTCGATATCCATGAAGGCCACCATTGTATAAATTTTATGCTCGAGTGATTTTTCTATGCAACCTACAAGCGAGTGTATGGCGGTCTCACCCGATTTGCCCTTGGTATATTTGTGTTGAGAAGCCGAAAGTTGAGAGTTATCAATGATTGTTCTAATATGGACATCCATTATTCTCTCAAGGACTTTCAGAAGAAAGGAAGTTACGCCAATAGGTCTGAAATCCTTCGCCTTGGTATGTGAGGCCTTACCTCCTTTGGGTATAAAGATCACATTACATTTAGTCCATTCACTTGGAATATATGACCATGCAGTGTATGCCTTGAATATTACAAGTAACCATGGGATTACAAGATGGAAGCTTTTCAGAGCCCATTCCACTTTTTCCACAGTAATGTCTATGGATATTTGTGTCTGGGCATGGGATCCATTACTACTCTTTGTCCAGTTTGCATCGTTATCCTGGATGTAGCTGGGCATTGTCGGTTTCTTTGCTAGGATTTTACGCAGTCTACATGTCTCGGAGCAGGATTCCACTTTATTACAGAAATCCCTCCAAGTTTTGCGCTTAGCGTTCCTGATTTCATTTTTAATTTGTGTAATGAGGCTTTATTATAAAGTGCCCAGTTACCTGTCCTTTTCGTCGCATTGAATAATTGTCTGCAGTTTTTACGAGTTTCTGCAATACTATCAGACCACCAGGGTAGTCTCATATTTTTGCGTTGTACAGATGCCTTGCAGGATAAACCAAGAGCTTCTTTGAATGGATTTGTTAGTGTGTCTACGGCTAAGTCAATATCCGCTGAATCCCCTATATTAGGAGGTTGCGCAATCAAGTTTGTGAGGATTTGGCTCTGTACCTCCCACTTTGTTTTGCGTCTGTTAACGTGTAATTTTGTATTCCTATTCGAAATGCTAATCGAGAATGTTATATAGCGATGGTCCGAGAATGAGCAGTCCTAGGAGACTTAAATTTATTTCGTGCGAAATATTTGTACACCTGATGTTTTTTAAAAATATTTAAGGGGGTCATGATCATCGTTGCAGTGAATAAGAAAGACTTCAGGAACAAGGGCAAACTTACTAATTTATTTCCAGTTCGCTTAGACTTGTAACTTTGTACCCAATGCTTTAAAACTAAACCAAAATATTGTGAGACGTGGTGCAGCTAAATAAAATCCAGCTACGGCATAACTGCATAGTGACGTTAGCTTAACGAGACCCTTTTAAATCATCTAAGGCAATTTCGAGTGATATTGAAAATGTATCATACCGAACGTTCCGAAGAAGATTGCTGAATGCAAAACTACCAGGGGCTGTTCTGTTCTGTAATGGAGTCGGTCCTAAACATTTTATTTAAAATTTCAATGGATAGAATTGTGAACAAGAATTTATTGGATGTAATTCATTCTGGTATTGAAATTTCAACAATATAATGACCTAAGTTGAGTATTACCAAAGCGCCAAGCCAGTCCCACCTCCTGAAACCTATCGACAATCGTTGGTGTCAGTTAAATCAACAAACTTCACTGCAGTAATAAAAAACAATGATGGGAAAACTTTCAAAAGGCGTGGTACATTATCCCAGTAGAGACTTGCCGTAATTTAACATAATCCATGCCCAGAAGAATAGATGCCGTTCTTAAAAATAACGGTGGTTATGCCGGATATTAACAGTGCCTTGGTATTTATTTAAAAAAATAAACCTAACTGTACAATAAGTTATCTTAATTTTAAGTTTTTTCGTATACACCTACATTTTTTAATTTTCATTATTTTAAAATTTTCTTACTGTTATTTTAAATTATCTACATTTAATTTTTTCCCCTTTTTTCGTCACGACATCACACGTGAATGGCTGGACCGATACCCACATTTCTTCTATGATAACGATTTTTATTGTATAATATACTATAAGAGTGTTAGTTTAAAACATTTTATGCAAAATTTATATTAACAAATTGTTTTAGAAATATGTATGTATATATAAAATTATGTATATGTACATATTATGTATGTACCCAGTTCTGAAAATCGCTTTATTGACAGAACAAAACAACAGAAGCTGACAGAAAAATTAGAGCTTCTTGAGCTAAAAGATTATCTGCACTATTCATAAAAAATATTTTTGGATTATTAAGCTCTTATTTGACATCCCAGCAAAAAACTTGGCTTACTAGAATGCAAAAAAGTGTATGTACTGCCCAGTCGTAAGTACTTACTATTTAACTGAATATCCTATTATTTTTGTTTGAGAAGTTCAAAAAGTATGCTTTTTGCCTACAAATATGCAAAAGTTAATAGATTACTGATTGCCTAAAAGTATTTTTTGCTTAAAAATATGCCAACTTTTTTAGATTATTTTTTCCCTAAAATTATTCAAAAGTTAATTGTCAATTTTTTATAATAAAAATAAATATAATTTTGCAACAAAATTATAAAACATGTACAATTTTTTGGAATTGTTAAAAATCATATTTTTACCAAGAAAATATATGAATACGTTTATTGAAGAATATGAGAAAATACTTAAGTTTTGTAAAAAAAATTATATTATTGTTTTCGATGCTCATTTTGACGATCAATAAATATTTCTCTAGATATATTTCATTATTAACTAGAAAGTACTACAATAAGTACTTTCACGTAATGATATAAATAAGTTGCTATTCTATGCATTACAGGACATTCATTATTATACACATAAAATAATTAGATAAATAAGTACCACACATTACTTTGTAAGTCATTAAAAGAGTACTTACTACCCCTTACAAAATCTTGAAAATTTTTATTGGGTTATTTTATGGAAATTTTGTCAAATAAACCGATAATAAATAAACCTAAACCCTTAGAAATTAGAAAATAGTAACAAGTAGCCGTTTAACTGTAGCCAGTATTGTAAAATCATTTAAGGCCTTTTGAAGCTTCTCGCACTGTCTGACCTCGAAAGATTATCTCAAAAAAAGAAATGCTGATTGTTAGGCTTAGTTTACATCTGGCATTACGAATTACTTATGAAAGACTGTTTGATTCAGACACGTATTTATTAAGTTAAACAGTTTCATACATAACTAATACGAGTAGCCAAATTTTTAGAAAACAACGTGATTGGAAACTGTTTAAATAAATAAATAAATGTCTGAATCGAAACAGTTCCTCATTAGTAATTAGTGGTTACGATTTCTATGGCTCATGGCACACAGATAAAAACCCCGGCCTAAGAAAAATAAAGAGCTATGCAAAAAATACGTCTTCTAAAGTAGTTACGAAATAAAAAAGTCGGCTCAAAAACAATAAGAAAAATCTAGCACAGTGCTGATTACAGCCCTCGAATTACAAGAAGAAATTGAATTGAAAAATTTCGGCCACCGCGCACCAAATTGGTACCATCAAGCATCTTTATGATGTGTTATGTTGTGGGGATACATGGCTGCAACAGGTGTTGGCTTTTAAAAGAAAGTATATTTAACAGCATCGATAAGCTGGAAGCTCACTGCAAATATAAATTTCGGACAAAATCGATAGACGAGTATGAAGCGTCATTTCCCTAATAATCATGGTTCTAAGGAATTCTGAAAATATAAAGGGAATTTTCAAAATCATCTTTTAAACGGTCGATATTATCGAAATTTCAACTCACTTATTTGAATTTCTGTTTCAAAGACATTACCATAATGATTTCTTCTAAGCATTGGCTATTGAAAAATCTAGATATGGGTCGGCAATGTAATCCTAGCCATTGGGACAAGTGCAAATCAATAATTCAATATACATACATATGTATGTATTTCCTTACATACATAGGTATGTATGCATTTGAAAAGACGTTCTTTTTTGTACAAATATTGTCATAAACGCACCTAATCACATACACCACACTATCATAGATAATCTGAACATTGATCTCTCATAAAAAAAAAACTAGTTTGCCAGAAAACAAAAAATTTTATTTTTCTCTCAAAGAGTTGAGTAAACAAGATAGGTATTTCAATGAAATTTTTACAGAATACATAGGTATAAAGAACAACATGAGGACTAATTCTGCATTAACTTGAAAATTTCAATTTTTGAGTTATGATGTTCTTTGAGTAAATCAGCGATGCTTTTGTTAGTATGCATATGTTTGGTTTAATTTTAATGCATAGTTTCATATTATGTAACAGATATGTTAGTAGAAAAATGTGTTTGCTTTTGGTTTCATAAAATGTGTTCTTATGCAATTTTAATGTTTCACAACATTTTGATAACTTAATTTTTTTATTTATGTTAAACAGCTGTTGTTAGGGAAGCTATTCATAATATTTGGAAATCTTTTAGCGCTTCCGTACTTTCAACATAATTTAATAAGAACTTTAATTAACCACTGGAAAAATTAAATAAAAATTATCTAAAGCCTACAATACACGGCATGTAAAAATCCACATGCACGTGTGGCTCTGACGTAATTATGACGTCACCATGAAGCAATATTTTCTACATGTCGTGTACTAGCAACACGTAAATGGAGAAATTTGCATCACTACACATGTGCTGTCTCTGGAAATGTGTCCGACTCGGTTAAATATGTCATATTTAGAGTTTGGAACAAAAATACTAACAATATTTTACAACAACTACTACTAATTGAAAAAAATATAACCAACATGCTGAAAATTCTCTTGACGTCATATCCACATACGCATGTGGATTTTTATATGCCGTGTACTGTAGGCTTAAGTTAAAAACGGGGTTAATCCTACTAGCCAGTAAATCAAACATGGCAACTCTCTTATTTTTGTCGTGCTGCCGTTTTTTATTTCTATATTTATTTAAGCTAAATTTTTACTTTGTTTACATATGCATGGCTGTTTATTCATACATACATGCTTTATCAGAGAACGAAGCCGACCGATTTTCAGCCGCAGCTAAGCCGTCGCCTAATTATTTTTAGGTATATCAGCCGCCGTCAATCCTAGCGGCTACTTTTGTCTAAAAATGTTGCATTCTGCAATATTTGTGAAATTCCACTGTATGCATATGCATATGTATAGCGATGGCAACGATGGTATCGCTGTTTCATAGCATTTTCGTTATATCTTACACAAGTTCAAAGAAGTATCAAAAAGATAATAAGTGTAAAAAAAGTTAAAGTAATTATTATTTATGAACAAGTATGTCCTGAATCACACACATCATGACAAAAAACGAAAAAGTAAACTTGACTGGTACGGTCAAGCAGCGTTGTCAACTTTGAAATTTCAAAACGCACCAAAATGGAGAAAAAAGCGCGCCATTTACAAAACAACGCACCAAGCTTAGAATTTCTTTTTCTTTATTTTAAAATGTTTATTGAATTAATTTTGCATAAGGAGTAAAATATTGTTCTTTTTTTGTAAATGCGAAATTTTTTTTAGATTAATTGAACTGTAGTGAATTTTAATCAGAAATAATTTCTTATTCGGGCTTAAGTTCAGAAATTAAAATTCTTATTGAATGAAATATTTGTTATTAAATAATGTGAGTTTCTAAATAAGAGAAGAAAAATTAAACTAGACTTTTATTAGCTGGGGATTTTTTCTATCTACTTGGGTAGAGCTTGTTATTAACACCAGCTGTTCAACGTAAATTTCAAATGAAACGAAACATGAGAAATGATTGTTGTGTATACAATTTGCCTTTGGTAAATACATTTGTAAGTAATTCTGCTTAAAACTTTTTAAAAAGAGATCAAAAATTAATTGTTCCAAATTAATAAAGCTAATATTTTCATCAGTATTGTTATCATAAAGTCATAAAAAAGACCCACCAAAAATTTAAAAACGCACCAACTAAGAAATTTTTCGAACAAAAAATTCAGAAAGCACAAAAAATGGTGCGAAACGCATTAAAGCTGACAACGCGGCGGTCAAGTCTGTACCCATCTCCATTCTCTTTTCCTTTCTCTCTCTCCTAAAAACACAAGACTTGACGAGTCAGACACAGTGTTTCCAGAAAATGATGAGAGAATGCTAAATCGGTAAAAAAAATTTGGGTAAAATGTTCTACAGAAGAAAAATATAATGCCAGATTAAAATGTAGAAAAACTATTGAAATAGCTTTGAATTTCATGTTTATACAAACTTATTGGTATTTACGGGTGTTTTAATAGTACATACAAACATAAAATATTTAATAATTGGTAATTTTTGGATGTTACAATTACGTTTAAATATTTTTTAACGTACTTATAATCCCAAATTATTATTTTACTTATTCAGTAAATTTTTATTTTATTAAAAATACATTAAAATTGATTATTGAGGGGTCTGCTGGATCCTATGCGCATTTCACTATTGCTAGTACAGATCCTCAGGGAACCTTTACACTGCAATACATGTACATTTATGGGAAAAATCCTCTATACAGGAGAATATTTTTAACAAATTAAACTATTTTATTTTCAACAAGTTCTGCCAGAAAGCATTTAGCAGAATTTTTTGAAAGTTTAATGCTTCTTAAGTAATGAAAATGCCAGATCTATCAGTGAAAATGCTAAAATGGTAACAATGGTCAGACCTGACGTGTGAATCAGAACTATCCAAAAAATAAAAAAATTATTTATCTATTATTTGAAATATAAATAATTCGTCGAACATCTCTGATGCGCCAGATTTGGAAGAAAATTGTGGCGTTACTTTTCCAAGTATCAAATAACATGAAATACATATATTTAAAACACATATATAAATATGTACCTACTAGTGTCCTGCACAAGACCGTTTATATAAGACCTTTCAAGACGAGAGATTTTTCAAATTACTACAGCGGAATATTGTAAACCAAACGCTAAAAAACACTGTTGGCAAGACAAACAACCGAAACAAATGTCTTGCCAGCCAGATTATTACACGGCGCCGGTTTACTTTGAGCTCAGCCGCTGTTTTTTTTTCTATCGGCATCGTTCTCTGTGTTGTACTAATAAAAATTTCGTTTAACCGCGCGCAAATCAAATGATTAGAAAAGAGAGACTCCCTCGCTCAAAACATGTACATAATTCTCTGCCCAACTGTTTTTTATGAGTTTGTGTAAGTTGTATGTATGCATGCATGTAAGTATTTTACTTGTGTACTTTTTTTATTCTGACAAGTTTTTTTGTATGTATACCATTTTTTATACGAATCAAATGTTTAAAAAAGACATGAATTATAAAAAAAAATGAAGGAAAAGAAAACGTTTAACATTTTTGATTCAGGCACTGCTGCTGCAAAAAATTAACTGAACTTAAAATATTGAAAATACCTACAGTTAGTGTCATTAATATTCGGTTTTCAGGTTCACAATCAATAAAAATACCAAACAATGGCAACCATTTCAACTAAGGCCGGGTTTACATCTATGTGCCATGTGCCACAAAAGCGTAAAAAAACGTAACCAACTAATTACTAATGAAAAACTGTTCTATTCAAACATGTATTTATTAGGTTAAACAGTTTCATAGACAATTAATAGACAATTTTATAGAATCCAACATGATTGCAAGCTGTTTACATAAATCAATAAATACATATGTACATATGTATGTATGTACATGGCTGAATCAAACAGTTTTTTCTCAGTAATTAGTTTTTAACGCTTTTATGGCCAAATGATTAAACAAGAAATGCCAGATGTAAACTCAGCTTAAACAATTTCTTTCATTATTTTATTTAGCAATTGAGTACGAATATGAGTTTATAAAAATTAATCGAAAAAAATTATATCAATAGAGAAAAACTGACAGATTATTTGAAATACCTCAAAAAATGTAGCGTCATTAATATACGGTTTTTTCTTGAGTAAAGAAAAAATCGAGGAAGTAGGTATGAACTTTTTTTCATTATAATTATGTACGACTTAAGTCGAGAATGTGTCACAGACTAGGTATGTATATGGGATGAATTTGTCACTCAAACTTTGATTAGTATTAATATCTTCTAATTTGTGCATAAGATGAACCACTTTGATTTGAGATAATTACATTCAAGTTGTACCTGATGTTATATGACAAGGGTCATATCCTTCGTAATACTGAAATGTGTTAAAAATATATAAAAAAATCTAGAATCTAGATGTTTCTTTTTTAATAACCCTGTAGGAATACTTTTGCGTAACACTTACATTAACTCTGTTGGAATATTTTTTCATAACCTAAAACACAACTTATCGCTATGAATTTTTCTTCTATTTTTTTTACATAAAACAACCGATTTGGGGGGTGAGAATAAAAGAAATCAAAAAAAAATCTCCATACAACTAACGGCCACTCTAATGTACATACATATGTACATACGGCCCTATGTATAAGCAAAAATTGGCATGAAGTTAGCAGTAGTGGTGAAATAGAAATAGATGTTAACGAGTTCCTCTAAACAATTTGACATTAAAAATGGTTGCATTACCTAATATAAATCCACCTCTAAGTTTTATCACGATTTCTAATGTGAATTTTCATGGCAAAACTGTTTAAGATGATGTTAAATTTTGCCACTTATGCTAACTTCATGCCAATTTTTGCTTATACATATGGCCGATACCTACTATGTACATACATATTACTTTCTTATTTTAATGTAACATTAAATAGAAAGGCCATGAAAAACATTACAAATGAAGGGAAAAATGTATCATAAAGTTATAGCGTGGACAGACGACAGCGTTGATTTGCATTAAAAGCAAATTAAAAATTTACCCTGACAGACGTCAGTATTTGAATTAAGTAAATAACTAACAAAATTTGTGCATCCCTTTCGTACATACACACTTCGATAATTTTCCTTGGAAATCTTAAAATGGAACAAATTTGTGTCGAACTTTTAATATTTTTTTTCTTTCTATAAAAATAATTAAAATAACATACCTATTTCCTGATTTTGAATCTATTTTAATTTTAAAAATTAAATTTTGACTGACTTTTGACGGTATTACCATATTGAAATAGCTAAATTCAGTATTAATTCAATTTCATTTACGGTAAATCTAATGCACATTAGGATGGGGATAATTCACAAGTTAATTTGAATTAAGACAGTTAGTTAATGCAAATTAACGCTGTCGTCTGTGTATGCTAATTAATTCAAAACTAGTAGGTATTACTAAAACACAATTTATTTATCTATAAATAATAAAAACTTATTAGATTCTAAGACAACTTCAAAAGGCCTGTTGGGTAAGCACTTCGTTAATTTTATTCCAGATGATAATGGTCGCACTAACACAACTACATACATATTTACGAGTATGTATTTACATAAATATGAGTGTATCTAAGTATCTCATGCCTACATACTTCAGAATATTCCCATAGTAGTTTTATTTGTGCTGAACAAACAATGAATAAAGAAATAAAAAAAATCTAATTTTATTGCAGGTCATAAATTAAGATCTTTTGCCACACGACAATTTAAAATTAAGACAAAAAAAATTTGGCTTTATGTATTCACAGAGTTACCATCCAACCTCTTTTTCCCCGGACACTGCCCAGTTTTTGGGTCTTTAGGGATAATTCTACATCTTATTTAATAAGTGAACGTGGTTTTCCTATTTTTTTTGTTTTTATCCATAATTGTTTTTTAATATAGGTAATAGGTTTCTCTTTCGATTTTTCATTTCGAATGACCACTTAGGATATTTAACGGTTCAAAGTTGGTGTCGCAGTCGGGTTTTTTTGATTTTTTTGTACAAATACTTATTTTATTTATTTATTTCGTTCATCATGTTAAGATTATCGGCCAATAGTGGAAAGTCGTTGGTATTTGTTGTAATTTTGGATATTCGAATTAGTTGTAACTTGGATTTGGATATTGAATTAGTTGTAACTTTTTTCACAAACTCAATTCAGGAATTCTAATTACTACGTTTTATAGCTAATGGCCTAGTTGTTACTCTCCATTAGGTGGCAATGCATGCCAACCCTTCATTTGGCCACTTTGGCCAAAATCCCTCAGAGGTAATTTTTGGACCAAAAGCGACGTTATATGAGTTGTAACTTTTTTCACAAACTCAATTCAGGAATTCTAATTACTACGTTTTGTAGCTAATGTCCTGGTTGTTACTCCCCAATAGGTGGATTTGCATGCCAATCCTTCATTTAGCCGGTTTGGCCAAAATCCCTCAGAGGTCATTCTTATTACCGAAGGCGACTTTTTCTAAAACGTTACAGAAATCTACTTTTAGAATTGTATTTTTATTAAATATAGTTACATTCCGACAGAATGCAATATAAAAATGAGCGAAACCCTTTTTAAATGTGGTTTTCTTTCATATAACTAGTTAAATAACTCCCATGTCGTTACGTCATAGCATATTTATCTTCACACCTAAATATGTTGTAACGCAAGTCTTTACGTCGAAACATATTTAACTCGTCATATTTATTTTCACACACATGTGTGTTTCGACGTAAGACAACATATTTAGGTGTGAAGATAAATATGCTATGACACCGACATGGAGTTAATTAACTAGTTATATGAAAAAAAACACATTCAAAAGGTTTTTGCTCATTTTTATATTCGCCAAATTCAGGCGGATTCGAATACGAATATTTTTCCAATGAAATTAAATAAATAAATGCATAAACCCTAAACGAAATTTAAATAAATGACTAAACATTTTAGTTTGTACAAATACATTAATTTTTTTATATAAATTTGTGCTTTGTATCATTTTCAAATATTATTCAATGACGATCATTAAAATTTTGGGTAGTTTTTATTAACTTTAAAGTACGCCAAGAGTGTGAAGTCCTTTTTCATAAGAATTTTTTAATATATCATGTTGCATATAATATTCGTAGTCGTATTCGCGAATATCGCTTCAAATATTCGTATTCGTATTCGCGAATATCGTTTGAAATATTCGTATTCGTAATCGTATTCGCGAATATCTAAAATTGACATTCGTTACATCACTAGTACATACATATGAATGCACTTATGTATATTTTTTTTCACAAAGTTAATTTATTTTCCAATCGGTCGGTATTGATCATGTCTTATTAATTATTTATGTATGTGCATTTTTTATTATTTTTCTCAAATATTTAAATTTATTCTTTTATTTTTATTTTGGAGTTTAAGGTTTGTTAAAGTAATCAAAAACAGTATTTGTTTTTTTTTTCAATAATCGGCGCTTGTTTTTTACAGTCATTTGAAATAAAAATGCTGAATTTATCATTGCGATTTTAAATGTGTTTTTGTTGAGTATGTAAGTTTTGTATATGAAAAGATATGAAAATTTGCAAAATTAATTGTTTAGCCAAATTTTTGTAATGTAATAAAAATAAGTTAAAAATATATACATACTAGAGGGCTGCGTAATCACCTTAAAATGTAAATAAATCTTGTTTTTTTAATGTATTTTCGTGGCATGTAAAGGGTGTTCGCTGGGAATGTATACTACTCGCAGTAATTACATTGTAATCCTAGCTGAATGCGATTTGGCACCGTCTTGATAACACGACATGTTAATCAAGCCCAAAGTATGCAGTCGTGGCGTTAAAAATTTTTCAATCATATCACGATATCGCTCCCCATTCACAGTTACCGTTACGCCGTTTTCATTTTCAAAAAAGTAAGATGCAATGAATTTAACACCAGACTGTCCCTTTTAATGGATGCAAAGGTGACTGATGAACCGACTATTCTGTTTATTCACATATCCATTCAAATGAAAATTTTCCTCGTCACTCATTATGATTTTTTCATGAAAATCGGGTTTTATCATGGGCGAGCTGGGGGGTTATTATGTAATTCGATTCGAAACGGAAACTGTTCGAATTGTAATGTTAATAACATACATCAGTTTCAGTTGTTTCTCTTGCCACAGTATTGTCAAGCAGCATTTATTATTGGTTTAGTATAATACAGGGTGTCTGCCGGGAACGTATACTACTTTGTTTTGCCGCCATTTTGGTAAACATTAGTCCTGATAGTTCATATTTGGCAGTCGTAAAGTAGACATGTGACAAATTTAGTATGGAAAACAATTCGATAAAACAGTGTTTTAATCGTTAAAACAGGGGGGTTATTATGTAATTCGATTCGAAACGGAAACTGTTCGAATTTGTACGTTATTAACATTACAAACAAAAAACAAATAAAAACAAAACTGCCTTCCCGGCAGACACCCTGTATTATACTAAACCAATAATAAATGCTGCTTGACAACACTGTTGGCAAGACAAACAACTGAAACTGATATATGGTATTAACATTACAATTCGAACAGTTTCCGTTTCGAATCAGACATCAGTTTCAGGATGTCTTGCCAACAGTGTTGCATAGCGTTTGTTTTATAGCCCATTCAGGCTGACTCCAAATTAAGCAGTTTCGTGATTTCGGTCGAAAACAAGTTGAAATTAATTAATTTCCCATATATTTTGACATTTTCCAAATTAAATTATTTCACTTAATTTCGATAAAATTAACAGGAAATTACAAAATACAACTCTGTTTTTGTACTAAAACTACTTTTATTTTCAAACATGAGTAAATTTACAACTATGAGAAACAACAATTAAAAGAAATAAAAATTTTGACATCAATATTAAATTAAGAAAACATTGAAAATTATTAAATTTATGAAAATTTTTTAAAGAAAAATGTGTACAAGTGTAACAATGAATTTTTTCAACTGAAAAAACTACTTTAATGTCTGTCGCAGTGAATAATATGTTTGCGAAATCAACTCAAATGTCATTTTCAGTGCCTGCATAAACACCTTTCATTTCGCTCGTAGTTTGAGCTTGAAATTACTTAATTTCGTGGTAGCCTGAATGGGCTATTAGAATATTTCGCTGTAGTAAATCATTTGAAAAGTCTCTCATGTCTTGAAATGTCTTATAAATGGTCTTGTGCAGGACTTTAGTATATGAGTGTTAAAAAGCGATACACACAACGTATACGCGCCCATGCGTATAAAGAACCAAGCATCGCAAATTCTTCCGTCGCGTAGTATTTTCTTCTTTGTTCCTATACCTGCAATAACTGAAACCAATGTCTTGCCAAGAGTGTTGTTTAGCGTTTGCATTCGAAAAATCCCTCAAGTCTAAGTAGTTCATGTAAGTGGTCTTGTGCAGGACTTTAATGCATACATACATATGTACATATGTATTTATGTGGGTATATAAATATGTACATACATTTGCATATGTAGGTGCATCAGAGCAAGGTTAAGACTAGTTGTATCAGTCACTTTCGGAAATGAAAAGTATTTCAATGACGATTCTGAAACTAGAATTAAGTACGTAAAAACTTTCTGCATACACTAGTTATTGAAATGGAATTCAAACCAGTGAAACAAGCCCAGGCCTTTTTATCGGCGGCGGCTCGTTTAATGTAGTATCGGCGGCGGCTGAAATTCGGCTTATGGTAGAATTAAAAACACACAGGCACAAACTATATCCTCTGTGATACATACAGGCGTGCGAAAGAAAAAGAAAACGCAGCAATTTTGTAAGTTCTTTTTAATGCCCTTTTAATGTATTTTTTTTGAATTTTTGTTATCAAATTCTGTTCAATAGAGAAATTTATATAGAATTTTATAGCAACATTTATAATATTGAGTTTAAATAGCATTGAAAAGAACTCGACTGTATTTCAAATAGAGGTATCGAAAAAAATACCAGTAATCTGCAATTCCATTTGATGTCTTGACTTGGAACACTCTTTCACCTCTTCTTTTTTTTAATGAGTTGCTGGTAATATTTTATATCTTTTTTCACACCAGCAAATTCCTCGTCAGAACTGGATGAATCTGATTTAGGCAGTTCTTTTTCTTTTTTATTAAAATAAAACCTCTGCATTATTTAATCACATTTTGTTTCACTTATTAAAATGACTTCGTGAAAAATGGAATAAAAACTAACGGCACTTTCATAGTTGGCTTTATTTTTACATACAATAGAGATGTAAAAATTGGTATGTACAAACATTTATGCCAGTCTCATTCAAAAAATTAACGGCTGAGCTGATAACAACGGCGGCTCTGATCAAGCCGGCTGAGCTTTTGAGCCGATTTTGGTCGGCGGCGGCGTTGTTTATTAGAAGTACACCAGCGGCGGCTAGCCGCCGAATTTGGGCTGGTCGGCTTGTTTCTCTGATTCAAACACAAAGAATTATTAATACTGACACTATTAAGGCTCAGTTATCCAACTGTATTAGAATGTAACTGCAAAAGTAGGAAACAACTGATCGATATTGTTATGTGAAAATTAGGTTACGTTACATTACATCTCTATAACATTTTCATTTTTATCCTAAGCGCGGGATGTGCCACACACGTGTATTTATTAAGTTGAACAGTTTCATACATAACTAATAAAAAATCCAACAGGATTGGAAACAGTTTAAATCAATAAATACATGTCTGAATCAAACAGTTTTTTATTGGTAATTATTGGTTACGCTTTCTTTCGCACATGGCACACAAGAAATGTCAGGTGTAAACTCAGCCTAAGAATACTGATCAGCTGTTTCCTACTGTTGCAGTTACATTTCATTACAGCCGGCTAACAGTCTTAATAGTGTTTTCACACCTAAAGTTAAAACCTAGTCTTAACATTAAAACCATAAACAGATGATTTTGCGTTAACACAAATGTAGAAATAAGTGTATTTTAGCTGTATTTTTTCCTATTTATTATAACACTTACATGTTTGTTAAACTGTACAATAGCTGTTTTCGTTTGTATGAAGAACTAAAATATTTTTACTACGCTCTCTAAAATGGATATGGATGGATTTCACTCATATCGTCTATTTTCTCCTCACAGGTCAACGAAGATACATATTTTCATTGTTTTGCATCCAAACGATTCTTTTTCTATGCAATTTTTTTTATTATTGTTGCGGCTGCATCCATTTTTAAGTTGAATATTTTTCAATCCGTATATATTTTTATTAACTGGCATAAACATTATCAGCTGCTTCCTGTAATTTTAACTTGGTAGCACTGAATTTAGTACGCCGAAAACAAGGTTACATTTCATAAAACAATTCAAAAAAGGTTTTAAATTGATTTTAACAAAATCATTTTGTATGGTTAATCCAGGCTTAAGCAGTTGGTTTTAACGTTAAAAGCAACATTTAAGGCCAAATTTTGTAAATAGAAACGTTTTTTTCGTTTTGAAATTTGTATAGAAAAAATATTTTTTGAAACGAATTTTCGTTATTTTTCATACAAATTTGAAACGTTTAGAAACGATTTTTTTACAAAATCTGCCTATTATTAAAACCATGATAGTGTGAAGAAAACACTATACTGAGAGAACGACAGAAAGAACGTCCACGTTATTGGTCGTTTTCGATCGAATAATCTCACGTTGGAGTGAGAGGGCGAGAGAATAATCCGTCATACTCTTTTGCGCTAATGGGACCGGATTCCAAAATAAGTGAAAAATTTGGACACAAGTCTGTCTAAATAATTCATTCTCACTTATTATTCATTCTTATTATATCTTCAATTTCTCGTTTTATTCTTTTCTTATTAATGTTCTTACATACTTATAATTTTTTTACTCACAAACAATATTCATATGCATACATGTGTGCAGTTTTTAGGAAGAGTACAAACAGAGGACTTTTTGTTTTCTGGGTGCTTATCACTATAAATAAAATCAAATAAAATGCACAACAGCTGTTCGAAACATTGATGGGAGCTCAATATCTTCACATTATTTTTGATTGGGTGAAATAAGTACGAAAATTATTTAAATGGTATCAAATCATTATTTTATACTTACAAACAATGTAATGACTTTGCATTTTAGTTAAATTACAATTTTAGCTTTATAAATACATACATGCATTATAACGTATTATAATTATAAACATATTTTCATTATCATTATAATTGTTATGATCATACGTACATACATATTATTATTTTTATTGGTATTATTATTAAACAAAAATAGTTTTTTGTACGCTTGTGTGTATGTTTGTCCTCACATATGCATATTTTACACATTCATACGTACATATATAAATACATATACATAAGTATATACAGAAAACAAACACATATGATTGACTATCTCTGGTTACATTTTATAAAGAAAAAAACTGTTAGAAAACTAAATTTATTAAATATACCATGTACGTATAAAAATTTAGCAAACTTAAATTACCAAAAGAAACAAAAGTACCACTATAGGGCTATTGTGCCACACTCCCATTCAATATACACACATCCCATCACTGTCTACAAATGTCACGTAACGTCGTCATGAAATCCTATTTTCTGCAGGTTCAGACGTTACATTTACGTGACATTTCAGTCAGATAAGCATTTGCATAGCTTTTCATGCAACAGTTTCGATCAGCTGACACATTTACATTTACAGTTCTACATTTACAGTCGGGTAATTCTGCCTTTAAAGTTCTCATTATGCAGTTGTGTGTTCGTTTCTCTGTTGCTTTTTTTTGCTGGAATTGAAAAACAACCCTATTTACTACTATTGTGTACTACTTGCAAACTGTTTAATGACTAACCCCCATATGCAAAAAAATTAAAGTGTGCTTGCTTGTTTAGACAAATTTTCCATACAAAAACCGGTTTAACGAATACTTGAAGCATACGTTAATTTTTTTGCATATGGGGGTAAACTTTTAAATAAACAAACATATGTCTATGAGCTAAATCAATGAGAGTAGTAATGGGTGTTTTTTATTGAGGTATAGAACTTTAAGTTGGCATCACTTTTTTAACTGGCGGCCATTTTGTCAGCTGTCAAGTGATTAATATTTAGTTTGGTTTGCCATTTCATCATGAACAGGTTGACAAAAGAACAACGCTTGCAAATCGTGCAAATTTATTTCGAAAATAATGGTTCAGTTCGCGAAGTCTACCGCAAGCTCCGTCCATTTTATGGTCGTTTTCGCACTACGTTTACTCTATGTGATAATACGCATCCGCAGAGACGTCGAACAGTGCGCACCGAAGAAACAATTGCCGCTGTAGAGCAAAGTGTTGAAGAGGACCGGAATGAATCGAGACCGGTATAGAGCCATGATAACCGACTATTTTGTTCCCCAATTGGATGGCATGAATGTGGATGAGTTGTGGTTCCAACAAGACGGCGCTACATGCCACACAGCGCACGTCACAATCGATTTATTGAAGGAAACATTCGATGAGCGCATAATTTCGCGGAATGGACCTGTCAATTGGCCACCAAGATCGTGTGATTTGACACCATTGGATTATTTTCTTTGGGGATATGTGAAGTCGCTCGTCTACGCCAACAAACCAAAAACGTTAGGGGACTTGGAAGCCAACATTCGTGGCGTTATTGCCAACAACGGCCCCATATGCTCGAAAAAGTGGTTGAAAATTGGATCTGTAGAATTGGCTTTATTCGAGCCAGCCAGCCACGGCGGCCACATGCCCGAAATCATATTTAAACATTAATGGCATAAAATTATCCTTCCAATAAAGCCAAATTGATGGACATTAAAACGATTTTCTTGTGTTTTATTTCAATTCGAAGTTCTATACCTCTAAAAAAAAACACCCATTATAAGTACTTTCCTGAAATTATAAAACAAACTGAGTTGCTTTGTAAGTGTGAGTGTGGCATCAATATGAATGTCAACGTCGCATTCATATTTATTTCAACTTATTTATAAATCAATTTCATTCCGAGTGTGCGTACATCACAATAAATGAGTTTAAACGATGTCTACGCATTTATATTTAAAAGTTCATGAGTCAGCATGAATAACAAAAACACGATTCATTGCCGATCACTGGTATGGATATCAACGGTATGTAGTTTCCACAGGTGATACGTGCCACACAGCTCATACCGCATTGGTCATTCTGCGTGGAGACAATGTGAACTGAACATTTCGGAAGAGTACCGCCTATCGAATCCGCTGCGGACATTCGCACTCCATTCCATACAAACCGGCATCGATAGGTCTTTCAAAAAAATTAAAAATTTTTCTGATATCTCACACACACTTTGATAAATTTAAAGATAAGAAACGCTTAATGAAAGACCCTTTCAGTCAGTGTTCAAAAATATTGTATTTTGTTTAATGCAGTAACAGCCATCTCGCCAAATAAATTTTTTTATAAATAAAATGGAATAAATCTTTAGTCTGTATATTTTTTCTGTAAAGTGCGCCATGTCTTTTTTTGCCAGTTCAGAATTTTTTTGTGCTAATTTTTTTGCTGAAATTTAATTTTTCTTTCACTTCCGACAAACCCGAAATCTGTTTTAATATGTTTTACGTGCACACATCTACCTAAATACTTACTTGTATGTATGTATGAACAGTAGTAGTGTTTAGTTTTTTGTCATTACCGCTCTATTTTAAATTTCATGAATGAATTTTTTTTTGGTTTAAGCCAAATTAATGATTTTTTTTTAAACAATTATTTCATAATCTTTTTTAGGTATTTTGTGATTTTGCCCAGCACTCACTCACCAATTGCAGTTGGGATTCTTTCAACAATAACTTCTTGTGCTATTCAATACATACCGAGCGCACAGTGCAGCAGACCACATTAATTTTCAACTGCTTCACTTTTAACTTTACACATATTTACCGTTCATTGATTATCTTCATCTAAGTAATATTTTAACACTTTATTAATGGCTGATATTTCAGCCCTAACAGCGGCGGCAGCAACAACTGTTTATCCATCTTTAACCACATCAGCCAACGATTATTTACATCGCTCCACGATTGATCAATTACGTTCAATGAATGAACGCGGCGTGCTTTCGTCGCTGAGTCATTTGACCACAGCTGATTTACGCACTGCCCAATTGGTACACGAGTACAATAAACCCTTTAACATAAATGAGTTTCGACAAAATGTAGAACGTTTGGATTATTCGTTGAAAAATGGTTTAGTGGGTGTCAATTTGCAGCAACAACAGCAGCAGCAACAACAGCAACTTGTTGTCGAACACCAACAGCAGCAGCAGCAACAACAACAACAACAGCAACAGCAGCAACAACAACAACAGGCTCACGATCAACAACAACAGCAACAACATCATCAGCAACAGCAGCAGCAACAGCAACAACAGCAATTGAAACAATCCTATAGTCCTCCAAACTCGCCACAAACACCGAATATGACAGAGCAACCCGAACAAAAGGTAAGTTAATTTTTACATTCCTTTCCTTGTTATTTTCTAGGGAAAGTTGAATTTTAAGGTTTTTTAAAAGTGGAATTATTTCAAAAATAAAAACTTGCAAAAAAAAGGAAGCATGTTGACAGAAAACATTCAATAGATATGTATGTAAGTTATATTGAAAACAAAAAGAAATTATTATGTTTTCGGTACAGGTTGTCTATCGAACGTTCCCTGTCCACATCGTTCGACAGGCCGTTGATTTTCCCCTTATTTCCTAGATTTAAATTATTTAACAAACCTTAAACTTTATTGTAAACTTATTTAAATTTTTTTAACGTTAAATTTTTACCTTTCAATTCCATTCAATTTGCAATACACTCACACTTTTTCTACTAACTCAATAAAACTTTTTGAGTTGAAAACTAGATTGCTTTCAAATTCACCTATCCATTTATATGGCAATTCAATTTTCAATTTGAATAGCTGGTCACAGCACACATTGCGACGGGTTGTTATTGGTTTGCCGAAGTAATAATGTATTTTAAATATACTATGCCGTAAACCAGTAACCAGCCGATGATTGATTGAAGCTACAAATTTGAGTTGTGTCTTCGTCGGTGGCATTTAAAAATGAAATTGATTATCAATTTGTGTCAAAGCTATCAACTGCAAGGAATGTAGACACAGAGTATGTGTGATGAATTTGAAAGCGATTTATTGAACGTGTGGCTGCAGCGTAAAGCATTTATGAAACGATAATTTCAATATTTATGAAACGATAATTTCAATATTATGAAACGATAATTTCAATATTTATGAAACGATAATTTAATTTAAGTCCTGGAGAAAAACGACTTTGAAGTTAACAAGCTGATTTTAATGCGCATGAACGCTTTTATTGTTTCAAACTCGTAACCCGGCGGTTTGTGTGGCCACTGATTATGTATCTGGTATTAGATTTTGAAAACTCAAAATGGCGGATCCAATATGACGGACTATTTTTTGTAATATTATTGGAGTTGCTTGACGCGTCGCTGTTTATAAATCTAAAGTAAGGTTTCCAAAATGCCGAAATTTTTGTTAAGAATTGGGAGGATTTGCTTTGTTAAGAATTGAGAGGATTTGCTTAATTACTCTGTTGTTTCTTGCCTGCTGATTAGCAGTTTATTATTTTTAGATACATATGTATGTATTAGTGATGCACGAATATTCGTATTCATATTCGAATTGTCGAATATTCGGCCATTTTCAGGCGAATACGAATGTATTCGTATTCGCTAAATTCAGGCAGACGATCATTAAAATTTTGGGTACTTTTTATTAACTTTAAAGTACGCTAACAAGAGTGTGAAGTCATTTTTCATAACAATTTTTTAATATTTCATATTGCATATAATATTCGTATTCGTATTCGCATTCGCGAATATCGTTTCAAATATTCGTATTCGTATTCGCGAATATCGTTTGAAATATTCGTATTCGTATTCGCGAATATCGAAAATTGACATTCGTTACATCACTAGTATGTATATTTATCAGTTCTATTGTGATTTCAAAGTGTTATAAAAGTAAAAAAGAAAAAACAAATAGTAAACATTTAAAAAAGTAAATTTTTTTCTTTTTAACCCACGACCAAAAAAAAGGGGTGTCATATGTTTGTAGTGTATGTACGTGTACGTACGAGTCCACGTAAAGAACAACCGGCTGGACCGATTTTGATTTAGTTTTTTCTGTTTGAAAGGTGACTTGATCGAGAGTGTTCTTAGCTGTCTGAAGAAAATCGGTCCAGCCATTTACAAGACATCACACCTTTTCTAGATTCATTCTGAGGTTTTTAAACTTATTTGTCAGAAAAAGAATGCAGTTAGAAACCTGCAGTTTGTTGCATTAGAAAGAGCGTGTCCTGTCTACTATGAAAATAACCAAAAAAGTAAAAATCTATTTAAGTAGAACAAAAAAAGCAAATTAACTAACATGTGCATAATTAGTAAAGAATAAACGACAATGGTAAGACTGTTGTAAATTAGAGATGGTAAATTTGAGCTTTCATTACAAAACACCTTTCAGCAAATTGAAATACGATGAATCGAAACAATTCACGTATTCCATTTGCAAAAAAGTGTGTAAGGCAGAAATCTACATCAACTGACACCACACACAGTGGACCAACACAGAAGAACGCTGATGATGAAGGTTTAGTGGCCTTCGAAAACGGCTGACTGTTCCGTTTAACAATGTGTTGTCAGAAAATTTGTTAGAATAAATCATAAATATTAAAACAAATGAAGTTCGAAAAATAATAATTAAAAATTAATTAAAAATCAATTTTTTCGACCCATAAGTCCCTTTTAGCTTTCCCTGTCATATATTTATAAATGTATATAATGCAAAAAACACACAAAAATTCTTTAAACTACTCAAACCTTTTGTTACTATATTAAATAGCAAAACGGAAAAGTGTTTTCCCAACTATCTTTAATATTCTATAAATTTTTTTTTGTATCTTCCTTTTTAATTTCCAGTATGATCCGAATGCCAGTGTTGAACATCATCAGAAATCGCATCGCTCGCAACATCATACCTCGCCGGATGGTCGTGAAACTAAACCCTACAAATGCACCCAATGCACAAAATCTTTCGCTAATTCATCGTACCTCTCCCAGCATACACGCATACATTTGGGAATAAAACCATATCGTTGTGAGATCTGTCAACGAAAATTTACTCAATTGTCACATCTGCAACAGCACATACGTACGCATACGGGTGATAAACCATACAAGTGCCGTCATGCCGGCTGTCCGAAGGCCTTCTCACAACTCTCCAATCTGCAATCCCACTCTCGCTGCCATCAAACGGACAAACCCTTTAAATGCAATTCTTGCTACAAATGCTTTACCGATGAGATGACTCTGCTCGAACATATACCAAAACACAAAGATTCCAAACACTTGAAGACACATATTTGCAATCTTTGCGGCAAATCATATACCCAAGAAACATATCTGGAGAAACACTTGCAAAAACATGCCGAAAAGGCCGAAAAACAACAGCAGAGACATGCCAATTTGAATGTGCAACACCATGTGCCCGCAGGCGGTATCGGTTTGAGTTTACAACGACAAGTGGTTATGAATGCTGCCGCTGTGGCCGGCGATGCTAATGCGGCCTATTGGGCCAAAGTAGGTGCTGATGGTGCTGTAAACGCTGCTACATTAGCGGAAGCTATACAACAGCAACAGGCCCAGGCGCAGGCGCAACAGCAGCAAGCTGCTCAAAATGGATATAATTTTAGCACTCTACAGCACCAGCAGCAACAACAGGAACTGTTGCAACATCATCAACGTCTGGTTAATGGCACGGCCAATAGTGGTAACGGTGGCGGTGATAGTGCGGCTAGTGGCAATACGCCCAATCACTCTCAAAGTCCCAACGAACAAGGCGAAGATTTAGTGATACGCCAAACTTCGCAGCAGCATCATCAACAGCAGCAGCAACAGCAGCAACAATCCCATTCACCCAACAATATGGTCGTTGTGAACTCATCTGCCTACGATGTGAAAACCACATCAGCTTTCACGCCCATTCCCACACCACCAACACACTTGCAAGCTGCCGCATTGGCCCAACAAAGAGCACCACCGGCTGCCGCCTATATTTATCAGCAAAATGCGGCAGCAGCTGCCAGCTTTCCCACACAACTGATATCGTTACATCAAATACGTAATTATGCTCATCAACCGGGTGCAGCTGCCGCAGCTGGTCTGCTGGCCAGTGATCATCTATTGGGTCTCAGTGTAACTGCCGGCGGTTCGGGTAAAGATAAAACGCAATAGTATCATACCTCGGACAATGCAACAAAAGCAAAAAGCACTATTAACAAGAAGCACAAATCATTGAATCCACAACAACAATCCCAACCGCCAGCAACAATGACGCTGCAACAGCAATTGCAGCAACATCAGCTGCAACAACAACAGCGTCAACAGCAGCAAGAATCACTTAAAGCCTCCACTGTAGTAAGCTGATTTAAAGAAATTTAATTGAACTAAGAAAACACTTTTTTTTATTATTTAAAAACTAGTTTTTTATTTAAAATATGCATATATTTCTAATTTTTCATCTTTAAACAGAAGTACATAAATACATACCAACATACATACATAATTTAAAACGCAAAAATATTTATAAAAGAATAATTGTAAAAAACAAACCCAAGGCACATCAATCAGGTACATACTACAACCCTAATTCTACAACAAATACTACAACACAAAAATCCACATAAACTGTTTTGGTGTAAATTACCATCACACCTGTCAATGCAGGGTAACATTGTCAGAGTTTATGTCTATTGTAAGAAATGTCAAACAGTATACAAATTTGAATATTTGTAACTTGTTTGATGATAACACAAGTACGAGCATATACATAAATATATATATATATACATATATATATATATATATGTATATATATATATGTATAATACATACATAATACATACATACATATATATGTATAATTGACATTTGGCTGGGTTAAAAAGCAAATGTCACCTGGCTTAGTGAGGCCACCTTACTGATGCGCCTTGAACAAACTACCAATCATGTTCGTTTTTTAAGTAAACAATTTAAAATTTTTTGTTTAAGGAAATCAAGACTTTACAAGAAAATCTTCCTCTAATGGCTGGTAAAATCATCTACTATTCTGAGGGGTTGTTTCATATTCAAAATACTTTCAGAGATATCCAACAAGTTGGAATAGTAAAAAATTTTACCTGAAACCTTTAGCATATTGTTAAAGGCTGTGATACACAATCATACGCAGTCGTTCGATCTGTCAAAAAAATCGTGTGTGCTCAAAAAGTATGATAGTGTGGATTAAAATTGGACATGTGTGACAGATTTTTTGACAAGTCTGTCCGATTTCCAAAAGTTTATGAACGTTTTCATAAAATGATAATTTCTATTAGATCAGAGATGAATTTTGTAAGGCAGTTAATAAAAAAACGGCAAATTCTGCTTCATTTATTTAAAGATAGAGAGATACATTTTGAAAAATACATTTGGCGTTATTTATTTTAAATGTTTTTGCATCTTTTTTGTGGAATAGTGTGGCACCTATAAGAGATTTTGTTGCGATTTTTTGGAGTGTGACAGAATTCAATCCGATTTTCCAGTGAATGAATCGTACGCCTGTGTATGATAGTGTATCACGGCCTTAAGCATAGAAAACGAGAAAAGATATGTTGGCTGGTAACACAATTCGATTTGGAGCTAATTCCATGGATCTCAAGGATTGAAGAAAAGTAATTTCAGCACCTTAAACAATGCAAATTCCACTTACGAAATTTCAAATTAAAATAGTATTAATCGGGCATGTCACAGAGTTCAATTCCGTTCGGAAACGGAATTGAATACACCTCGAAATCTCAAACCCTAGCCGGAGTATACCACAGAATACCAGCGCTAGTAACAATCCGGACATACCTGACAAATTTCCGTATTTTAGTTTTCTTTTTTCGACACCATCTCCTACAAAGATGGGGTTATTGAATTCCATTTGTGAACGGAATTGAACTCTGTGACATGGCTGCATATGTTGATAAGGGAATCGACAGTTATCGCATCAGCATATTGTTTGTTCATACCTAATCCCCAAAAGTTAGGTTATACAATATAAATCTTCACATATGGCAACGCTTTATGTGTATATGTAAAATACCTCGTAATTCGAAGAGGTAAACACAGACATACACTATACGCCAAACGTGAAAAAGTAATTAAAACAAAAAAAAAAATAACAAAGTTATATATAAATTTTAATTTAGCTATAGGTCTTTTTGTAATAAATTTACAATTTTATTTATTTTTATCGATATTTCGCTTCAACTTTGTGTAGCTTCTTCAGGAAATGAAATTATTCTTTTTTTTTTTTTTTTTTAATAAAAAAAGTTTCACGTGAAAGAACAATACATTATATTAGTAAAAATGATAAAATTTAATTAAGAAAATGATTATACATAAAAGTATTCATTCATTTTTTCAAATACTTTTTCAACTTCTTTGTAATTATCGGCAACATCGAACCACTTTGTAGTACCCGCATCCTTTAATTTTCCTTCCCGAATTTCTTTTAGGTAACGGTCTTTGAAAAGCTTAAGCTCGTAAGCAAGGGTTGTCGGGTTGGTGGAATAGGTCGATCCACGCGTCTCTTTGTCAAGATAGTCTAAAAATGCCTGAGTGTAATTCCTCTTCCTCTTTCCTGAGAAAATCATACGAGAGTACAACTGAGGCTGAAGAGTCCCCACATTATTAAGCATGTTGGCACATGCTACTTTTGAAATGTATACAAATTTGATAGGGGTAAATGTTTTTGCTGCCGAAGTACCTTGCTTTTCGAATGCCAAATTTAAGTCGCTTCTTTTCTTCCAAAACATACAGTTAGTAATCTGACGCAGTATTGACAAATCCTCAATCGATGTACCAAAAATCGAATGGAAGATTATTTGAGCCAAATCCTCGGAAATGCCTTTGGTTTTCTTGGTCCATTTCAACATACTACAGTGATCATTGTATAATCTCAATCCTTTGATACCAGAAAAATTTTTTTCCCCTAGTTCTAATGGTTTCAGATCATGCATAGCTACTATGTAGTAAAGAGGGAAATGAATTTTGTTATGCGTCCGGGAGCCAAGTACCGCCAATGCCATTCCCAAAGATTTGAATAACCCTCCACCCTCATTCGCACTCTTCATCGATTTTAAGCAGTCTACTATAGCTTGGCACATAGGAAACATTCTTAAAGACTCTTTTAGAGCATTCTCCAGCTTGTCAGTGTATCTGTTTTCGTTAGCCAACAACAAGGCAAGTGTAAGGGGACCCATCGTCTGTATGAGGCCGGTTCTTCTCTCAGGCTTGAATGTTACACCAGTCAGATATGGTGCGTCAGTATTATCTAACCCGAAATCACTGACCTTTTTCTGCTTTTTCTGACCATCAATGCGCATTTCAAACTTCCCACAAGACATCCGTACCTCAGAGTACATACACTTAAAGGAAGTCAACATATCTACAAGTGGTGTTGCTATTAGGAAATCGAAATTTTTGAATCCTTCTTTGGCCTTATATTCGTTGTACATGGCGGAAATTGTGAACGTCTTATTTCCTACTGCAGCGCTTTTCTCTCCATTTGTATTACCACGTGCATTAACATTAGTGTTGTTAATTTTCCTCATATAAGTATACATGGTGTGGAGAATTCCAGATATGTTATTGCTTTGATCTAAATCCAAAACGTCATTTCCAACAAATTTCAATTCTTTCTCATAAAATTTAAGATGTAAATATTTCGTCAAAGTAATTATTTTCAACAACTCTTCATTACGTTTGGTTGCGTCGTAATTAGGTTCAACTTCCATTGGCACTTCTATATTTAGATTCCTTTATATATGTTTTAATCCTTTCTGCAAAATTAGCTATAAGCTGTTTGTATGTCTGTTTCTACTACAAGTTTGAAGAAGCTACACAAAGTTGAAGCGAAATATCAATAAAAATAATAATAAATAAAATTGAATTAAACTACAGGGTGGCCCAGAAAGACCGAAGTGGTGTAAATTCCTTATAACTTTTTATTTAAGACATATTTTTTTAATTTTTTGTTTTTTAAATACAGTAAATTTATAGGGAATATTTTTAGATTAGTTGTTAAAAATGATATCCCGCAAGTGGAGGCCATTTTCTGCTTCGCACAAATGATCTCTTTTCAACACATTTTCCATGACCTTTCGCAAAACTCCCGGTGTTATGTTGTTAATTTCGTCTGGAATATTGGTTTTTAATTCCTCAATAGTCCTAGGCTTATTAACATAAACTTTCCCTTTTAAATAACTCCAAAGGAAACAGTCTGGAGCGGTTAAATCCGGGGAACGCGGAGGCCAATTAAAATTGCTTCTACGCGAATTTATTCTTTCCCCAAAGATGTCGCGTAAAATAGCCATTGTGGCCCTCGGAGTGTGCGCTGTGGCTCCATCCTGTTGGAACCATATTTGCGGATGGTATTCCACGGCTGGCCTTACAAAATTTTCCAATATGGCTCGATATCGATCACCATTGATGGAAATGGCGACATCTCTTTCATTTTCCAAAAAATATGGACCAATGATCCTTTCTGAAGAAACACCGCACCAAACAGTACACTTAACTGGGTGTAATTGTCGTTGATGAAGTACTCTCGGGTTTTCCTTAGCCCATATCCTAAAGTTTTGCTTGTTAACAAACCCATTTAATTGGAAATGGGCTTCGTCACTCATAAATAAGTTATGAATAATGGAAATGGAAAGAGCACATTTGTGCGAAGCAGAAAATGGCCACCACTTGCGGGATACAATTTTTAATAACTAATCTAAAAATATTCCCTATAAATTTACTGTATTTAAAAAACAAAAAATTAAAAAAATATGTCTTAAATAAAAAGTTATAAGGAATTCACACCACTTCGGTCTTTCTGGGCCACCCTGTATTTATTTGAGCTTTAGGTCTGGTATTATTTGTCTTTTTATTTAATCAATATTTCGTTAACCTTCGGTTAACTTCTTCAGGATTTATTGTTTTTTGTTTTTTAATATTTAGTTTTTTTCTTTTCTCCTTTCAATTACAAATTATTTTTTACAATTTTAAAATAACAATGTGTGTCAAATATTTTTATAATTTTTGAAAAGTTTTGGTACTAAAACAAAATAGGTATAAGTCTATAATATTTTTTCATGTTAATAAATTAATGGAAAATAAAGTTTTTAACATACAGAATTTGGAAAGGTTCTTAGAAATGATAATACATATTTTTAATACTTTTAAATAACAGTGTGTGTCTTTAAATTATTAAAATTTGAAAATGTTAATAACATTGGTATGAGTCAAGAGTATTTAATCATAGTAATGAATATTTTCAAAATATGAACTGAAAAAAATTTGTAACATACATTTATATTTAAAAATAGGTACTAACTAATGAAAAAACTTTTCAATAATTTTTAATACTTCAACATAATAAATAGCAAAAATACGTATTTAGATTTTTATATATAAAAATTATAATAATTAATTAAATTTTTTTATTAATTTTTATATTTTTTATAAAAATAACATAAATAAAAGAAATTATATTGTCGTGTGTCCCTTTCTTAAATCCTATTCTTGTTCTTATGTAATAAATATCTATAAGTCTGTGCAACATTAGCCGTATCTGTTCTGAAATTCATTCTCTGATCTGTTGGAACATCTATAATGTGTAACGTTTCTAACATAAACCTACGTTTATAATTAAGTTCAGTATTCAAAATACGTAGGTTTATGTTAGAAACGTTACACATTATAGATGTTCCAACAGATCAGAGAATGAATTTCAGAACAGATACGGCTAATGTTGCACAGACTTATAGATATTTATTACATAAGAACAAGAATAGGATTTAAGAAAGGGACACACGACAATATAATTTCTTTTATTTATGTTATTTTTATAAAAAATATGAAAATTAATAAAAAAATTTAATTAATTATTATAACGAAGGTTAACGAAATATTGATTAAATAAAAAGACAAATAATACCAGACCTAAAGCTCAAATAAATAGTTTAATTGAATATATAAAAAAAAGGTCGAAAAATTAGATAAAATAATAAATAAAATTGTAAATTTATTACAAAAAGACCTATAGCTAAAATAAAATTTATATATAATTAAAAAAAAGGTCGAATAAATTATTATAATACAAAAACAAAGTTTCCAAAATTGTTAAAATTACCAAGCATTTCTAAAATGAAATAAAGATGTGAATTTCAACGCGTTTCTCTCTCTTTTGTAAAAACGGTGAATTTAGTATGATAAACAAAAACAAATTTTTTATTTTTTGCATTTTTTTTGCCATGTAAGTCCCGGTTCACACACAAGCAAAAACTTCCAAAAAAGGTAATCGAGTTTGGAATTAAGCATTTTTGGTGGAAGCTCTTCCCTACTGGATTACCAACTTAATGATTTTAACAGGCGTGAGACTAAAATAATCGATTCTTGAGAGAAACACTACATTTTTTATTTGGCAATTTGTTCACGTAATCTATTTAATCTAAAAAAATTCAATTATTCTTCATTTAGCAACTTGTACAGCATTTTTTTTAATTTTAGGTAATGTGATTTGTAAGCGAGTAATGAAATTTGGTAATCAGAAAAGTAAGTCATTATGTGGCAAGTAGTTCTGATAGGTTAGGTTAGGTTAGCAGGCTGCTGGTAAGAATAGAAAGTTAGAATCCAGCCCGAAGGATATATGCAGACGGAGATCCTCCAGGGCGGGACAAAGACAAGGAGATGCATGATACTTTCTTCCTCTTCCCCGTCATTGCAACGGTAGCAGTAGTCATCATACGGGAGACCCATACGTTTAGCATGGGATCCGAAGGTACAGTGACCATTCAATGTGGACACGATATTTCTCAAGTGCTTCCTATTGAAGTTCATGAGATTCTTCGTTCTACGGGAGTCTAGAGGGTTCTCGCTATTACACAGGTGGACTCAATTCGCCATCTGATTTGAGCTAACTCAAGAAAGGTAACATCGAAACGTCTCGAGCAGGATGAGAGTGAGAGTCAACAAAGATTGTCGATATCGACCTGTCTTAGTAGGGTTCCCCTCTTTGCTAGTTCATCCGCAACTGTGTTTCCTGAAAAAGTGCCGTGTCCATGCACCCAGTTTAACGAGATATTTGAGTGCTGCGCAAGTCCATCTAAGGCTTTATGACATTCTTGGACAAGAAAGGATGTGGTATACACCCCTATGAGGGACTTAATAGCAGATTTGCTGTCAGTTATAATATAGGTGTCGCTCTTTTGATATCACATAACTCTGCCTGTACTATACTACATACGTTCTGGAGTCTGAAGGTCATTTCAATTCCGTATTCTGGAATGTAAACGTCCGTCCGCCGTCCGTGAAGACCTGTATGGCTCCGTTCTGTAGGGAAAACCCTTCTGTCAATGACATTTGGAAGTTCCTATTGAAGTAGGGTTTCGGAATGCAGTAGTCTATAAGCTCCGGTATGTTATTCACTATACCTAAAATACTTGCATTCCCCCAAAGTCGGTGGTTCCATGCGCCTATGAGTTTAGTCTGACGGTGATACGTAGAGCTAGCTTTCTAGCCGTTAAGTCCACCGGAAGCCAACCCAACATAACGAAGAGCGCTTTAGTTGGCGTTGATCTTAAAGCACCTGTTATCATAGGTGCCATTTTTTTTGGAGAATTCCCTCTATACGGGACTAATTACTTACTGAGTCAAGTGCTTTCCACCAGACCGAAATTCCATAAAATAATATAGGTTTTATAACCATCTCTAGTATCCAACCGATTGCCTTAGGATTTACTTCACATATATGTAGGTCCGATTGTATTCCTACAGGCGTACCTTGCCGTTGTGGCTTTCACTACTCTTGCCTGACGATTTTCTTTCCAGGAAAGATTACTATCGCGGACAACACCCAGGTATTTGGCTTTATCCGACAGGGTTAGGGTAATGCCATTTAGCTTTGGGTGGTTGAAGTTGGGAATTTTGTATCTCCTGGAAAAGAGTACTAGTTCCATTTTTTTCGGGTTGACAATGAGGCCGCTCCGTGAGCACCTAGCACTAACCTCTTATAGTGCATTTTCTAGTCTCTGTGATATAGTATCCAGGTGGGACCCTGATATTGCAAAGTAGTTCTGATGGTAATGTGTAATTTTTTGCTGGGACACTTCAACTTTTGTTTAAAATTTGTTAACGCACTAATAATCCCAAATCATTATATCACTTATTCAGTAAAATATTTTTATTAAAAATACATTAATTTGAAATTTATTTGCTTGTGGTTTAGCTTGGTCTATATACGTATTTCATTGGCGCTTAAACCAAATCATCAGTAGACTTCAACCACAAATTTTGAACAGTCACAAACCTCTTACTTTATGTACAGACTTTCAAAAACTATATGAGAATTCATAGAACAATAATATTTTTGAAAATCACAAAGACAAAATAAGTTTGGTAGGCTTTGAAACTCATACAAAACCCAGCAAATAATTTATATTCGATATGAATCTATTTTATTTTTCTACACCTTCATACAATTAGTAATCCATTGGATAACAATAAAAGTAATTACAAGGCAAAATGAAAAATAAAATCTAAAATCAAAGCCTACCAAACTTATTTTGTCTTTGTGATTTTCAAAAATATTATTGTTCTATGAATTCTCATATAGTTTTTGAAAGTCTGTACATAAAGTAAGAGGTTTGTGACTGTTCAAAATTTGTGGTTGAAGTCTACTGATGATTTGGTTTAAGCGCCAATGAAATACGTATATAGACCAAGCTAAACCACAAGCAAATAAATTTCAAATTAAAATATAATTATGACAATATGTCGAATAATAAACTTCTTAAAAATTAAAAATACATTGTATATTTCTTTCTTTAAAAAAAGTATATTGTATTTGATACTGTAGTGTATTACTAGTTACCAATTAACACAGCTAATAAAAATTTATTGCACTAGAAAGAAGCAGCGTTGTCAACTTGGTGCGTTTCCCACCATTTTGAAATTTTGTGCTTTTTGAAATTTTTTGTGCGAAAAATTCCTTAGTTGGTGCGTGGTGCGCTTTTTTTTTAATTTTGGTGGCACCAACGCAAATTGAACACGACAGTGGGTTGAAACTGAAAAATTTTTGTTGTGAAACTTTTACCAAATTCCTGATGCAAGGCTGAATAGTTATATGCTCTTATTCACAAGTTATATATGTGCTCTTATTTTCATCATAACCAAACACAATACAAAAAATCTTCAGTTTTATATGGTGTTTGACGTTCTTTTGTCAAGTGTCGTATTCATTTATTACAACAAAGTTTATGTGGTTTTTGGTGCTGTAATAATTGTTGTAGAACTAGGGTTATTTTATTGAAATATCTTTCTAGAACTAAATTTTTCAACATTTTCTTGACAGTCTTTATTCATGTCTTGCCCACGAGACAACTTCAATACACATTGGGCTCCCATTTGCCACTTAATATACATACTTGTGGCGTAAATGGCGAAATCGAAATGCTTCACTTGCATAAATATTTACAGATGTGTTTTTAAAAATTTTCTCTACCCCTTCCATTTATAACAAAAATAAAAATTCACATTCGCGAAGTACGAGTACATACATGCATTCTCCTTTCCTCGACTTGCATACATATTTGTAATCAATCAACAATCAATTTAGCTTAAGTGATATTATAAATGAATCAATCCCTGGTATACTTTTTATTTGAAATAGTACCAAGTACTATTTTCAATTAAACATATTTTTAGTAATTGTAAGATTTTAAACATTATTTTCATTATTTAATATATAAAATTAAATTTTAATATAAACCATTTTTTATCATCATCGATTAATTTTTGCATAATAATAATAATAAAATAAAAAATTTTAAAATTTAATTTTACCTTTTGTATTCACTTTTTACATACCTGGTTTTGTATGTACATAGTTACGATTTTTCTAAACAGCAATCATTTTTGAACAAAATATCCTTAGTAATAATATAAAAAATTAATAAATTATATAATTAATGATTTTTAAATATACAGAAATAAATAAAACTATAATAAATATTAATTAATTGAAATTAAAAATTTTATGTTTCAACACTTTATTTAATAAATTACAAAAAAAAAGAATTCAACAAGTAATAATTTATATTCATATACATTAAAGCAAATATATATAAAAATATGTATCTATGTAATATGTATCTAGTAATAATAATAATAATAATTACGTAAGCTATAAATTTATCGCTAATAAAAATTTCTTTAAAAGTATTTCATAAAAAATTAATTATGGTTTTATTTTGCCCACTATGGGCGGCTACAAAATGTAAAAGAAATTATGGATTAAATTTTGAGATGAAAACAAACAGCTAGGAAATTGTATTCTTGAAATGCATTTGTTATTTCAAAGGAAATCCTGCAATTTTTTAAAATGTTTAATTTCAAAAATAATTAAAACTTTCGATAATTTTAAATAAAATCGCATAAATAAAGAGAAAATAAATAATACTTATAGTTTAAATAATTTGCAAGGGATTTCAAACGCTATATAAAAATGAAATATCGATGTATAATGAATATTGGAAAAGGTAACCGGGTAAATTTTCCCTCAAGAGGAAAACTCCGACATATTTTTAAACGACTTCAAAAAAAAGGAGGAGGTTAACAATTCGTTTCTATTTTTTTTCGGTGTGTTGGCACACACCTTAAACTCTTAAAAATACAAAATCTTGTTTTAAAAAAATGGGCGTAGCCACGCCCATGAAATTTAAAAATATATTTCACTAAAAAGCTAAAAATAAAACTTAAAAAAATTAAACCGATTTTAAAAATAAGCACTAAAAAGCTAAAAATAATATAGATCTAGTTAAATAAAATATTTTTACATATGTTACCTATAGTGTTGTTTGAAGTTGGTGCCAGCAATATTTATAACTAAGCACATACATACATACTAGTGATGCACGAATATTCGTATTCGTATTCGAATTGTCGAATAATCGGCCATTCGAATGTATTCGTATTCGCTAAATTCAGGCGGATGCGAATACGAATGTATTAAATTTTAATTTAATTTTTAAACTAAGCTAATCACGATAATGTGTGTTTCACATGCTAATCACGTGAGCGGTGCCCATCTCTGATACGTTCACGCTTAAAGTGGTGCCATAAAATAAGACCCAAATGGAATAACTTTCAATGTAATAATTCCCACATAAAATGAAATCAGTCCCAATGGGAAAAAGTAAATAAGTTGCATCTTTTGAATTGAAATAATTCCCAATGAAAAAGTCCCAGAAAATATGACATAATCACACCTATACAGCCCAATCATGAACAACAATTCTGTGTGAGTTTTTTCACTTTTCCTTTTCTCCAAACTCAAAAATACTTTCTGGACTATTAACCCAAACAAAAATCTCTTTCATGCTAATGGAGTCAAATTGATGAACATATCAGGATATCTTACTGTTATTGAGAGGATGTTAAAAATCGTGCGTTTTCAGTTTAGTCTTTAAAATTTTGTTGATTATAATTTATTTTTAAACTAGTATAACTTATCCTTTATTTGTTTGCTGATTGCTGAAAATAGCGGCACTGTTCTGTAAACAGATCGATTTGAAATCGCACGTTTAAAAAAAAACTAACTCAGACAATAGAAATATTGTTTTAGATTTTTTTATTATATAGATTCTCAAATATCATATTTGAAAGAAAATGATCGTGTATGATTTTAAACACTTCTGTAGGACCATTATTATTATTTTTTAAACCAGTAATTTACTCGGATTCGGCGAAGAGAACAGTGTCGTAGGTCTTTACATTACATAATTATGTGCCCTTAATTATGCACGTGGTCTAAGTCATATATTTCTCTGCTCGAGTTATTTACTAGATTACATTTGACCAAATTAAAAAGTTTTTTATATTATGCTGCATTTTAATTTAGACTTTTAGTAGTCTCGATTTATATAAATCTATTTTAAATTTTTTAAATAGAAATAATTTTTAGTTAGGCTTAAGTTCAGTAATTTCAATTCTTATTGAATGAAATATTTTTATTAATTAATGTGAGTTTCTAAAGAAGAGAAGAAAAATTGAATTTGGACTTTAAGCTGGGGGAAATACCGATACTTTTCTGTGCAGCCACGCACTTCATCAGCACCCTAGTCTATCTACTTGGGTAGAGATTCTTATTAACATCAGCTTTTTAACTTAAATTTACAATGAAACGGAATATGAGAAACGATTGTTGTGTATACAATTGATTTACCTTTGGTAAACACATTTAAAAGTATCACTATTAATTTTCTGTTTTTCCATTTTTTTTCTTCCCTTCTTTAGAAACTCACATTAATTAATAAAAATATTTCATTCAATAAGAATTGAAATAACTGAACTTAAGCCTAACTAAAAATTATTTCTGATTAAAAATCACTAAAGTTCAATTAAAAATCTACAAATGTCTCAATTTTTTAAATATTTATTGAAGTTTGTCAAAGATCTATTTGATATTTCGAAGCAAAAATGCACATGACTTAAACCACTTTCACAATTAAGGGCACATAAATACATATGTCAATTTCAAAGTCCTTAATGCAATTATTACGCAAAAAAATTTTGTATGGACCAGTCCAAAAAATGTTTGTGTTATTTATAGTTAATATACCGTATATTTTAAATTTCCTGCTTTTACGAGATAAAAAAATATACGATATATTAAGCAGAAAGGCCATTCATTATATTTCCCTAGAATTATTAAAACTTGCATGTAATGACTTCTTTTAATATGAAAATCACCAGTCATAACACCACCCCCTCCCTAAATGGAATTTCAAGAAACACCAGTGTTGCCATACTTTATTTTCAAAAATCTTCAAGTCGATCAAAAAAATATTTTGTGGCTAAAAATCTTTTTTTTTTAATTTTGAGCTTACTGCATTGAAATTCAGTTAAAATTATTTTGTTTCAACTGAACTAACCTAGCAGACATAAACCTAAATATGTCAAACAAAATGTTTACTGTATGTATTCTTACATTCTACATATCTATGTACACACATACTCCCGGACCTGCTCAAGCTGCCACAAAAAGGGGAGACAAATTATGGCATTCGATATTCAACTAATTTTCATACAATTGTGTTTGTGTTATACTTGGGTCGAACTCATTCAGTCCGTCTTTTTTTTTTTGACAGAAACCTACATGTATTTTTATTGGGTTTGGTAAAAAATTTGCGTCAAAAATAACCGACTGAATAAGTTCGTCCAAGTCTAGTTAGTATTAAAATTTCGATCGCTATCGAATGCCGTAATTTACTCCTAGATTTAAGCAACTTATTTCTTTTAACAACACAAGCGTCGTTTAGCAGAATGTCTGTTTGTACATTGAGGAAACCATTGTTGAAATTTAATCAAATGAAATAAATAGTGTTCCAGCGTCCTACTTCTTTTCATACTTTTTATGAAACACAGGAGATAATATGGAAGTAGTGTACTCAAAATGAACTTCAACTAATGTTGTAAGGGCCATTATTACAACCTAAAAAAAGTTCCTGATAGCTAACCTTAACATTAGCTGACGTGAACGATAAAGTGACCATTAATTTTTTTCATTATTACAACTGTCCGATAAAATAAATAATGCAAATGATGTATTGTGGCAACATGGGGGTAGATACCGGCTACTTTTGACTGTTAAAATGCTTAAAGTTCACTTTGAAAGTTACCATGAGGATAAACCTGCTGTTAGCTTATTAGTCACTTTTACATTCATATTTATTTGTAATAATCAAAATATTCACCAGATAACATCCTAAAAAGAACTATTTTTAAGTTGTAATAATGGCCCTAAGAGCACCATTTTTTATATTTTCAAAAATCTTATTTCTAGCTAAGAAATCTTTTAGCCTTTTTAACATCTCGAAAAACTTCAAAAATAAGATAAATCTTCACATATGGTAACGCTGAGCAACACCAACCTTTTAAGTTATGAATTCTCAATTTCTCTTGGGCCCCTTTCACATTAGGCAACTTTACTTGCGAAAGTATAATTTACATTTTTATTTATTTTCTTTTGAACTTGCTTCTATGTTCACATTCAGTTCATTTGTTGAGCAAGTTTAATTTTCTTATGCTCGAGTTTTCTTAATTTGTTGACGTTTTGTGGCAGAATTGCCAAGTTGTGGCAGAATTGCCAAGTTCAAGCAAGTCTGTACTCAAATCTCGGCAATTCTTTCCCCTTCAACCGACCTTTCCTCTCACATCCACAAACACAAGACTTGCGCAAGTAAAGTTGCCTAATGTGAAAGGGGCCTTGCGAATGGAGATTTGATTTTGCACGTTGCTCCCATTTCAAATATACAGGGGTGTTTTGTAAACCGAGCGTTTTGAAATCGCCTAATTTACAGGTAAGAACTCAGTTAAAGAGTTAACTTATTACAGCTTTTTAATTGCTTTGAATGTTTTAGATGTTTAATATATTTTATACGAACTTATCTTCGAATGCACTAAATCGTCCGATCAGCAGAACACTGTTTTTCGTTTTAGGAAATCGCACGAAGGATTCAAAACGCGCGTTTTACAGAACACACCTGTTAAAGGGATTTCATGAATGCAATCAACTGGTTCTTACGAACAGTTTGAACATGCGAAATGAACTCAGTTGTGCGACCAGTCGCAGCGTTTATAGATCCCATGAGGTCAATCTTCAAGTTTAGGAGCGTTTATGCGGCACACCCTTGACTCCATAACGGTCCATTGTGTTGTGTTTTAGTGCTTGACTTGCATTGCTAACATTTACTTCTTTATAACAATTACAATTATTAATACATACATATTCACAAAAACAACATATTGTAATTAACAAACAAATGCATACATCCATACGTACCAACATAATAAAAGTTGATTTTTTTCAAGTCACGATTTTATGTATCTCCAATGACCAATTTTTTAGTACCTGCAAACCAGAGAACAGAAATGAGTAGTGAAAAAGTGAATAGAGTTAAATATGACATAATTTCTTGTACGCAATGCCCACTCATATTTATTGCAATGTTGTCTATGAAGCGAATCACTCGAAAGTTTGAAATGAGCATCGAACTCATACATAGCAACATTTATGACGTTATTGATTTCGACTCTCTTAGCTCAATGCCTATGGACGATGAAAAGTATGACTCACAATGCGAACTTCGCATACGAACATTAAACTTCTCATTATGAGGTTGTGTGTTTGTTTCTCTGTTGCTTATTTTTGTTTGTTTTTTTTTTTGCTGGAATTGAAAAACAACCCTATTTATTACTATTGTATACTACTTGCAAACTGTATAATGACTAACCCCCTTATGCAAAAACGATTGGTAAATTTAAAGTTGGTTTAACAAACGAATTTTGTATGGCACAAGCGGTTTTAACACATGCTTTAACTTTAACAATCGTTTTTGCATTAGAGCATAAATAAACACACATACATGAGCTAAAAGCGAATCACTCGAAAGGTTTAAATTGAGCATCGAACTCATACATAGCAACATTTATGACGTTGTTGATTTCGACTCTTCTTAACTCAATGTCTATGGACGATGCAAAATAAATAAGTACGACTCACAATACAAACTTCGCATACGAAAATTACAGTTCTCATTATGAGGTTTAGTGTTTGTTTCTCTGTTGGTTGTTTTTTTTTTGCTGGAATTTAGAAACAACCCCTATTTACTACTATTGTATACTACTTGCAAACTGTTTAATGACTAAACTTTTAAATAAACACACATACATGAGCTGAATTAGTTAAATCAATGCGAGTAGTATAAGTACTTTCCTGAAATCAGAAAACAAACTGAGGTGATTTGTAAGTGTGAGTGTAGTACGAATATGAATGTCAACGTCGCATTCACATTTATTTCAACTTATTTATAAATTATTGTCATTTACAGCCCTTTTCACAATGTACAATTAAAAGCTAACAGGAACTTTAACGGCAAGTTTTGTATGAAGAACTGTCAGTTAAAGTTCACGTTAACTCTTAGGGCGACTTTTTGCGTTCAAGATTAGAGATTAAATTAACGTTAATCTTATTTTGTGATTTTTGGGTACTCGATTATATGGTTTTACTTGCCAGTTTAAGCGGCCAATCGTGCTGGTTTAATCTTACTTTAGTATTGACAACAAACACTTGTGAAACCTATAAGTTTTTGTAAAAATTATATGATAAAATAATTTAAAACACATAAATATACATATGTATTTTATATTATTTATATATTTCCTTTAACACGCCAAATATTTACTTGTAAATAATAAAATATGACAGTTTCTTCTTCTTCCAACAAAAAAATCAAAGTGTGTTGATAACATGTACGACTTTTGCATACAAATTGTTGCCACTGTTTCTCAGTATGGTAATACTACACATAACAAGAAGTTTAAACTACCACTCAAAAACATCAAACTGAATTATGTGAGATTAAGTTAATTTTCGGATTAGAGAAATAAACTAATCTTAATCTCGAACCCAAAAAGTCGCCCTTAATCATACATTGTGAAAAGGCACGTTAGAGTGTGTGTACATCAGAGTAGTTGAGTTTGAGGCCGGGTTTACATCTGTGTGCCAAATGCCACACAAGCGTAAAAAAAGCGTAACCAACTAATTACTAATGAAAAACTATTTGATTCAGACATGTATTTACTAAGTTAAAAAGTTTCATACATAATTAATAGACAATTTTATAGAATCCAAAATGATTGCAAACTGTTTAAATCAATAAATAGATGTCTGAATCAAACTGTTTTTCATTAGTAATAAGTTGGTTACGTTTTTTGGGCAAATGACACACAAGAAATGCCAGATGTAAACTCAGCTTAAACCATGTCTACGCATTTATATATAGAATTTCATGAGTCAGCTTGAATAGCAAAAACAAGATTCATTGCTGATCTCTGCTGCAAACACAAAATTTTAGAAATTGATTATTATGCAGATATGGCTGTATGTATGTATATATGTACTAAAGTCCTGCACAAGACCATTTATAAGACATTTCAAGACGAAAGATTTTTCAACTACAGCGAAATATTCTAAAACAAACGCTAAATAACACTGTTGACAAGACATCAATTTCAGTAGTTTGTCTTGCCAACAGTGTTGTTTATTGTTTGTTTTAGAATATTTCGCTATAATAAAGAATTTTAAAAATCTCTCATGTCTTATAAATGGTCTTGTGCAGGACACTAGTATGTACATATCTTTTAAAATCTATTACATATTTATTGTGTATTTGAAATTCTACTTAAAATTTGAAGAAACTGTTGAGTCATTCTTTAAATACACTTTTTTTTCTTAATGTTAGGTATATAGAGTCTGGCACGCACTTGAAACAGACGGCCAATCAATGTTAACGATATAAAATTAAAATATAAAAAAAGTAATGTCTAAGATGGAGAAATCTGGAATTTTTCCAATCACTGACCGCTTTATATTTTGTATTTATAATTATTGAATTACATAAACTTAAAAATCCTTTAAAATCTATCATGAAAATCTTCCACAAATTTTTTTTATTACGATTTCTTTTGTGTTTGCTTTTAAGCGGATTATGGAAAATTGGAGTATATATTTCATTTATTTGAAAATTGTTATTTTTCTCTTATACGCAGGCCAATGATCATGTTTAGTGTGGCCAATTTGGCGTTTTTGAAGTTAAATTAAATTTTTAATTTTTTGTTGTCACAATCAGAATTTAAGTCGATAAAATTTGATTTTAATGTCTGGCACAGGCGATCAGGCGCGTGTGTGTTATTTGGCCTTCGAGGATATTTCATCTCACTCGCACTTGTTAATGGTTACATCGACTCTAACTGTGGGTCTGTTCATAAATCCATCATACGAGCAAACTTTATTTAAAACGGAATACAAGTTCGCTGATAATTTTTTTCAGTCCTCCAATCACCTGACTCAGGTTAGGTTAGGGTGAAAACAGGAGCAATTAATATTCACATTCCAAATTGGGGCTTGTTTACTCGATATCGTGAAAAATTTTGTGCTACTGACAATCGCTTTCAGTTCGCTAAGGTCTAGAAAATAACATAAACTGGAAAGTACTTTAATTAAAAGGAAGAAGGAAAAGTAACGGAAACTGTCGTTTGGAAATCAATCGAATTCGGCAATGAAACGAAAGTTGATTAATTTTGTTTATTAAAACAAGATAACCAAACGCTACGGATTTCAAAACCGGTCTAAATAAGCGTAGGATAATTAAACGGGTTATACTTAGGGCCAATTTCGCGATGTCGACAACGTTCGAATTTTTGCTCACTATTACATTAAAAACAAAAAAACAAATTTTCATATTTTGTTGTTTTAAATGTGAGTGTGCGTCAAGTCGAACTTTGTCGACATCGTGAACTTGGCCCTTAACTTTACCAGACATCCCACTTTAGGCGGGATTATCCCAATTTTCTTATGTCGATTTCATGTTGATTTTCTATTCCGCTTTTTAGAGTTTTGAAATTTTCTATCTGCATTAAATTTTTATTAAAATCTAACTGATAAAAATTAATTTCAAATATTTTTTTAATTGTAGTTATTGTGCTGCGCTACACCTGATACAGTCGAATGTTGTTTATTTATAAGCGTTTTTTTAGTAGAAAACTGTGTTCCGTAAGTAATTACAAAGCTGTGTGTTAGCGTGTTACATATCCTGCTTTATAAAATATATTTATTTTTAAATCGCGCTTCTTCTAAGTACCGCTTTTTGATCGATCATGTCCCGCTTTTTGCACAAAACATCTGGTCACGTTAGTAAACCTCATCACTTATCAAGTGATTATGACCTCGACTCTCAAAGGATCTGAGTGTTTGTGATGGAAACACTACATGAGAAAAACGTAATATTCCAATTCAAAATTTTTTAATGAAATATCCCATGCATTTGTTCGTAATTGAATTACTTTCTTTTTCTAAGAAACTATTGAAATATGTATGTATGTATGTATGTATTATTACTTTCAGATCCACAATTTCAATACATAATCATCCTCAAATTACAAAAATTTAATAACATTTTTAAACCTAACCCGCAAAACATTGTGCATAATTTTATTTTGTTACTGACGGAGTTTGTGTTTATGTTTTTGTTCTTCATCCTTAAATTTACACAAAATCCTGTAGAATTTCCTGCAAGGCATCAATTTCAATTGTTTGAAATTAATAAAACAAAGGCATTCTTTTATTATTTTAGATCACTTATCTTGCGATGAACTTAAAATCTAAAGGAAGCGATAATTTTTTTTTTACTTTGCCTGAAAACGGAAGCATTTAGCACAAAAAGAAAAGATAAATTGTAAAATCGCACAGGTAGCGATTAGCATATGGCAATATTTCCTTTTTTTTCTGGAAAATTGGGAAAAAAATATTGAAATATATTTTAGAATGTAGTGACTGATTTCACGCAATGCGTTCAAATATGAAAACACCCGAAAATTAAAAAAATACTTAACCGACTTGAAAAATATTCGCTAGAAAGCAGGTATTAATCGAGGAGGCGGCGAACAAAACTAGTTATGTCCTCAGTAAATGATTTTTTTATGTTTTTTTTCGGGATCTCCAAGTACGCAATCCTGCCTTAAAAAAATAACGAAAACTGACTTTTCCTTGCTAGCTTCTATCTTAATACATACATAGGCAGTCCAGTTATTTGCCTCTGCTGTGAAAAACAGTTAACGGGACTAGTGTAGTTTAGTCCGCCAGGAGAAATTTAACGAAAATTTTCCTGGTGTTGCCAATTCGTAGTCTGAATTTGATATACTGAAACTAAAAAAATAATAAAAAATTTAAATTGTGTGGGAGACGTATCCATGATACAATTATACTAGGTACATGCATGATTACAACAAAATTACAATATGTTGGTATAAACAAACAAAATGTGGGTATAAACAAACAAAAAATTGTCAGAAACAAATGTCTTTTGTTTATGAAAATAACAATTACAGGGTAACAAAAGTACAATTGCAGACGCGGTATTCCTGCATGGTTATAGTTATTCAGTGTTGCCAATGTGTGTAATTTCTATTTACATGTGTTAAATTCCATGTAATTAAATTCTTGTATAATCTGTGTCTAATTCTACTTTGGGTTTTATTTTTATTTATTTATTTTTTTAATTTTAATCTACACAAAAGATGTGTAGTGTAATTTTCTTCAATGTGTAATTGGAGACACAGCCATGCGTAAATTCATTGGCAACACTGTAATCATTTTATTCACACACATACACTAACATCTTTGCAGCTTGTAAACAAAGTCTGACAACTATTTGCATTGGATACATTAACAGGCTGGGCTTGCACTGAAAGAAAAACACTTCGTCACGGGAATGAAACCGTTACGTTGAACCCCTTTCATTAATATAACGACAAATTTCATTAATAAAACGAAACATTACATTATATTGATGCAAATTGCATTAAGGGAATGAAACCAATCTAGTGCTTAATATTTTACATTTTCTAGTATCATTTATGTTACGAAATAATTTTCATTCGGGTAACGAAAAACTTAAATACATGTTTTTGTGAAGAATTTATACAAACAAATATTTTAAATTGATTAGGTTACATAAAATAATTTCAAAGTATCAAATTGTGTCAAAGTATCAAAAACAATTGTAATTAATCTATAGTTATGGAAATTATAGTTTTGTTGCAACTTTAATGAAATATTTTCGTAACTATAATGAAGAAAACATCCTGCTGCTGGCTAGTACGCAGTGTGCCACTCTTGTAATCCCAGGTTCGTATCCTGGAGATAAATCAAAGTTTTTTTTTTAATAAATATATTTATATATATGTTTATAAGTTATACATTTTCAAATAAATTAAATAATGTTGAATTAATTAAATCAATTAAATAACTTTGAATTAAAATTTGATTAATAATGGCATGTATGTATGTAGTGTGTATCTAAATAATATTTGAGGTTATTGTGGCTGCAGCGGTAAGCGCCCTAACTACCACGCGATGAGTTCCAAGTTCTTCAACTCTTGGCCGGGTAGGGGAAGCCAATTATCACGCAAACGTTTTTCTGATGCCTGTGCCAATGTACACACGTAAGTTGAATATTTGATAAGATACAATGATAATTAAATAAATGAATCAGTCAATACAATAATGACTTATGTTGTTAACACAATGATATGATATCATCAAAAAATGATATGTTACGTCTCAGTAATGAAATATTGTCATGATTTACATTACATGACAAATGTTGTTTATTCATTTAATAGTTCGTAAAAAAATTAAAACTAATGTCACTTCATTGTATAAACTAATAAGTTTCATCGCAATGATTACATTTTTCATTTAAAATATGAAAATGTACGTTGCTTATGAATGAAAATATTTCGTTGTATTATGACATTTTTTCAGCTAATGAAACAATTTTCATAATACGAATGAAGCGTTGCATTGGTTGAAAAATAATGACAAAATCGTAAATTTAATGTCGAAAATCATTGCATTTACGGAGGGTTTTCTCTCAGTGTGTGCATGTACCTGTTATAATTGTATCATGGACGTATCGTATCAAGGTGTATCTAACTAGGTGGCGGCACTACTTCAGCTGATCATTTTTTGCTCTATGTGCTTTGTAGCTGTAGAATGTCAAAAACTTCGTTTTGTTTTGGTTTTGCTTTTGGTACAAAAATTTTCGGTTCTTTACACAGCTATGGTTGCAGTATTATTGTATAAAACATCCTACGCAGTCACATGTATAATTACACAATGTATCGTATCTAACTACGTGGTAGCCCTATTTCATGATTATTTTTGTGTGTTTGACGTTATTTGATTCTTTACACAGGTACGGTTGCCGTACTTTTGTAAAATAAATCCTTATGCACTCAAATGGTACAATTGTACCATGATCGTATGTATTTTACGGCCTGTCCCACGATGTCAGCCGAAATAGTTCGATCGACAATTAGAAACTTTTTTGTTGTTTTCAATATATGTAAGTATTCGATCGAACGATTTCTGGTGACATCGTGGGAAAGGCCGTTAATTTTCAAAAATTATTTTAAGCTACAACAATTTTTTTTGCAACTCATTTATAACTTGAGGTTTATGTGAACAGTGTATACATTCCGACGGAAAAATTTATGTATTTAGTATTTCCACTTGTTTGAATTATTAAATTAATTATTTAAAATATTCAAATATTATTTATTTGAAATAAAATAAACATTAATTTTAGCAATAAATAAATATGATGGCAGCAATCCATCCAACCATCCATCACACGCCTTTTTTTGTCTGGTGTTTTTTGATTTCCTGTCAAATCCAACTCCAGGTAATAAATGATTAAACATCAATTACCAATTATAACCCATTAAAATTATATAAAATCTTTTTGAAACCAAAATAAAAAACTTATACAAAAAAAAAACAAATTAACTCAAAAAAAGGGAACGCAACAACGTCCATATTTGTACGTATGTATGTATGGAATGCAAACAAAATTTATTGTATTTGATATTGCCATTATCTCAATAAAATTGGCAGCTTTATGGAAATATCGATGAAGATTAGGAGGTTGATCATGGGTGCTGCAAGGATAACAATGATCAAATTAGAAAACATTTGAAAGGCTTTTGATATGAGAAAACAATAGATGAACAAAACCAATATTGCTTTCAAAACACTCAATAAAACTTGCTCTTGATTTACGAAACCATATAATACTCTTAAGGAAGGAAGAATTCAGGCAAAAAAAAACTCGCAAAATCCGTTGTATCATTTGCGAATTCTAATAATAAATATCTGTCATAAGTACACTAATCATTTTATTGTTGTATTGTTTGAATTTTGCGTTTTTGAAAATGAAAATTTACAAGACAATAGGTTTTTGAAAAGGAAAGAATAGAAAAAAGGGTTGCTTGCACGTAGTCGCAGAATGGGATCCTTTTTAGCAACACGAGAGATTGTTTGAAGGTAAAATAAAAATAAAACATGTTAGGTTTATATGCGAGAGTTTTTTTTAAATTTATTATAAATGTAAACTCATTATAAAAGCGTAAATGTCTTCAGATCAATTTTAGTTTAAGCGCACTCGTATTATTCTTTAAAAATTTATTTGCTAATGAAGGGTTGTGGTTTAAATAAATAAGAATTTTTTTTTGGCAAACCTCTTATGCAAAAAGTATATATGTGAATTTATAATTTTGCTTTCTAAAACAATTTAATTAGATTTTAAAAGACATTTTTTCCACCTTAGAGCGCAAATTAGTAAATGTTGTACCTCATGCAAATAAAAATTTTTTGTCGTCCTTTATTTCATACTGAATTCCAATGAAGAGAGATATTAATATAAAACGGTATTTAATAGCTGTATTATTTCTAGTCGAGATTTAGGGGACTTTTGATTGTGAGACTTCACTCCGAAAAAAATCTGAGAGCCCTGTTCGAAGTCGTGCCTAACTCAGTTTGATATAATTGGTTCCACCTCTGATAAATGGTGCACGTTTCTTAGCTCTATCGTTGACAACTAGGAGAGTCTTCTGTAATACCGATTAGCCGAGTGTAGCCATGAGGCAGCGCATTTGTGTTAGTGAAAATCTTAAAAAGATGGAACGTCTAAAATATGAAGTAGACCATAGCTAAAGGAAAAAATTTGGTTTTAGACCAAAAAGAGGCACCGATATTTGCAATGTGTCAGCTTTATGAAAAAGCTATTAAATAAACCAGGAAAAATATATATGTATATACGCGTTTGATTGATTTAGATTCTAAATTTTAGAAGAGTATAAGTTGTTGCAGGAAATTTCAAGTGATGAAGGCATAGGCAATGGTCACTGAACTGCACCGGCTTCAGCGGATAATAATCCTAAATGTAACATCAGAGTGCCCTCCTTCGTAGATATTGTGTAGAAAAATCGACGGTGAAGTAAAAAACTCAGCTTCAAAAATTTAATACGCCTCATTGACACCAGAGGCGCTGCCTTATTATAAACGTGCAAAAACCAAAGTTGCAAAATAATGAAAGTTTCCTCTATCTCTTCTCTATTACTATCCATTTCCTTCTTCTTCATTTCGTTCTTCCGGTGGCCAGGACTGATTTAAAAAAGTGTTTATTCTGTTCAATGGGCTGAAATTGCAACGTTAATAGCGATTACATCCCACGAATTTCAAGCTTTTACAGCAATTGTCGCAATCGTTAAAAATAAGAGATACATCATCAGAAAATCTTAGAAATTGTGAAGGTGTTAGACAAGGAGATATCCTATGCCCATTTCTGTTTATTATACTAATGGATAATGTAAGTTAGTTTGTATAGTTGACCTGTGTAGTTAATATGATGAGATTTTTATTTCGGCTAAAGGTCCTTTTCACAAATAAAAACAAGCAAGTTCAATTACATAAAACTATTTTATTTTTATTTGTTTTCTTTTTTCTCCGATATTTCGGTTAACTTCGTTAATCATTTTCAAGGAATCTACAAAAACCAAAATTATACATACATATGTATATGTTATAAAATCCTTTTTACAAAAAACAACAAGTATTAACATACGTGCATAAAGAATTAATGAAAAGTATATACATTTTCTTTTTACACCGTCCGTACTCTACGCAGGTTATTTAATAACTAATTATCGTTATTAGGTTTATGTTTATTTATTATATGCCGATATAATTGCGCGCACTTGTCTGTGTAAGTCTTGTAGCTGAGTCGCTTATTTGTTGGTACATTGATTATGTGTAACATTTCCAATATAAATCCTTTTTTGTAGTTGTTTTCTTCTTGTAACACTCTCATGCCATCAAAGTCAGGTTTGTGACCACTTAGTGCACAGTGGGCAGCAAGGGCAGTTTTTTTGCTTAGTGGTTTATTATTCGGTCTTAAATCTGATTTGTGTGAGGAAATTCTTGTTTTTAATTTGGTTTTAGTCGCACCAATATACTTTTTATTGCAATTATTTTGACCATCTCCAATACAATTAATTACATATATCAGGTTTGATTTTTCTTCTTTTTTCATTGTACCATATTTTGATGACCTAATAAAATCTAATAAGGATTTATGTTTTGTCACATTTCGTCTAACTGCCTGGCAGAAATGTAACCTATAATTAAGAAACCATATTTTGAGATTTATATATTAATTTGAAGCTTATGAAAGTATGTAGTGAAATTATAATTATGTATGCTACACTCACCTAATTTTTTAGAAACACTGTTGTGATTCAGGCAAATGTCGATAGTTAATATTATTGTATTTGTATTAAATAACTTCTTTACATACAAAATTAATACATTTTTAGTGATTAATTTTTAATCCAAAGGAAAAACTAACGTATGTTTCAAGTGTACTTTAAACCCGCCTTTTGTATGGAAATTTTGATTTACTGTTCACTTCAAGCACACGTATTTTTTTTTTGCATAGCGGAGAAAGTATTTCACATTTTCTCGTTTATTTATTTATTTTTGTAAGTTAAAGTGAAAAATAAAAGAAAAAAATATTTTTTCTTAGACCTTAGCCAGTTTGCTGCTTATTTGATCGCAGATAATTTTGTCTGATAAACCAGAAATGGTTTCCGAATATAATCTTCTAGAACTGTGTTTTATTCATTGGCAGGAGGGATGATCAAAATTCGTAGAATTTGTGGTAAATTTAATGTCAATCGACGAAATGTGAAGAACTGAGTTCGGCCACACTCCTAAGTAACGTATTCCAATTGTGAAATTTCATTATCGAAACGTAGTTCACATAGATAATAAATATGGGGAAACCTCTCATAACGGACACCTATCATAACAGGCAGCTCTAATAGCCGGACAAGTTTTGTAGATACAACATGTTCATTAGTTTTCCCATACAAAATTAATTTCCATAACCGAAAACTCTAACGGCCCTATGTACAGATGTGCAATAGCTTTCCGTGAGCACCTGCCTTGACGGCGTAATCTCACGGGTGCCAAAGCACCGGGTGCTAGGTAAGACGCCAGACCATCGCCCCCATGCACCCTTTTTAGAATGAACCTATGCCCACTCCTCAAAGGCACATAGGTTGCAATCTTTGTATATAGTTATCCCTGTACTACATTCAAGTACCTTGCTGAGGTACTTTGAGCTATCTAAACTCTGCTGCTATGTCGAAGTCATAGCTGCTGCTATGTCCGTGCCCATAGCAGCTTCTGTTGAATGGCAACAGCACCTAGAATAGTGTCTGGCTGACCGCGTCACGCCAATCACTAGCATTGATTTAACACTGGGAAGCCAAGACTATTCTCCCAGCGATTTTGGTAGCAACCACAGCCACCACGTTAATTCTCCGGCTTCCACGCTATAGTGTTGTGTATACACCATAGCGAGGTCCCCAAGAGAATTCCTCAACCATTGCCGGCACAGCTCAACCACTCATTCGAAATGAACGCATGCCTGTGTCGCCAAATATCCAGTGCCTACTCCACACATACCAAAATCATCCCTTAAACCCCGTGGGGTAGGACAAACTCGGCATTTTAGCAAAGAACACTGACGACCACTACATGCACTCAATAACTTCAAAGCAGCTCGGCTGTCGGTCCACCGGCACCCGTGGAACCAGAAGTAGCCTCTGGTCAGACCTCGAAGTTCCACCACAAGGGCTTCACCTCTATCGTCTTTTGAACTCAGGGGCAGCTCTAGGTGACGCTGCACCTAACTGACATCAACAGGACCTGTCTTCCTTTTGTTATAAATATGTGCACATCCTTTGCTCTGTTATTTCAGAGATCGGGTAGTAACAACATAAGTTCTATGGGTAATGTACCAAAGGTACGTCAATGGAAAAAGCCACATCACCCAGCTGGGGCCCCGGGCTTGCCACACCCGTAGTCGAAATCGACTATGTTCGAATGTTCGAATTCGCTTTCGCATTAGCAAATTATTCGCTTACTTTTGCTATTTGCATTCGCTTTTGCATTCGCTAAAGTATGCGAATATTTCAAGCGAATACTAAAGACAATAAAAAAACGTACCTGTTTTACGAAAATAGTTTACGATTAATAAACGGCAATAGACAGCATGAAAAAGATACATACATATATTCACAGGTCAAGCATTCTAATCAAAGCTTTACAATTTAAGCGGACAATTTTTCTATAAAAAAGTTCCCAAAGTATCAAAATTAAACCAAAATCCATCGGTGCTTATAAATGTTTTTCAGTTTTTGAAAAATAAAAGGCAGTGTTTATACGTAAGACATTACTTCGTACAAAAAATTTTAAATGCAAAAATATTAACTTTTCCATGGTTGTTTTAAATTCCACGGGGAACAAGTGCAACTCATATTATTCTGCACGAAAACTTAAAATATTGAACAGAGTACTGCTTCTGCAACTTTTTTTATGAACAATTCATTCCAATTTTTCTTAATATGTATTTTGAAGTTTTGAACTTAGTACAAGGTCTTAAGGTCAAAGTACGAATGGGTTGATTGCCTATTATATATGCCTATTTTAATATGAATTCATATATCTTTAAGAATTTTTCATTTTAATAAACTAATAAATACCTATTTGTATTGACTCAAGTACATCTATGTATACAACACAACTTCATGTTCTTATACAAATTTATTTTCATGTGATTTTTTACCGCATTATAATATTTGCATTCGCTTTCGCATTCGCATTCACTTGCGCAAAAATTAAAATGAATTATTCGTTTTCGCATTCGCTAAACTGGTATTCGTTACCTCCCTAATGTACAAGCAGAAATTGGCATAAAATTAGCATAAGTGACGAAGTTGAATTAGGTGTTAACAAATTCCTCAATACAATTTGACATTAAAAACGGTAGCATTACCTAATATTAATCCTCCTCTAAGTCCTAGCATAATTTTTAATATTAAGTTTCGTCGCAAAACTCTTTAAGATCATGTTAAATTTTGCCACTTATTCTAACTTCATACCAATTTTTGCTTATACAGGGTATTTTTTTTAGAGGTATAGAACTTCGAATTGAAATAAAACACAAGAAAATCGTTTTAATGTCCATTAATGTTTAAATATGATTTCGGGCATGTGGCCGCCGCGGCTGGCTCGAATAAAGCCAATTCTACAGGTCCAATTTTCAACCACTTTTTCGAGCATATGGGGCCGTATGTTGGCAATAACGCCACGAATGTTGGCTTCCAAGTCCCCTAACGGTTGGCGTAGACGAGCGACTTCACATATCCCCAAAGAAAATAATCCCATGGTGTCAAATCACACGATCTTGATGGCCAATTGACAGGTTCATTCCGCGAAATTATGCGCTCATCGAATGTTTCCTTCAATAAATCGATTGTGACGTGCGCTGTGTGGCATGTAGCGCCGTCTTGTTGGAACCACAACTCATCCATATTCATGCCATCCAATTGGGGAACAAAATAGTCGGTTATCATGGCTCTATACCGGTCTCCGGTGGCGAATCGATTCATTCGGGTCCTCTTCAACACTTTGCTCTAAAGCGGCAATTGTTTCTTCGGTGCGCACTGTTCGACGTCTCTGCGGATGCGTATTATCACATAGAGTAAACGTAGTGCGAAAACGATCCATGGTTAACCGAATTAATCGCTCTGATGGACGATTATGTCGACCATAAAATGGACGGAGCTTGCGGTAAACTTCGCGAACTGAACCATTATTTTCGAAATAAATTTGCACGATTTGCAAGCGTTGTTCTTTTGTCAACCTGTTCATGATGAAATGGCAAACCAAATTAAATATTAATCACTTGACAGCTGAAAAATGGCCGCCAGTTAAAAAAGTGATGCCAACTTAAAGTTCTATACCTCAATAAAAAACACCCAATACATAGGGCCGTAAGAAACCGGCCGCGTACACAAAATTGCTGTTTATTTGAAGAAAGCGTTTGCTTAGGTCGTGTCACAAATTAGCACAGCAAAAATTGTTTATAAATTAAAAGAAAATGGAAATTATAAACGAGTTTAGAAAATAGAGAAATACGGCCCTATGTTTAAGCAAAAATTGACATGAAGTTAGCATAAGTGGCAAAATTTAACATAATTTTAAGGACTTTTGCCATAAAAATTGACATTAAAAATCATGCTAGGACTTAGAGGTGGATTCAGATTAAGTAATGCGACAATTTTTAATGTCAAATTGCTTAGAGGAACTCGTTAACACCTAATTCAATTTCGTCACTACTGCTAACTTCATGCCAATTTTTGCTTATACGTAGGGGCGATAATGTTCGGTGTATTTTCATAATTCTGTGGATATAAGGGAAAAGTGTTCAGTCATATTTTACCGTTTTGTATGAGAGCACTTTCAAACTTTCAAGTACATTTTCAGAAATATATTTCTTTTGCAGTTAAATTACACAATATAAATGATACATACCTTCAATTTGAGACATCAAAAAATTCATATCAAAGTATTTAGTTTGGTAGAGACGGCTTTATAGCATTTAAAACAACCAAAAAATATGTACCTCTCTCTCATATGCTGACACCTTTAATATCGAGACAAAAAATCTCGTCGGTGAGCTTCCGGTTATGGGAGGTTTCATTGTAGTCCTGGACCATCTAAGAAAAGTGAATGAATGATGACTTCATCTGCGACCGTCTGATCGCTATTACTGTAAACTTTTTGCTTATGAAAATATTCTAATGACTTTTTGTGGTCACAATTAGTTAATGATGACCTCAGCGGTATTTGGTTTCTTCAAGATAAAGGAACCGAAATAAGCGGACGTCCACCGAAATGGTAAGGTGAAATTTTATAAAAAATTTTATTAGGGTTTTTCATGGGAATTGTTACAATTTAAGTTTAAAATTATTATTACGCACTAATAATTCCAAATTTCTTGTTTACTTATTAAGTAAAATATTTTTTTATTAAAAATACATTGCAATTAATTATTGAGGATCCAGCTAAGCCCAGCTAAACCCCTCAATAATCAATTTCAATGTATTTTTAATAAAACCATATTTTACTTAATAAGTAAAATAATAATTTGGGATTATTAGTGCGTTAAATAATTTTAAACTTAAACTTAAAATTAAAAATTTTATGTCGTAAAACTTGGTTGGCTTGTAATTAAAAAAAATTATTAAAGAAGATGCTATGAAATTTATAATAAATCCTATAAATAAATAAATTTCTATAATTTTCTTCCTCAATAATGTCTGACAACAAATATATAACACCGCATTAAAAATTTATTTGCCTCTTGAATAAAAATATTAATTTCCCTTAAAAAATCATCATCTGCTTAAAATAATCGTACTAGTGGTGTCCCAGCTTACGACCTTTGCGATACATATAAATAATCCTTTGAATCTTAAGCCGCATAATTCACATAAAAATATTTTTTTTGCATAATTTACTCACTTCTCCTGATTTTTTTTGGTGTGACTCTTCAATAGATAAGGAAAAAAACATTAACATAAATACAAGATGTTCAAGGTGAAGATAGAAAAAAGAATGAAGCAACCAAAACAAAAAAATTAAACATATTGAGTATAAGGGGTGGGTAAGAAGTGACGGTTAAAAGGACTTTAGTAAGGATCTTGTTTTTTGTCATCTATTGTTTTCCCATGACAGCTCTGGGGTGGTGCATATTATGGCATAACAAAATAATGCCACGCACGTTTGTTTTTCTATCCCAAAAGAAAAGAATACGAAATGAACTATTAAGAAAATTGGAAAATGAAAAATAAAATTCTCATAGTTTGCATAACAATGGCTAAACGTTGAAAAGAAAGATTCTATTGATCGTAACCAAACGCATGCTTGCTCAAGAAGAGCTCATAATAGGAAGTAATATCTCTTGACAGCATCAAGGTATAAAAGTGATAATTTCTGAAATTTATTTCGAAAATATGTATGTACTGGAAATTTCTTCGTATGCTGAAATTCTTAGGTAAACATAAAGAAAAACTGAGGAAATGAAATCACTTTGTTCTTGATATGCTAATCGATAGGTAGAGAATTAAATTTCTTTTAATTTTACACTTGAAAAAAAATATATTTATTCGATCTAGAGAACTTAATAAATTATATATCTGACTGCATTTACACACCTGTTTGTACGTACCGCAATGGATTTGTCTTTATCTCGGAGTCTCACTAAAGATATGACAGCAGTCAAAATTCAATATGGCGGCCAAAAGACGCCATTTTGTGAATACGAAAAAAATTAAAATTCAGCGAAATCATTTGTAGCTTTCTTTTAAGGTTTTTTATTTCGAATGGCCTCAGTCGGATTTTTTGATTTTTTAAATTTTTACTTGTTTGCTTTTGTCTTTGTTACTTAGGGCTTGGGTTCATTTTTGCCACAAACCAATGATCAAATCCATTTAAATTACATTGGTTTGATCATTGGTTTGTGGCAAAAAAGAACTAGTGAACGAGTTCGACCCAAGTCTACTTCTCAGTAAATTTTTCAATTCCAATACGCATATCAGAGCATTAGTAACAAATTTTTTTCTCCGCTGATACACGTTCACATCAGTGAAAAGCTCATGCACACTCTCATTAATGTCCAATTGTATAAAATAACCCATCAAGGTGTAATTTATGTTGAAAAAAAAAACAAATATAAATTTTTTTACGTTTTTCATACAAGGTTTGAGTTTGGAACTCACGAAAAGCCAAAAAAACGTCTGAATTTTTATGCCTTTCTAAACCCGTCATCCCAATATCGGCGCTATGCATCGATTTTTGTCGGCTCACTGCAATAAAGTCATAAGCAGGGAAATCAGAAATATGCCCCAAAAAAAGTGTTTTATGCGCATTCAATATGCACTAAAAACTTCGAAATATGCACTAAAAACTCAAAAAATATGCTCTTAAAAATAACGTAAATTGGATTATTTGGAAATGAAAATCTAATTTTAATTCAGCAATTCAATAAAATTTGCATATAAAACAAGACAAAAATAAAATAAACAGAAGGAAACAATAAAAAAATTAGTTAGTCCTAATTTACACTATTTATCTTATTGATAAGCTGATTATTTTGTGGGAAAGAGAGACGAGGGGAATAGAACCGTTTCTATTCCCCCCGTCTCTCTCTCTCCTAGCAAACTAATCAGCTTAGCAATAAGACTTGCATAGTGTTAATTAGGACTTAAGAAAAAAAATTTAACTTTTACTTCAAAAGCGATCACGATATCAGATTTAAATCTTTGGAACTGTATTTTGAAGAATAAGATAAGCTTTTTATTTATTATTGTTATTACAATAAACAAAAACTATTCACTTATCTTTTTAAATAAAAATCGACGACGGTCACATATAAATAAACTTTTATAGGTACATTGAAAATGTTCTCTTTCAACCTCAACTGATGTAATCGGGGCAGCGTTCGTCACAATTACCAAACCAAGTTTTTATTGAAATTAAAGTCCAGTGAGGATGTTAAAACACATGTTACACCTAATTAAGTTAAAGTTTTGAATATAAAAATCAATAGTATTTGTACCAGTATTAAAATTTAGCAGAAAAAATTAGATATGGATGAATTAAAATTTTTTAATTTTCTTGTTTTGTTTTTCTTTCACAAGACTGTTTACAAGAGAATGAAAATTAAAAATTTGGAAATCGTTCATTTTAAATTTTTTCTTCTTCTAAAGTTGGATGTTAGAACACATACTAATAGTTAGTATAGTCTTAATTTCAACTTAAACACGTGTAGCATGTGTTTTAACATCAGAACTCACAAGAAAACATGTGAAATCGATTCGGAATCCAGAACATACGCAATGGCCTTTTCTAAAGTCTAACTTCATAATGGTAGCAAAATATTTGCTTCCCCATATTACTGTTTCTTTAACTACAAAATGAAATTTTGACGAAAAAAATAAATTTTTACTAAAAATTTTTTTCAAATATTAAAATAAAATTTTTTTTAAAGTACCAAAATATGCCCTGAAAACGCCAAATATGATCTAAAAAATTCGAAAAATGTTCAAAATATGCGTGTTAGATTGAAGTATGCAAAAAAATGCTTTAATGGGTAAAATATGCAAAAATATGCACTAACAAATCGATGCCAGAATTCATAAAAAGTTCTGAAAAGGATAAATATCTTAATTCCGCATTATTATATCAGACAAGAAAAAACATGCAATTGCATATTGGTGGTTTCCCTGGTCATAAGTAATAAACAATTCTCTCAGTGCAGTTCAATGAATATCTTTCGCTAAGCAGCCATTGACATCCCCTAAATATGAATTTATTTTATGCATTTTGCAATAATCATTCATCAATTATATTATTGGCAAACATTGCGTGTGTCTCTTCCCTTTGAATTTTTGAACAGTTTTGGCAAAACTTCTTATTCGATTAGATTTTGGTGAAATGATCGATTGTTTTCTATTGTTCAGAGTAAACAATTGCAAAATTGGTTGCAAACTTTGCTAAATAAATAACCCTCATGAAAAACAAAGATAATGATTTGTTGCTTTTTTATTGATCTTTTTGTTTAATATGTAGTTTTATTTTCTTTTTGCATCTTCTGGGTTCGAATTTTTTTTCTGCTTAAGAAAAGAAATTGACACAAGTTGCGGCAGTGCGTTCTATTGTTGTGCTAAATATTGTTTAATATCTATTATGCATAACAAAAGTTTTTTTTTTGCAGAAAAAGGATAATATTTTTAAATATATGTAATTTTGTGTGTATGTATGTATATATGTAAGCAAGCAATGTAAACAAGTGCAAATGTGTTTAAAATTATAAAATGATAAAAGGATGATGAACTGCTTAAAACACTGTGAAACGTTAATTTGTCTTTGGAAGTGATGAAAAAGGGAAACGATAAAAAGACCTCTCTTTGAGGATAAGGTTCGGAAAATGCATGATAATTACCTTGCAATTTTTTTTGATGTTATACTTTACACAGCATAATTAAGAGTTTTAAAGAAGAATAAATTCATGAAATTAATAATTTTTTTTCATATTTGCTGCTTAGAGATGATTTTTTACAAAGATCTCACTGTAACATAGCAAACTAATAATAATAATAGCAAAAACAATAATACTTTCGGCGTCTTAAAATTTCCAGGGATAGACATTCAGGCTCCCAAGCTCAGAAAGTTAATTAAATGCTGCACTGCTACGAGATCCTAGAAATTATGGCTCCTGAGAACAACAGATATCATCCGCTAACCCTTCTTTAATTTTTCTTTAGTAGTGACTTAATAATGTATTTTTATTTTATACTTTGTGGCCTAATTCATTGTGCGATTTTTGTAAGTAAAAGATTAAAATTAATATTTATGAATGAAAGTGTTTAAAGTTAAAGCAGAAACCATTTGAAAACAAATACTAATCACTTTTTCAATACTAATAATCTCTTTCACATTCTGTTTTTGAATTCAACACAACAAATTCTTTGACATTTGGCTCCACTGTGTGGAAGGACATTTTTATTGAATGAAAATGAAGATAAACCCATGAGGGCTCACATATTACGTAACGCTCCCTGGGCGATATTTATACTCATATTTTTAAGGATACTGAGGTAACGTTAGATTTGCAATGTTTCCATTTCATTCAAATAAAGAGTTTCCTCAAGATTCTGAAAACAAGCAGAACAATCTCTTTAATGGCACAGTATACATATGAAAATGTAATTTTCAGGGCAACCTCTGCGATTAACGTTTATGGATGTTTTATGCTTAAAAGCATCTTTAAAGCAAGTGTCTGTCTCAATATTTCCGCTTATTGTACGACTTCTGGCGAAATTGCAATCCTGACATTGAATTTTTATAAAGTCACTGGATAAAGGCAGAGTTGTAAATGAATCATTATTTTGAATCATTATTATTACGAATTAGCAATACTTTGAATTAATTCTTTAAAAAACAAAAAAAGAATTGAATGAAATTTAAATCAATTCGAACGAATTAGGCAGAATGATTTGCAAATCGTTTTCAATTCAAATTAATTTTTAAAATTAATTGCAATTCGTTTCCCATTCAAATAAATTTGTTAAAGTTAATTTGCAATTAATTTCCAATTCATATGAATTGAATTGATTTTGAATTCATTCAAATGAATTTAAACAATGAATTAATTAATTGGTAATGTATTGCTAATTATTTTTTCTAATTCATTTGAATTAATTCAAAATCAATTCACTTTGAAAAATTCATTTGAATTAGAAAGAAATTAAATTTCATTCTACAAATTCATTTGAGTTGAAAATTGCAATTCATTTGACAAATTCAATTGAATTGGAAATGAATTGCAAGTCATTTTTACCAAATTCATTTGAATTTACTCAAATTTTATTACAATAATTTTTTTGTGTGAAAAGAATTAATTAAAAATTTACTAATTCAGTGCAAATGAATCGCGAATTAATTGAAAAATTAATGATTCCTTTAAAGCTCTGGATTAGGACTGTATTTTCATAAAAATCGTATGGTTATGTAGGATTATCGCATTTTGATACACAAGCTTTAAATAAATACTTATTTGTATGTGGGTACTGACGGCTTTTTTTAAATTTTAGTATTTTTTTCTTAATTTAGATAGATAATCGTCGTAACTTTCATTTAAAAATATTTTTCCATCTGAATGACTGCTGTTTTGGTAAAATTATCATGGCCATATGCTACATACGAGTACAACAATAAATATAAATACCTATAATCCTACTTGTTATAAGAAAAAATTCCTGTTACAGAAACAAAGTAAGAATTAAAGTTTAATTATTAAACAAATTTTTAACACTGGTTGTTACATTTTCGTTGCTTAGTGAAACACAAAAAAATAAATTCCCACGTATCAAACGTTTAAGCAACGCCACAAAACAAACAGGCAACAACAACCAAATTTAACAAGAAAAACAGGCTTCATTGGGCTACACCGAATTTCATATACCCTTCATTTTAACAATAAAGTGCAAGTATGTACATTAGGATGGTAACTTTTTGCAGGTTTTTGCAAATTTTATACCTCCCAAGGAAAAATTGTGTAGAGAATGAAAAAATATTAAAAACTGCAATTTTAGTTTTTCGCAATCGTTAAAAAAGTTTACGCACCAAGCGCGATGAAGTTCTTAATAAGATGAGTGTTTTTTTACTGAAATTTTATAATATTAATAATATAATTTTATAATATTAATTTTATAATATTAATAATTATGTCTAAATACTTTTTTTTTTGCATTTTCGCACATAATTTGTGATTATACAAATGTACATACATATGTATACTCGTATAGTACATACATACATACATATCACGAACCCGGAGAGTTAGCTTTTCTCATTTGTCAATCGACTTTGCTTCAAATATATGGATATCGCTAATCTGCTTAAAATCTATGAAGTTTATTTAGCGATTTTTTTCTATTTTTATAATGCAATTCATAGCCGTAGTTTATTATTAAATTTAACTATATCTTAAAAGTTGAATTGGCATAGTTTTAGTGCTTGATGTTATCGGTAGAATATGTCAGTTTTGTATTCTCTGAAGCAACTTTAGCAACCGATAATTAAAACTATTGTATAGTGGTCCAAAAATTACAATCGAGTACAGTTGTACGGATTCATAGGTAAAATATTTTCAGTCTGATGCGAGACATACCGATTAATCTACTCCCCACATATTAAGAACCATATGACAGATATAAATATATGTATATGTATGTATGTATATACATTCCCTGAAGGAAGCGTGGGATTAAGTGTGCCCAAGTCACCACTTTGGTCGACTATTTTGGTGGCATTGTCTACGGAGCGTCTAGAGTTTATATTGTTTTTGATGCTTAGAAAATATTTTTTAAGATACACACAACTATGTTTCTTCTTAATGTGTTATTGCTTTGTTGAAAATAAAAGTGGCGTGAAGCAAAATTTAAGTGTTTATAAAAATTAGTTTAAGAAATCAAATTAAAAGGTAAATATAAATATATTAAACAATAATTAAAAAAATACGCAAAAAGAAATTGCAAAAAACAAAAACCATATTGTATAAAAATATAAAATGTGAAAATTAAACAATTTTAAGTGAAAGTGCCAATTATGGAATTTTGTTTTGCCCTGTGGAAGATTTTGTGCCATCAGTTAAATATTTGTCACACTTGCATATCCGTACGTGTATGGTGATATCGTCAATAGTAAGTCAGTACAATCTTACTATTGACATTTTCGCCATATGGTCCCACAAGAACTACCTAGTCAGTATTGACGCAGTCTACTGGTAGATTTTGTAGGACAAGCCTGTGTTAAATGTCAATAGAAGATAGCATTAGTTGGGGTATAATTTGTCAGTAGTACTGGTGACATCATCAATAGATAATCAGTATAATTTTACTATTGACATTTCCTGCATGCGTAAAAAAGCGCAACCATTAAATACTAATATTTAAGAAATTTATTATTCGACATATTGTCATAATTATATTTTAATCTGAAATTTATTTGCTGGTGGTTTAGCTTGGTCTATATATGTACGTATTTCATTGGCGCTAATGAAAAACTGTTTGAGTTAGACACGTATTTATTAAGTGAAACAGTTTCATACACAACTAATAGACAATTTTATAGAATCCAACATGATTGAAAACAGTTTAAATCAATAAATACATGTCATGAATCAATCAGTTTTTCATTAGTAATTAGAGGTTACGCTTTTTTTGGGCACATGACACACAAGAAATGCCAGATGTAAACTCAGCCTATTGGATTTAAATAAAATGTTACAAACGAACCATCAAGCTTATGTGACACACCTTTATCACCTGAGAAGAAGGGCATAACAAAGAAATTTACAAAAGAACAACACCAACAACATCAAGAACAGGTTTATGTGAGATTCACTTTTACCACAAACAAACTGTGATTCATATAAAAAAGAGAAATTTATCAATAACAAAACAACGATTTGCAAAAAACCAAAAAAAAAGAGATTACCCACAAACACTTACATACTTATGTTCATATATACATTTTTGTGGAGGATCATACAATTTTGCTGATTTTAATATGTTAAAAAGAGATAAGGTTGTTTGGTTGCTTAAGTATGTATGTATACATACATACGTATGTATGTATTTATGTACTTACATCATATCTATGTACAATGTACATAATCATAAATATATACATATGAGAGCCCTGCATGCAACCATTTAAAAGAAATTTCAACACTAGGAATTTTTCAAATGCTTTACTGTAGCGAACTTTTCAAACATAAACGCTGAACAACTCCTTTTTGTAGACTTGGGTCGAATTTGGTCACTAATTAATTTTTGTCACAAGCCGATGATAAAACCCATTTAAATTACATTGGTTTGATCATAGGTTTGTGTCAAAAATGAACTAGTAAACGATTTCGACGCAAGTCTAGCTGTTTGCAAGACATTTGTTTGCGTTAGATTTTAGGTATGGAAGTAAAAAAATTAAATATTTCGTGACGAAAGAATTTGTGATGTTTGCCTTTTCCTATGTATGGGTGCGTATACAAACGTCATGCAAGTATGTACATTTATGTATATCGTCACCTTAAATGCAAACGGACGTAAGTACACTTTTATATTTTTTACAGGAGAAACAAAAAACGTTTCGAAATCAATAATAATAAAGTGTTCGTAAAAATTTTCCCGAAATTTACTAAAGTATGGCTACTTATACATATGTTTTTAACCATTTATTTTATTTTTATATATAATTAAGCTTTTATGTTAGTTACATTCTTTTCAATAAAAAAATAGATGCATTCGTAATTAAGTCCGTTTGAATTTCTTTAATGAAGTCGTCATTTTTGATCGCAGAGGTCTAAATTTTTTCATGAACATGTAGTTTGACAAAATGAACCATAATCAATCAAAAACTTGATTACGAATTTTTGTGTAGTTACATCCGTTTGAATTTAAGGTGACGATATGTATACATATGAGTTGTGTGTATGCTCTTTTATTTGATCAGAACATCACTACACCATGGTGCTTCGCTTAATATACGACAGCATTTATTGTTGTTTTAGTAATACATTTAAAAAAGCAGACGTATTTACATTTTGAGAATATTGGCGCAGGGCTCTGAGCACATGCGTGCAAACTTACATATCGTTGGTCACGAAGAAAGGCCCTAATTTAGATAACTGTAACTTTACAGGAGAAGGTAAAAACATAATAATAAACACCACAAATGTTTGTACAACTGCTTGCAAAAGCCTTATTCTTTTCAATATTACAATAAATTTTTGTGAGATGGTGTATTTGTCTGTTATACTTACATACATATGTATATTGGAATCGCTGAAAAACTCTATTTCGTGAAAATACGAGTTAGGGTATTCCTACTTGTGACCATAGACATGTACACATTATGTCCATATACCGGGTATTTTTTAGCACACCGTATAATTTTAAATTAACAAATTCTCTCACTATGACAGCTGTTTAGATGGAACTCAATTCCGCTCGGCAAAACATTTTGAACTGAGATAGTATTCGATCTCTTCACACATTTATTATAATATATGCACATTAAAGTGTTGCATTTGTACAACTGTTTGTATAGCCAAAACAAATATACCATGGTATGTACCATATAATTGTAGAGTGAGCTACAGAACTAGTATAAGAGTTATTGTGTGTGCGTGCTTTTCCAAATTACAATACAATTAAAAACAAATAACAATTGCTGTTTGTATCTGTTTTTGCAAATACATGACAAGCAGATGTTCGTGCGCACGTTCGTAAATTTTTTTGTGGCGCAGACAAGGCATTCGTATTGTGTGTAATTTTTTTTCCGTGTATCATTTTACTTTTATTCATTCATTCGTCAGCCACGTAAATTTTTTCTCAACACAACATTAGTACATTATATGGTAGAAGCAGTTTTATCTATCTTATTTGTTTTAGAAAAACAAATACAAACAAATGTGTTGTTCTCATTTGGCCATTGACCAACCATATAATAATTGCTTAAAAAAATCAACATTAAGAACTTGTAACAGAAACGCTAAATAACATATTTGTTCATACCAGAACCAAAAGCACGCAAAACTGGTGCAAACAGTTCTATCTGCGCAATGCTATAATATATGGACATACATATTTGCTCAAGCCACAAACTATTGTAGGCAGCGTTGTCAAATTTATTTTGACTTTTTTCGCGCAATTCAAAGAAAAAAATTGCCAAAATCGCTAAAGCTTATTTTTCTTATAATCTTAACCAAATCATTACCAGTTGGAATTAGCAACATATAAAGAAAATTTCTTTATTAATTCTTAATTAAAAAATTTCAGAAGATTTTAAATATTCTTATTTATTTCAAGATTATTTAATTCAGTTTCAAATGTTGACACGGAATCAAAGGCATTTAGTAGAGGAAACTGGGTAATGCATTAGGAGGAGTTGGAATATTTTCTTTAATCCTTCGTAGTCGATCTGGGCTGGCAAGCTCCACAGCTTTTGTAATATCATACCTTGATTTATCTTTATCTTTTACGTACTTAAAACATAATGCTTCTGAAAGATTCGATGTAGATACATATATCTTTTGTAGCATTTTGAAGTTTACGTTTTTTTGTGTACTCCGAACACTCCTTTATAGTTTTAGCAGGCCTTCCTTTTCTGCTGTCTAAGGATGTATGCGGTTCTTCGATGTTTTCAAAAGTTGTTACTCCATTTAGCCAGTCTGAGTACTTTTCCATAAAGGTTTTGTCGTACGGTTTGAGGCAAGCCATTTCCTACGAATATCCAAGAAAACGAAATGAATTTGGTTTTTAACATCCTTTTCGTGGTATCCTGATAAACAGTGCAAATTTTTCCACAAAAGCCAAATTAAATACATTTTCATTATGTGATTTTCTAAATAACTCGAACAATTCCGAATTTTGACATTATGCCATTATGAGTTCTGGTACTGATCACTACATTTGCATAGTAAAGCCTTAACTGATTGCATTACATAATTGCAGATTAATTTATACCCAAAAATAAAAAGGTTCAAATTACCTGATTTGCGAAACATAAGTCTAGGCCACAATTAACTGGATTACATACAACTGCAGTTTTTATTTTATTTAGTATAAAAACCAAGTTTTCAAACTACTTTCTTATTTTCATAATGTGTTCTTAAATTTTAATATATAAACAAATTGTAATAATTATGCCTACCTGATTGACACAGCAAAATATTGTTTATCATTTATTCATACCAGAGAACGACGAAAATCACGTATTTCCAGATTTAATCATACTATAAATTTTTTATTCACTTTTAATCATGCAAAATAAATCAACATTGAGTAAAATCATCATCGTAATGGTGAACGCTTCATTTAAGTAAATGTGAGTCGAGTGATCGAACATGTTTTATTCTAATCATTCATCATACATTAAACTTTTGTTCACATTCAATCATGCAACAAAACTCAATGTTGAATAAAATCAGAATCATACTTACGAACGTATCGTTTGGTAAGTTCCAAGTAATTTCATACATGTTTTATTAAAATTTTTATATAATCAGGTTTTCATGTTGAATAAAATCAAAGCAGAGGAGTTATGAAAAATATAATATATAATACAAATCAGTAAGCAAACACTTTAAAAAGAAAAAATGGAAAACGACCAGGATTTTAAAATAATTTCAAAAAAATCGAAAAGGCACTTTTTCGAAAAGTACCTTTCCCGAATAGTGTTTTTTGAATAGTTATTATTCAAAGTACCCTCTAGTTCCAATGTTCAAGAATACACTATATCAGTTAATAATATTTAACTCAGACTTAAAATGTTTCAACTATATGACTTCTACCGAATTTAAAATTTTTTTCGTATATACCCATTTTAGTAACTTTTTTGGCACCTTGGCACCACCACACATTTTAGCTTTTACTATTTGTAAGAAGTCATTGTAAATTATTTTTACATGTATGTACATATGTATATACATACATACATATGTAAAATGTTAAGCTAAAGAACAAAAAAGTAATGAAAACGGGCACTATTTTACCCCTTATAAGTTTGAATTTTTAGAAAGTGCCAAAACTTATTTCAGATTCTGTCCAAGGGAAAAGAACGACTCAAAAACCTCTCTGCTGTGCTTAACACTTTAGAAGATGTGTCGAGTGTAATAAAGATACTAAACTTAAATTTGTACCGCCTTTTAACCCCTAAAAGTACACTTATCGAAAAAGTACCAAACACGTGTGGGCTTAGTTTATTGTTTGAAATTTGGAGTTTGTCTATCGTAGCTTCCGAGTTACCGATTTTAACCTTTTTGCACCTTGTTATCCCCTTCGCATTCGTATTACCAAAAATCCCTTCATAGTGGTTCTATACATCAATAAGGGGAGCCAACGCACATTGAATTATAGTGAATTTTAATCAGAAATAATTTCTTAATCGGGGTTAAGTTCAGTATTCTCAATTCTTATTGAATGAAGTATTTTTATTAATTAATGTGAGTTTCTAGAGAAGACAAATTAAACTAGACTTTATTAGCTGGGGGAAATATCAATATTTTTCTGCGCAGCAATGATTATTATTAACATAAGCTATTTATCGTAAATTTTTAATGAAATGGAATATGAGAAATGATACAATTATTTATTTACCTTTTGGTAAATACATTTGTAAGTATCACTATTTTCATTTTTTTTAGATTTTTTTCATTTTCTATTCAGGTTAGCAAGCAGTTATAACATTATTATTATAAATTATACATCCAAGGTATTTCTTTTCTCTACTCTATCTGTAAACCACCTTCGAGATGATAAGTTTTGCTTTTACACATACATATAGAAACACCGCAACTTTATTTTTAATCATTATCGCATTACCGAACTATTTCCAAAATAAACATGTGATCCGAACCTAGTGATTAAACTGGGTCGGCATGTAGTCCGATGTATCACGGAGGGATATTTCATATGAAATCATGATAAATTTGGGGTGTTTTTGAGTATTATATAATGTTCTTATATAATAGAATAAAGTATTACTATATTCTTTTTATTTTTTATTTTTTGATGTAGCTTCACACTAATCAAAATCTATTCAGAATTTTCTTTGACATTACATGAAAATAACATCGAATTCCTTAAATCTGAATTTTTCGACTTTTGATCATGTTTTGATATGAATTACCCCTCTGTTTTAATTTTTCGTATAGGGATGAAACGATAGCATTAAGGTATCGGTACTTTAACTTGTTACAGCATCGGTTCAGAAGTATCGATACATACTCAGTATCGAATAAAAAGGCATCGACAACTACTTGTATCGGTCAAGCTTTTCATGATTTAAAGTAGTAAAAACCAAATTAAATCCCACCAAACCAAATGCTCCTAAATCGTAAAGAATTCTTAACGACTAGTCGATTTCGGAAGCGATTAATATAAGAAAAAACTAATTGTTTAAATTTCTTGCAGACGAGTTTTGGTAGAATTTATTTATGAAAATACTCCTTCAACAAACTAATTTTCCTGAATTACAAAAATTTTTAAGTTAAATTTTGTTAAAAACATGCCCATAAAAATCACCAATGAATTCATTTATCGCCAACAACATCGAACAGTCGCCAAATCAAAAACTTAGGCCGGGCTTACATGTGTGTGCCATGTGCCACACAAGCGTAAAAAAGCGTTACCAACTAATTACTAATGAGAACCTGTTTGATTCAGACATGTACATATTAAATTAAACAGTTTTATACATAATTAATAACAATTTTATAAAATCCCACATGATTGCAAATTGTTTAAATCAATAAATACATGTCTGAATCAAACAGTTTTTCATTAGTAATTAGTTGGTTACGCTTTTTTGGGCAAATGTCACACAAGAAATGCCAGATGTAAACTCTGCCTTAGACGCCAAACAAAGTGGAAAAATCGCCACGTTTGGGCTGGACTGGAGCAGAAGATATAGTCGAGATGACATTTTAGATGTTTGTGCAAACTCGTTTTGTTGCCGCAATAACGCAAGTTTTGCAGCTCGCAATTTTATCGTCTTTTTTATAAAATATTTGATTTGAGTGATCCCATTTTCACGAGCTTACTCTAATATATATTCTAGATATAAATTCACATTTAACACGAACAAATAAAATTGTGTTAAACTGGCGTCATGTTCAACTTTTTGTAGCCAATAAGAAATGAGAATATTTGACCGATACGAGTACTTTTTACCGATACCTACTTGGTACTCTGTAGTAGAGTATCGATGCCAAAAGTACTTGGTTTCTAAAAAAAGTATCGAGTATTTACTTGTATTTAGTCGTATCGTTTCATCCCTATTCTCGCATGCTTCTCGTAACTTAATATCAATATTTTTGTACATATCTTGAAAATGGTGATTATTTTTTAATATACATATGTATGTATGTAATCTTTTCCTTGAATATTTAAATTTTTAGCATTGTTTTAGTATTTCATGCTCAAAATGTTATACGAATCGTAATTTTCAAGGTGACTCTTTTGAATTTGCTTATAGTTTGAATTAGGATTTTTGTTTAATATTATTGTAAAAATCACATTTAAAAGGTAATTCAGAAACAAAACATATTTAGATTTCTAAAAGTTAAAAGTCTTAAGCGTCTGTTGTTTAATTTAAAATTTGTTTTTAGCCTCCAGCTAATTTATACTTATTTCATATTTTTTGTATAAAAAAAATGACAAAAATTAACTTTCGTTAAATAACTTTTGAAAGCGCCAAGAGATTTACAAGCAAAAATGTAAAAGAAAAAAAAATAATGACACAAAGAGTTGTTGTAGTTTTGGTATGACGGCTTTAGCCAAAAAAATAAATAAATTTTAATAATATGATTAATTGCTAAAACTGCGGGCTGCGAAACTGAAAAAGAAAACAAAAAGAAAAAAATCATCGAATTGATTGAATCTGCTACGAAAATAAGTACAAATTGTTTCACTTCACCCCGCATACTTTGTTCAACCAACTGATTGCTTATATAACCGGTATTTATATAAAAAGTAATATAAAAAAATCAAGCATCATTATTTTTATCAGTTATAATTATTTCTAGTTTATTTGATTAAATAGCTTTTTTGCACATAAACCTATGGTTTTCATTAACAACAGCATATCTTAAAAATTTTCAAGAAGCCAAGAAGAAGAATCTGTTCGAAACAAGGAACATGCTCGCACGTGATAATTTTTAATTTCCATCAATAAACTATAACGAGGTTTTCATGAATAATCGATTTTGTTTTAAAATAATTTTTTTCAAAATTTAAGTTTCGAGTTGCGTTGTATTCCAGGACTTATCGAACATTTACCAAGAAGATTTTAACCCTCTCTGGGGAACTTATTTGACCCACTTTTAGTAAAGCTGGTCGTATTACAGAGTAGACAGCTCTATGTCTTACAATTGCGATATATGTAACTTTTTTGTATACACCCATATAACTAAGTATAGTTTTTTTTTGTAAAAATCATATATTTTAACTACATTTCATGTGGAAAAAATTTGAATAATTTGAACCAAATAATAACGAATGTTGTTGATGAAACCTTTTTTCTATACCCAGAGCAATTTTTTTTTCATTCTCTTTTTATGAAAAATAACAAATGTTAAATGTGATCTTGTATGCAAATGAATGGCTGATCTTTTTTATAAGGACATAAACAGCCTGCTCTAAAATTGCGTTTTAACCCTTTATTGTCATGTCCTATAATGGAATTTTTTTGTTTATATTCTAAACGTGATGTGCATAAATTATTTACTATTATTTTTTATTTTTCTATTCAGACTCAAAATCACCTTTTGTGTGTATGCGTAAGTTTCTATTGTTTCACAACCCTTTTATAAGACTGCGCATATCCTTAAACTATTCTTGCTGTTCAAAGGGAGGCACATCCTTGGAAGAATTTTAGTATTTCATGCCTAGAAATGAGGCAAAAAACCGGATTTTTTTTGAGTGCTTAAAATTCAAGTTTTATTCAGTTACAAATGAATTAATTTTGATTGTCTGCCTGTAGTGTTGAAGTGATTTTTTTAGGTCCTCGTGTTCATGCGTGAGAAAAAAATGTGAGACTCACATTTTTTTCAAATGCCATATTCAAATTAGTTTTTTTCTTTCGTAGAACACAAAAAAACTTTATATTTTTTGGGTGAATTTTTAACATTTAAAAGTCATACTAATGTATATTCGTACATGATGCGCATGTGCAGCCGTGTATCCTTTTTGGTAGTTTTTTATTCATTGTATGTAACTAACCCGTTTTTTTGCTTTATGTCATCCTTTCGTTATGGCATTTTTTATGTAGATTTTTTTCTCACAATCGCTTTAATGGAAAAATGCATTCATTATATACATATTATTTTTTTGAATTTTTTAAGGATTTTTTCAATGTTTTTTCCACAAACTTTTTTGATGTACTCGTTGTTTTTTTGTTTTTAATTTATTTATTTTTTTCTTTCCTAAAAGAAGATGTTGTTTAATTTAATGCCTCACTGTGGGGCGAATATTATAAATGTGATAGTTTACAAGTTTGTTGTTTAATCGAGCAAAAATAGCTTAACAAATTTTAAAGAAATTTAAGGCACATATTACTGTTTTTGAACTGAATCAATTAAAAAGTTTCGAAAATTACAATACTTACCCATCTGTACCTGGATGCCATAACTTTTATTACGATAATTGGATCGCTATAATATATATATAACGAATATTTATCGACTTTGCTATTCAGTAACATATTTCAACGATATTCGCTGTCGGTTAGAAAAAAAATTTAATCACAAGATCAAACTCATGGAGTTTTTCTTCATTAATGTTTGTGCTTTTCGCTTATTTTCACATTTTCTATACAGGATACCACATAATATTGAATTAAATGCTGAGTAAGATAAAACTGTAGACTATCTTAAAAAAGAAATTACGGAATCACATTATCGTTACCGCAAGCGAATAAATATGTCGATAAATATAACGATTTTCGGTCCGCAAAAAGTTGCAGAATCTAGGGGCTGACCTGGGATTCGATATAAATGAATACCCACTAAAACGAAGAAATTTGGAAACAAAATTGTTATATATTTGTTCGTGAATCATAAAAAAATCGAATGTTCACTAAAGCGAACTTCTCTCGATAGTTTAAAAAATTTGCAATCAAATACTTTTTGAAACAAAACTGAGCGACAGGTAAACTTTTTTCAATTATTTTTTGAGTGTCAGCCTCGATAGTTTTGCACGAAAAATGTTCGAGATTGCATTGCATTACAATGTTATACATATCGCTCATTTACTTCAATAGTGGCATAACTCAAAAAATGGGGTTTTTGAGTTAATAATGCAGAAAGATTCGGCATTTCGTATTTTATCTTGTGTAAAAATTTCATACAAATAGCTTGTACCATCACCTCCTGAGAGAAGATTTTTTTAATTTCTCCATTGAGTTGCATGCAAATTGAAAACTTAAAACGCGTTTTCTGCAAAACTGTTTTTTTTTTGAGTTATGCCACTATTGAAGTAAAGGAGCGATATATTGTATGTATAAAAGTGCAATGCATTGTTTTGTAGGGATTTATGTGTGAAAGTACACTAATAATTTTTAAGAAACTTTAAGCTACTGTTATTAAATAATAAGTTATGATTATAAGAAAGGGTTGCCACGCCCATATAAAATAGTATTATAATATATAATGAACTTAGTGTACTTAGAAAAAGTTATCACTAATTCATATCTTAAATAAATTTTTAATTCATTTAATAAAATTTATAATTGCTTCAGCTCAGGCCATTGCAGGTAAACACCTCAAAAGACTAGGCATTGAGAGTAACAACCGGTCTGATTATGATGATGAAACTGCAGAGAACAATTTCTGAAGGACTGTGAAGCGTTATACGATAGAAGATAAAGACAATTGGGCAGTTGGAGGATGAGGAACTTCCAATACTAGAACAAAAAAACAATATTTATATTCCTCAGGAGAACCGGTCTAGAGCAAGTGGTCTAGTTCCTGGTAAGGGATACAATTTTTCGATCCCACTTCCGGTGCTTCCTGTAGATTTTAATAATTAATTCATATATTACATACAAGTTAAGGTATTTGATTTTTATTTTATTTTTATCTTTTCCCACCGTTTATGCTGACGACATGTCTAGGAAAATAAAGGTGTTGGGTTTCGCAATTTATTCTCTCATGAAAAATGCTTTTTGTGCAAAATTCTAAAACTGTAAACAGGTACTAATTGTGAGTACTGTGGTAATTTTAAGTTAGTTTTAAGTGTACTATTAACTGGTGAACTGGTGAATAATAAAGAATAGAAAATACAAAAATAAATTTTTTTTTAATCTTTTTTTGAACAAACAATTTAATTTACATATGTATACGACGTGATATAAAAATTCTTTAAGTTATTTGTACAGATCTTGAAGTTACAAATCGTTACCTTATTATTTTTTTGAAATCTATTTTTTTATATTTCTAATCTATCAAAAAATATAAAAATCTATCTAAAAATCTATAAAAATCTCGATTTCAAAAAAATAATGAGTTATGGCCATTTTTTTATTAAGGTAACGATATGTTAGAGTCACTGTTGCTTTTTTTTTGTATGTTGCATAGTGTAATTATTACGTGGTATTGATACATTCCAACTGCAAGAACTTACAAGCTTTTAAAATCACAACATTTTTGCGATAGTGTTAAGGGCACTTGAGGGTATCCAGCTTTGCCTACTGCGTATTTTTCTATACCTTTTTCCAAAGTCTTAACTACCAACTTATTTTGTAAGTTTCAGAAAAATAGCTTAGCAATAATTACTATCGTTTACTATGTGTTTGGGCCTACTGTGCACAATTGTTTTAAATACATTATATGTTCTTTTGTGTATAATTTTTTCCTCAATATTAATGCGTGTCCTGTATGATTTAATTTATATTATATTTTTTTGTGAAATCACCCCAAAACAAAAATTTTTATGGGATGCAGTATTTAGTTAAAAAATGGTAAACTAGTATTTTTTTTAGATTTTTTAAGGCTACATGCATTTTTACTGCATAGATTTTTTTACATTGCCGTTGAGTTAGAGACTTGGAAGTTTAGGCAGAACTCAAATTCGGGTCCAGGCTAAATAAAATTTAATATTAGATTTAATTTATTTCTCACACACTTCTTTAAAGTTTTGTAATGACACAATATCGCATTCGGAGCCACGCCCATTAAAATATAATACAGATTAAATTTCGTACGAAAGCGGAATCGAATCAATATTTTGTTTAATATTTATTATATATTATAAGAAATAAAATAAGAAACATGAACTTATTTCTCCACAAAATTTTGTTCGATGGAGTAATACGAGGGAAGTCCCAAAACTACACAGAAAAAATTATTCACAAAAACTTTGATTCAGTAAATATTTTTTACTATTCCAGTAAATAGTTTGATCCAATTTTGTTTTAAGAAAAACAAAAAACAATATGGGTTGAAAAATTCTAGTTGATACAATTAATATAAAGTAATACTAGTAAAAAATTGTTAAGAGAACATTTCTGTTCTAATATAGAAATTGTATACTGTAATCAAGAGTTATTTATTTTATTTAATATTTATTTTCATTAAAAAATTTTGTTGAATCAGACAATCTGTTGATTAAAAAAATCGGGGTTTTTTCTAAACAAATTATTACAAAATTTTGCATTTGAATTTACAAATTTCTTTGTAGGACCTAAATTGAAAAAATTAGTATTTGATTCAGAGAATATTGTGTTTGAAATGGAAAATTAGTTTTTTTCTGTGTAGCTGACATGATTTATGCTGAATACTCAGCTGACATTTCTTGTCATTGTCATGTTTTTTGTATGGAAAATAATGACACACAATGAAAAATATCGGAAATGACAAACGTTGCCACCAGCACATACTATTGCGATGTCTAAAATGCTATAGTGTGTACTCGGCATTGTAGATGGCGGCAAACTTTGAAAAAATTACTTTTGTCGAAAATGGAAATCTTATAAAACATGATTTTTTTAAGTATCAAAGTATGTGCACACTTTGACGTGGGGGTCCAAGAGTGATCCTGGGAAATTTAATCCACGGTTGTTTTTGGCCATTTTCGATTAAGTCGATTTTCTCGAAAACTGCTCGACAAAATTTTAGCACGGTTGTCTCATTTTGTTCTCCTAAGTGTGCACTTTAAGGATATATAAGACTTTGGCGTGGGGGTCCAAGAATGCTCCTGGGAAAATTCATCCACGGTTTTTTTTTGCCATTTTCGATTAAGTCGATTTTCTCGAAAAAGGCTCGATGGAATTTTAGCACGGTTGCCTCATTTTGTTCTCCTAAGTGTGCACTTTAAGGATATATGAGACTTTGGCGTGGGGGTCCAAGAGTGATCCTGGGAAATTTAATCCACGGTTGTTTTTGGCCATTTTCGATTAAGTCGATTTTCTCGAAAACTGCTCGACAAAATTTTAGCACGGTTGTCTCATTTTGTTCTCCTAAGTGTGCACTTTAAGGATATATAAGACTTTGGCGTGGGGGTCCAAGAATGCTCCTGGGAAAATTCATCCACGGTTTTTTTTTGCCATTTTCGATTAAGTCGATTTTCTCGAAAAAGGCTCAATGGAATTTTAGCACGGTTGTCTCATTTTGTTCTCCTAAGTGTCCACTTTAAGAATATATGACCCTTTGGCATGACAGTTGAACTGTGATCCTGGGAAAATTCATCCACGATTTTCGTTTTGTTTCCCTTGAACTCCCAAAATCGTTGCTAGCCTGTTGATATATTTTTAAAAATACCCATGATTTTTCCCCATTTTTCCCCGGTTTTTTAATTCCCAAAATCGACGCTATCTTGGGACACGTCATTGCATATGGTACGGTTTTTGTTTTTTTTTTGACACGCAACTTGACGATACGATTTCACTAATTCTACCTTTAGATATTAAAATATAATGGGGTATGTTCTGAAAATCATATTTTTCAAATCACATGTCATTTGAAAAGTAATAATGGTCCTTTTTGAAATCATATACGATAAATTTCTTTCATAAATGATATTTGATTCTCTATACAATTAAAAAATTTAAAATATAGTGAAAAAATATCTGCATGCATGCATCACATGTGATTTGAAAAATGTGATTTTCAGAACATGCCTGAATGTTACATTTGTTTAGCCAATTCACAAACAATTTTATTGCGTCATAGTTTTTGTATTACGTACAATTTTATTGACTGTCTTAAAAGTCATGCTGATATTTTTCATATAAAAGTAAAATATACATTTGACGAAATTTTAGCTTGTTGTCTGTATGCATTTTGTGCCTGCTTAAGGAACTATTTGGTAGTCTTCAACTCAAAAATTTTTGGCAAGAATAAGATGCATATTTAACAAACTATATTTGTTACTATGTATTCCTTTTGGGTTTGAATATAAAATATACAAAATTCTTTAAAACAAAAGTGAAGAAGTGTATTTTTATTGAAAAAAAAAACTAAAAAAATTTTTTTGTAAATAATCAGTGCCCCGTTTCTGTAAGGAATGTAAGAACTTTTCAGAAAAGAGTTAGGGGATTCAAACTTCATAACTCGGTATTTTTTAAATTGACTCATTAAATATTAAAAAAAAACTTCAAAAAATTAAACCGACTTCAAACAAGTTAGAGTGCTATATTCGGCTGTGACGAATCTTATATACCCTTTACCAAAGTGCGCTTATGTAGCATAGTGATACATACATTAGCACATACATACATACATATGTATGTATGTACATATACATATTTACATACATACATATATACATACATATGTATACATACATATACATATTTTTTTGTGAAAAAATTCTTAATTTTTGCTCTACTGCAATTTTTAGTTAGTGACCTCTCGGTATTTTTGGATTGAATACTTTTTTTTTGGATATTAGCAATAAGTTGAATATCGATGCCTTGCTTAAAAAATACAAGTTTTCAGGAGAGCAAAAAAGAAACAGTTCATCTCTTTATACTTCTGTGTTTGGATAAAAATTTATATGCAATTATTAAGGAATTTATTACATCTATATATATTAGTAGTAATAATACACTAATATTTTTTAGTTTAATTATGAAGCGCATTTATTGAGACACGAGTTTGATGCATTAAGAGTAATTTTAATTATTGATACTTGATGAATAATTTACTCGTTTGTTGTACTTATAGCTAAACAAACAAATATAGCCGTTATATCAAAAGTATCCAATGAAAACAATATTTAATATCCCCCTTGAGCTGAGATTTGATAAAAACGAATGCTCACTAAAGCAAAGTAACTTCGAAACAAAATTGTTCAATATTTATTCGCAAATCTAAGAAAATCGAATATTCGCTAAAGCTTCGAACTTCAAACTTTTCTTCTTTTTTTAATAACCCTATAAAATAGTTTTAGTATTGTACCTTCATAATTCATAAACATCCCATTGGAAGAGGTATACATATGTCGTGGTAAACGTTATGTAAACAATTATTCCTCATGAGTTTTCTCGAATTTGCTCAGTACAAAAGAACGGTTTCAGGGAAATGAATCGGAACTTAATTTATTTTATAGTTATGACCAGGGAAACCAGAAATATGCTCCAAAAAAATTTTTTTTGGGCATTCAATATGCACTAAAAACTTGAAAATATGCACTAAAAACTCAAAAAATATGCTCTTATAAATAACATAAATTGGACTATTATGATATAAAAATCTAATTTTAATTCAGCAATTCAATAAAATTTTCATATAAAATAAGACAAAAATAAAATAAATAGAAGAAGGAAACTATAAAAAATTAATTAAGATCAAAACTTGCACTTTTACTTCAAAAGCGATCATGATATCAGAATTAACACTTTTCAACTGTATTTTGAAGAAAAAGACAAGTATTTTATTTATAATTGTTATTACAATTATAAATAAAATTATAAATAAAATACACTTAGCTTTTTAAATAAAGATCGCCGCATCTAAAGAAACTTTTACACATACATACATTGAAAATGTTCTTTTTGAACCTCAATTGATGTAATCGGGGTAGCGTTCGTCACAATTACCAAACCAAATTTTTATTGAAATTAACATTCAGTGAGAATGTTAAAAAACATGTTACACCTGTTTAAGTTGAAATTTGGAAAATGCAAATAAATATTATTTGTTCCAGCACTAAAATTTAGTAGAAAAAAATTAAAAATGGAGGATTTAAATTTTTTTTAATTATCTTGTTTCGTTTTTCTTTTCCAAAAATTTTTTTAAATATGAAACAAAAAATTTCTTAATGTAGGAAAATATGCCCTAAAAGCGCCAAATATGCTCTGAAATTTCGAAAAATGCTCAAAATATGCGTGTTAGACTGAAATATGCAAAAACATGCCTGAAAGGGTAAAATATGCGAAAATATGCACTAACAAATCGATGCCAAAACTCATAAAAAGTTCTGAAACGGATAAATATCTTAATTCCCCATTGATATATCAGACAAGAAAAAACATGCAATTGCATATTTGTGGTTTCCCTGGTTATGACTGTTCTTTAGCCATAAATTTTATTTCTTAAAATAAATTTACTAAATTCAGTAAAGTGCAACTCTGACTGGAGCACGAAGCGTTCCGTACGGACACTAATACTATATGAATTTTAGCCGAGATAAAATATAGTTTTGGCATTTTTTTCGTTTTGGTGAATTTTTTTGGAGTTTTTGCGTTTTTTTAATTTGGTGCTTTTTTAGTTTTGGTGCTCTTTTCTCGTTTAAGCGATTTTTTAGGTCTTTGGCATTTTTTTATTTTAGTTTTCGTGCTTTTTTCTCGTTTTGGCGATTTTTTTTGGTTTTATACCTTTTTTTATATGTGCCGATTTTTTTTCGTTTAAGCGATTTTTTTTCATTTCTGCAGTATATTTTAGTGCTAGAATTTTTTTAATTTGGTGCTTTTTTCTTTTTGGCGATTTTTTCGGGGTTTGGCGATTTTTTCGGGTTTTGGCGATTTTATAATCATGGGATATTTTTGGTTTACCTTTTTTGAAAATTTCAAGACTTTGCTTCTCACGGTTTCCAAAATAAAGCAAGTTGTCAAAACTACATAGTCAATTTTACATAGACTGATAGAACACCCTTTAATTTTTATAAATTTTAGTGTTAATTGTTGAAGTCTGTATAAAAATACACTAATTTTAGTGTCTATACACATATGTACATACCATACATATATTACATGGGATTTTAAAATTTTTCGTTTGGAACACCCTTTAATTTTTAACTTTCATATATTTTTTGTTGCCAACCAAAGCTTCAGATACTCTGTCCAAATTTTAGATCCGTAGCTCTTACGGTTCTTGAGAAAATAGCCTTCTTCCTAAAACATGAATTATATTTAATTATTAGGAAAAAGTTAAAGTTTTCCAACCCTGGAAACGTCTTTTTAATTTGTTTAATTGTTTTTAATCATTTTTTTTAATTTTAAATACCAATTGTATTCATATTGAAGTATAAAATAAGTTAATTTAATAAAAAAGTAATAAAGACTAGTTTTCTGTAGTTATTTTGTATGTGAAAATAGAGTTTGAGTTTTCCAGCTTAGAAACCGTCTTCTCGATTTTGCTGATTTTCAATACCAATCTTATTCGGAAAATTTCTAACACACCAGTCCAAGAGCGAAGTCTCTAACTGTTCTGGGTGGGAGCTTCGGAAAACTGATTTCACGTACAGACAGACGGACAGACGGACTTATATATACTTTATGTGTCGCTTATTAATATTGTAGAAATGGAATGACAAAAGGGTATATCTTTTACCATTTTTTGGTAAAGGGTATAAAAATAAGAATCAAAATATTAAAAATAATTTAGATTTTTTCATTTTTTGTATGTGTTACCTGCATATGCAAGTACATATGCATGTATATTGCTCTAATTAAAGCATTTCAAAGTTCTTCTTAAACAAACAGACATGACAGGCAATTAAAAAGTGTGAATAAAAATCTCATTAAATTAGATGCTAGAAAATTAAATACAATGCCTTCCCTCGTATGTAAATATGTATGTATGTAAAAATATAAGATCTCAACCGGTAATCACTATTTCTTTTTACTAAATTGATAAGTTTGTTTGTGATATTGTAATTAAAAGCAATAATATTCCAGAAAAGTTGTAACGCGCTTGAACTTATACAAGCTATTAAGAGGAGAGTGTAAACTAATAATTTTAAAATCTAAATAATGGATAGAAGTGTGACAATCTTCCATACAAATTGTCGTTTGAAATGGAACTGCTACCACTGCCCGGTCTGCTTTCATATCAAAAATCCTCACATATTAAAAAACTCCGTCTGCATGAAATGCGATACTAAGGATTCATTATGGTTTTGCATTATTTGTGGCCATGTTGGGTGTGGTTGGGCCGTGAAAAGCCATGCCTTGGAACATTTCCAAGAAACCAGTCATGAATATGCTATGGGATTGTCGAAATTTGATGTTTTTAATTATAAAACACAGCAGTATACGCATGAAATAAATGGCAAGTGTTTTTAATTGATGTCTCAAAAATAATGAAAATGTTAAATGTAAAATCTGCTCGAAATTTTTATTTAATTTCGTCTTACAGCAAAGAGAATTATTGAAAAATCCTTAGAGAACGAATGGTCTAAAGACGCGAAGTAACAGAACGACAACTTCTTCCTCTATATCTAACTTATATCGTGTCATTACCGCCAAGAAAGCTTAAGCGACATAATTTGCGAACTTAAGTTTTTCATGAAAATCGATTATCTGCAATCGTAAATACTCGATTTTTGCAAAAAAAAAAAAAATAAAAACGAGCTTCACAAAATACATACATATGTCGCTTGAGCGTTTTTGGCGGTCATGGCTCGATATTATAAGTACATAGAGAAAGCTTGTGTGTTTATTAGAAGTAAATCTAAAACTACGGTAAACACCCATGCCCAGAAAATATTTATCTATGAAACCATTTTCTTTTATGTTCCTACTCAAAATAAAAACGTGAATATTCTGTTTTCCCTTCTTTTAATATGCCTGCACTCCAGTCCGCCTATCCGTACCCTGTTCGAATGCAAAAGTAACTTTGTTGGTTTGTTTCGATTTATCAGCTAAATGGATGAACCAATTTTGATTAAAACTATAATATAAAGATTGATCTGTATCTAAAAGAACAGGAAGGCGAGGATAAATGGGATGTTAAAGGGCAATTTCTGCCTCACCGAAATTATTAGGGTATTCATTTAATGGGGTGTTTGCTTTAATCGGTTAGTCGTTCTATTAATTAATTGAGGTATTTACCGATTAAGAAGGTTAATAAACGTTAAAAGTGCATAATTTATTTATTTATTTGAGTGAAATAAATAAAATACACATAATTATTCTTAAACTTAATAAAGCAAAAAAATTCATAATGTATTCATTAAAAATCAACAAGTCATATATGTAGTTTAAAGAGATCTTCCAACACAATCTTTCAGAAAAATAATTTGATTTAAATGCTTAGGACTTAAGCGATTCCCCTTTTTAGTTTTGATAAAACCTGACTTGAAGGAATCCTTTTTTTTGCGGAAATCGAAAGCAGAAAGAATATCTAGTTTCTAAGTTATCTTTCTGGATTTCTTAAAACATATAAAATCATTCAATATGCCATTAGAGTCCTGTTTTATCTTTTTTAAAATTCTTAGCACTTCTAATTGTTTCAGTTAATTTTGCTGGAACATTTCTTTTATTACTATCGATAGTTTCTTCTCTTGGCGGGCGGGTCATCATCTGACAGGCAGAGCTCACCGACGAATATTGTGTAAAAAATTCTTTTCTGAATTTCTAAGCTTTCGCTTTTGTACTGTATTTTTTGCAGGTCATATGAAAAAACTCGATAGCTGCCTTTCATGCAACCAAACCAATATCCAAAATAATTGTCGATGCATCGTATGTCAACACAATCTTTCGCCAAAGCTTCTTAAGCAACCTGTTTGTATGATATGTGAAATATGTGATGCGAAAAATCTGTGGATTTGTTTGAATTGCCGTCATATAGGCTGTGGCAGAAACCAAAAACGCCATGCCCTACAACATTTCAAAAAAGCTAGACATCCACATGTAATGCAATTGGAAAATTTCAGTATTTGGGATTACAAAGAGGCCAAGTATCGGCACAACCATTTAAATGGATCCTTGGAATTCAATGAATCTGGCAATCAGCTTGTCAAAGAGAACTTTGCGGTTGCTAAGATAAACGATTCTCCTAAAACGGCCCGCTCAGAGACGGCTGCTGTATCAAAGGGAAGTTTTTCTCCGCAAAAAGAACTTTCGATAGCAGGAAAGCTATTGAAGCTACAACCAGAATATATTCTAAATCGTATAGATATTTTGGAAAGGCAGTGGCAAGAGTTTGGCAATTTAGCGGAAGCAAATAAAAAAATGATCGTGATTGAGCAACGTTTGGTACAGTTGACGGGTGCGAAAAAGAATTTAGAACAAAAGTTGCATGAGCACGATACAAAGTAAGTAAAATATTTCAATTTCATTACTAATTTAATATTTAACACTTTTATTAACTATAACTTGTGTAGATTAAGTGAACTTATCACGCAATTTGCCGGTGATTATAGAAATTATTCTCGTAAAAAATATGTGAATGGAATGGAAATTGTGACAATGGAACCCTCGAATTCGAGTCGTAGTCCTGCAGTGAAATCAAAAACTTACCCTGCAAGTAATATTATTTCGTTATTTCTTTTAGGATTTATTGTTTATTACTTTCTTAAATTAAGTTTGCAAACATTTTTCGAAATTTTTATGAATTTATTTTAGTTTTAACAAAAAAAAAAGTTTTAAGTAAAAAAAAATATATGTGTGTATGAATATGTATAGCAACTTGTATATGTATTGTTACTATAAATGCAATTTAAAAATAAAACATGTGCTTAAATAAAGAAATAATTATATTAAAGAAATGACACAAACTTTTGAGGAAAAAGGAAAAGTGTCAGTTTTACAATATTTTATATTCCACCAAAAATTCGAAAATTGTGGTTTTTTGTTTGTTTTTCAGTGCAACTTGTTGTTGTGATTTAGATGAACAAACTATTTTACTATTTCAAATAACATAATTTGAAATAATAACTGAATTAGATTCTGTGGCAAACAGGAAATAGTGCCTCCATCGAGATAATTTTATTTTGAGTTAATATCAGCCCTGTAATCTTCATATTCAAAAGTATAGCTGGGCGAAATTTCAATAATTTGGTGAAATGAATATGGCTTAAGCTGTGTTCACATTATATGTATTTGTCGTGTGGAATGTCACTTTTTCACATGGTAAACTTGTACATATAGTCTGAACACCTTTAAACAATATCATGTGTTATTTCTCTGTATGCAGTACACACGACAATTTTGATTTAGAGCGTGTTCTATTTCCAAGTGACAAAGCATCTGACATCAACTGGTTTTAAATAAAGCAAGTCTTGTGGCATTAAAAACTAAGTAAAATTGTAAAATAAATTAAAGTAAATGGATTTAATAGATTAAAAACTAAAAATAAAAGATAAAAATTTAAAAGGCATTAACAAAAGTAAGCATTTGCTTAGTCCTGATTCACACACGTCAGGTTTGACTCGTCAAGTCTTGAGTTTTTAGGAAAGAGCGGTGAAGAGAATAAAAAGGGTTACATACTTGACCGTACCAGTCAAGTTTGCTTTTTCGTTTTGTTTTGTCATTCGTAATACTCTACTACAACGCAATTGATGAGACTTGATGACTTGACTTGACGGTGTGTATGAACGCAAATGCAGGTTCAAAAGAAAATTGAACAAAAACTGATGTGTGTGAATCAGGACTTACCTTTAAAGGTTATGCCAAATGAAAATAACATACCAACGTGTGAACATAAAAATTATAAACCGTATGTAAAATGATTGATATGAAATGATATAAATGATATTTTCTGTGTATGTCAAAATCTTACTATTACAAATTTATATAATGCATACCATATTGCAGTGATAGGTATTGTAACAAACACGAACTAGGTAAAAATTTTTATCTCACTACTTTTGATGGCCGAAATTTTGGAAAGGAGCTTGGCCTTTTTTCACATTTATATTTTTTTTTGTGAGGATCTGACTACTTTTTGGAAGGTTTTCTTAATAAAACTTTTTAAACTTTAAATTTCTAGTCTGTTATAGTTCTATTCATAATGTCTGCCAGTTAAAAAGGCAGAGTTACATAAAATAATGGGTTATAGGGTGATATGTGCACCATTTTTTTTTTTGCAAAATTTCAGTTCTCTTCAGTATGATATTTCAATACAAATTTGATAAACGTGTTCCTACTTCCCTAATTTAACAATCGGTGCTTTCAGATTTTTCCTGTTCCTAAATCCTTTAACTTTAATTCTTAATTTTGAGCTTAAAGTGCACGTCCATGCCCCCAATTGAACCCTCCAGGATTTTAAATCTTTCTTGGTGATCTCTAGTTTAGATTTATTTGTGTATTGAATTTAAGCTCTCTAGTGCAAATTCTCGCTTGAAATGTTTTGGCCGTTACCCCCACTCTCCGTCAAGCCGTTTAAGCTCAAGATTTTGTTATGAGCAGCGCTCAATTATCATCGTACCCTTTTTAAGATGATAGCTTTTAGTTAAAGCTTCAGTTAAAAGCTTCAGTACAAAATTATCATGGCTCCTGCCACTCCTGGTTAAAATATTTGTGTTCTTAGACTTTTCTATTTGGTTTCTCATCTTGACCTACTTGCGTATCAAACTTCAGCTCTCAAGCGAACATTTAATTATTTAATTTTTATGGGCGTACTCCCGCCCACTTTTTTTAAATAAATTTTTTTTTGCCAGTGCCAATCATACGTGTCAAGTTTCGTTGGAAACGGATATTAATATTTAAATAAATAATATATTTAAATCTGCTGATCCGAAGTACATGAGGTTTAAATTGTATGGGCGTGTTAACTTCCACTTTTTTCAACGAAATTTTATAATTTTGTGCCAAATTTCAATAAAATCTCTTGAGATAAACATTTTAAATGTGCTCTTTTAATTGTGTGCTTTATTGGAATAGCCCCGCACCCCCGGTCAAAATATCAGGGTTTTCAGATTTGTCTAAGTTACTTGCGAATCTAGACCTACTTGGTTATTAAATTTCAGCTTACTAGCGTATATTTTATTTATTTTCTTCTTATGGGCGTGATACTGCTCACTTTTTCAATGTCAATACCTGCTGTAGCCGTTAGTTATCTTTCCTGTCGTTGAGAACGGATAGTAATAAATATATAAATATGTAGTATATTCAAATATGCTGACCCGAAGTACATGAAAAAGAAGGTTTAAATTGTATGGGCGTGTTAACGCCTTAGATTTCTTTTTTAAATTCTGAGCCTTATGGGCGCAGCCCAGCCTCCCAGGTAAAACTTTTGGGTTTTCAGATTTTTCTAGCAATTTGCTAATCTATAACTACTCGTTTTTAAAATTTCAGCTCCCTAGCGCAAATTTTAATTTAAACTTTTATGGGCGTGCTCCCGCCTTCTTTTTTACCCCAAATTTTTATTTTGCTAGTAGTTATCTTTCCTGTTTAGTTTCGTTGGAAACGGATAATAGGAAATACATAAATAGTACATTTAAATGTGCTTACCCGCAACACATGAAATAGGATGCTTAAATTGTATGGGCGTTTTAACGCCCACTTTTTTCAATACAAATTTAGAGCCTTGTATTATTGCAACATGTCTGAAAAATTTTAATAAAATCGCTTGAGTTAAACGCCTCAGAAATGTTTTTTTAATTCTGAGCTTTATGGGCGTAGCCCCGCACCCTTGTTCATTGCTCAACCAGATCTACTAGTGTAACAAATTTTCTAGCTATAGCGGAAGTGCTTCATCAATTTGATGAGTGTGTCAGTGGACAGTGAGTATGTCTTAAAATATGCACTTTTTGCACCTCCATATCTCCGGAACCTTTCAAACTTCCCATATGAGGTTACATGAATTTATTCCAATTATGGTTTAAATTTTATATAAATTTACGATTGCGGGGAACAAAGTTATGAGGGGGTAAAAACAGCTCGAATGACTTGCTGTAAATATACACACTGCGTGTGTTGGCCGAAACTTGGCCAGATTAATTCGTGGATGCAGAGATTCCGCGCAACTACTTCGGCTATGAATGTCCCACGGCCAGGTCCCAGTCGATCTTCAAGGACTCCCGAAAACATTGAACTGATTGAAAGCAGTTTACGTGAAAATCTGCGATTTTCAATGCTTTCCGCATTGAGCAGACCCACTGGGACTTCCAAGAGTGATTATTCATGAAATTTTAAAAAAGGATTTGAAGTTCCATGCTTTTGAAATTCAAATCGTTCCAGAACTGAAAGAAAGTGACTTTTGTGAAACGATGTTGGAGCGTTTTCGCACTGTAAATTGCATTTTTTGTAGCGACCAGGTTCATTTTCACTTGAACGGCCACGTCAACAAGCAAAACTGCCGTTACTGGTCCTCAAGAACTTGCAACCCTCGATTGAAACATCAAAAACAATTGCATTGCCGCAGGATAACTGTCAAGAAATCAGCTCAATTGAACCAAGTTTGCTGCAGCGTTGTGGCGCAGAACACAAGGCTCGGTTTTGAACAGAGTGTTCAACTCGACGGAAGACATCTAGATGACATACTCTTTAAAATATAAAATCCGCATTTCCGTTCAATCGGTCAATGCTCTTATTAAAACTTTGTGTCAATTATTACGTTTTTTTATTTAAGTTTGAATATATAAATCTGCTACCAGACACCCTGTAGTTTAAAAGTTACTTGCATTTGAATTTCGAAAGTTTTTTTTACCTTGACTTACATAATTCGGATTTTTAGTTAAGAAAATATGCATTTTATAACATTTTATTTATCTTAATTCGCTCCAAATTTCAAAAAAAACTCGTTAAAAGTATGGTGTGTTATTGACTAACCAAATGAAAACTATTGAGTATTATTGAGTTAAGCACTTAATTTTTTTTTTGTATTGGGAGAGGGTCCGCATAAAACACAGTTTCTTCTAATTTTTTATTTGCATAATTTTGTTATCGGATCGTTAGTTCAAAAGATATAGTTTTATTAACATTAAAAATGTCATGGCAGGTGCGATTTGATTTCAAACCCCATTTAAAACAAATTGTCCATTCAAAAAGTTCATATGTATGTATGTATGTATGTATTTATACATGCCAAGGGTCATTTCAAATGCAAATGTATCGAAACCATTAAGAAAAACTTCACGAGCATGCATCCCTTCTTTAATACCAAAATGATGTTTCATATAAAAGAAAAGTGTTTGTTGAATGTAATTTAAATCAAGTTCTTAACTCTACTGAAATCTTGGTAAAAAAAGGAAATCATTATCAAGGGTGGCAATTTTTTTTTCTGTAAAAAAGCAGGGTGCTACCACGTTTCGATCTTATTCTTAACCCCTTAAGTTATTTTGTTTTTCTTTTTTTTTCAAATGACTTACCCAACCCATTTTTTACCAATATCTAATGATTTTATTATGCAAATAATTGTTGCTGTTTTGTTTCTTTTATTCTATCGATCAGTATTGTGTTTTTTTAACACCAGCGATTAAACGAATAACGAAGAAAGAAGGAAATAAAAATATTGATCCTGCTGGTGTGGATTATTTGTTCCTGTCATTAAGTTTTTTTTTTCATTCTTGGTATAATTATTCATACAAGCATTTTGCTGGCATGTCATACATCATTTCATTCTATTATTCAATTGATTTATTAAAATAAATATTTAAACTATTAATTATTGTTAAGCGACATTTCTTAAAGACGTTTCCGATTCGGTTTATTGAACTTTATTTGTACTCGGGGAGAAACATATTTAATTTCTTACTTCAAAATCACTTACAGCTGTTTAAATAATTTGTTGATCGCATACAGCAGTTTTATTTTTATTTATTTACACACGATGTTGGTAGATTTAAATAAGATTTTTAGATTAATTAAAATAAAAAATGTCTATATTTATGATTGGCATTTGGTACACAGATGTAAATCCGGCCTAAGGCTGATTTTAGATCTGGCATTTCTTGTGTGTCATTTGCCCAAAAAAAAGTAACCAACTAATTACTAATGAAAAACTGTCTGATTCAGACATATCAAGCCTTGAGCGCAACATTATCGTAAGCGACAATAACCAAACTTTACAGGAAAGCGTTTTTTCTTCGATTATTTCCAAATGTATGGATAAAATTGAAAATGTTTTAATGCAGTTTGTGATAATTTTGTCCTGTCCAGTGATTGGGAGCAAAAGAAATTTTGTATTTTCATATTTGGCACTAGTTATGGCGCTTTCGATAATTTTTTTTTTCATATTAATGGAGGAATTTAAAAAAATTTGTCGCTTGCGATATTTTTCTTTTTGTGTTTTTTTATCTAATAGAATAAGAAATTGGTACATTTTGTTTTTTTAAATCTGATTACAATTAGGTTACCAAAAGCAAAAACAACAATATTATTTTGGTAATAAATATGTACTCTTGTTATTTATTATAAACAGTATTATTTAAATATTATAAAGTGTTTTATTAATAGTTATGTTAGGTATTTAGTGGTATTTGTAAATATCGGAATCTTTTAATTTGTTAAGTGATTCCCTATTTATATTTTTCGCAAATATTGCATTTTTCTTTTTTAAATATATTGCGAAAAATAAATAATGGCACGGTTAATGTTTGTTGGTGAGAAGACTTTAAAGCATCCACGTAAATTTTGTACAAATTTGCCACATTACGTAGTTCCTCCGATAAATACAGTTTATTGCTTTTGTTTCGTAATAGGGTGGAAGCGCTGGTGGCTTTTCAATAAAGTCACACACTAATCGCATTTGTTCTTCACTACATTTATTATGTACTTTCTTTTTTTCCCTTTAATTTTATATTGATTCTTCTTTAATTTAGCAAATAAACTTATATTGGAAAGGCATTTGTGAAATTCCAATCGTTACCAATAAAAATTGTTGACATACCTTGTATTTTTCTCCTATAAAATTAACAGAATACACGTACAAATGCCTTAAAGTAAAATTCATTAATTTCAACTCTATCGGTTTCACAAAATTTAACTGCACAATTTTGACATTTTGTTCCAACGCAAGGATTTGGTTTTACCTCTTTTGCCAAGATACAATTGGTTTACTTTTGCGACATAGTTTTCTTCCTTTTACACCAACAAAAATGCCTTCAATTAAATGATCTCCAGTGTAAGAATCATCAGTTTCACTATAGTTTACTAACTTTGGAATTGTTTCCAAAGTCTGAGGCAGGCTTTTGTTATAAAGTTCACAATTAATAGATACCTTAAATACACAATTAAATAAGTATTTTATTCAAGTATCACCTTAGATAATTTGGGATCCACATACTTGAAGAAATATATTTTGTTACATATCGATACTTCACTTTAAGTATCCCTTAACAGAAACAGTATTTATTTCTGTTTTTTCTTTTGAAATATTTCATATATGAGACCTTCACCGAGAAAAGGGAACTACATAGTTTGTCAAAAAACGGAAACTTGGAAAAATCGATAAAAATCCAAAAAAAAATTAAATTTTTTTAAATGCATTTTTCTCAACACTTAATTTTCACACACTGGGTCCGTTTTCCGGGAGAAGGTCACATATAAGGAAAACGGTTATAAAAAACTAGTGTGAATTAAATTTTTAAAACAAACATTTTCGCTTGGTAAACCCCGTTGCCACATGCAAGTAGTTACTTGAAATTAGCGTATATGTATCACAACCAAAAATTAGTAGATATGTCAAAAAATCACTAAGTGCAAGTTCATTTTTATTTAAATTCATATTCCGTAATAAAATCGTTAACACTTCTGCTTTAGGTGAATATATTCATTTAAATTTCTCTAACAAATAAAATATTCCAATAAATGTGTGTCGCTTACGATAATTTTTATTTTTTTAATACGTAAACATCTACTTACTATAAAACCTATGCCGTCGTATTTTTGAAACTATAAGCAATTTTGATATTTTGATAATTTCGAATTTTGAGCAATGTCATGAAATCTTAATTTCTCAAATAAAACAAAATTTGACCAGATGTCGTTTACGCTAATGTTCCGCTGAAGGATCGATATTTATTGATTTATACAGTTTGCAATAAATTTGGATTCTATAAAATTGTCTATTAATTATGTATGAAACTGTTTAACTTAATAAATACATGTCTGAATCAAATAGTTTTTCATTAGTAATTAGTTGGTAAAAAAGCGTTTACGCTTGTATGGCATTTGGCACACAGATGTAAACCCGACCTAATTCTGTTTTTTCTGGAATATTTTCAGTAATCCAGTGCTAAATGAAAACAAAACGTCACAAAAAATATATCGAGCCTTATTTTCGATGTTATCGTAACCGACATGTTATCGAAAATAGGCTTTTTTAATTGAAATTTAAATTTTTTGGGCATAAATACGGTACACATTTTTTTGTCGTACACTTTTAAGTATCTTATCGTCCACTAATATTGGTGAAACATACATATGTATGTATATGGTGTAAGAGGTATTTTTGTGTAGATATGCACAATATAAATATTTTTTCAAAACTCTTAGCATAAAAGTGCTAAAAAACGATTTCAATTTAAATGTCTATAGACGTGTCAAGTGGTGTAATTTAGACCACCGGGCGATCCTAGTTTAAATAAAACTTTCTCCTGAAAATAAGGCTCGATATGAAAATAACAGAAAACAAAAAATAATAATTGAAAATAAACATAAAATGAAATAATGAACAAGTATATGAAATTAATGTAAAATGCTTAATAGGACATTTATTTACACCTCTACAAAATCTAACATATTGTTACGTTTAAATTTTATTAAACGTGTGAGTTCTTTTGATTGCTCAAAAATAAAAATAAATAACAACACGATTTTCTTATTTGCAACTGAACTTCCTTTTATTAGTGACTAAACCAATTACAACTTGTGTTTTCTTATTTGCTTCTGAACGTTATTATCCACGGCACGATGTCTTTTACTTTCAACGATGTTCACTCCACTAAATTCCAATTACTACTGACTCACTTCTCGCATATGGCAGCCCTTTTTATACAACCAACACCGGATCTAGAATATTCGCAAGCAGATGGTGTGGCAACATGCATTCATGTACTTAGTAAAGACCAACACATAAGAAACGATATGGCCGTATAGACGTGTTTGTTTATTGGTAGCCAGATGTTCAAACAGTCTTCTAGCATACTGGGGAAAATTCATGTCGCCGTTTCTAGATGTTTGTAGGTGATTCGATTGGCCGTTAATCTTTGAATTTTCAAAGTAACGACTTGTATGTTGGTAGTGCAGTGTGCTATTTTTAGTACAGGGTTGTTACCATAAGTGCTCGCACTTTTATTTGTATACGTGTATGTCTGTAGCTTTGTACACAATTGTTGTTGCTATAGTGCTTGCACGTGAATATGTGTGTACGTTTGTTGCTTTGGTTAAATACTTCTAGATAGTTCTTTGCATTAACCCTGTAGGAATCTTTTTACGTAACAATATTTTAATTAAGCTCTGTAAGAACTTTTTTTTGACGTTTATTATTAAGATTTTTTATCCAAAACAAATCCCATTAACTGAAAAATTTCCAAAGCTACTACTAGACTTGGGTCGAACTCGTTCACTAGTTTTGCACATTTTTGCCACAAACCTATGATCAAAGCCATTTAAATTACCAAACAACTGAAATATATCTAATTAACACACCTATTCTAATACCCGTAATTTCTACATACATATAATTTACCAAAAGTTTTTACCTAGGAGTTTTCCCTATAAAATTTGACTTACACGATAGATACCTGTTATAGCATTGCACAGATAGAACTGTTTGCACTAGTTTTGCGTGTTTTTGGTTCTGGTATGAACAAATATGTTATTTAGCGTTTCTGTTACAAGTTGTTAATGTTGATTTTCTTAAGCAATTATTGTATGGTTGGTCAATGAGCAAATTAGAACAACACATTTGTTTGTATTTGTTTTTCTAAAACAAATAAGATAGATAAAACTGCTTCTACCATATAATGTACATATGGTTGTGTTGAGAAAAAATTTACGTGGCTGACGAATGAATGAATAAAAGTAAAATGATACACGAAACACATAAGCTGAAAATACAAGAAATTACACACAATACAAATGCCTTGTCTGCGCCAGAAAAAACTTTACGAACGAGCGCACGAACATCTGCTTATCATTTATTTGTTTCAACAGCGTTTTTTTCATATATTTGTTGTTACAACTAGTATTTTTGAGCAAAAACAGATACAAACAGTTCCTCAGCAGCAATACAATAAGCAATTGTTATTTGTTTTTAATTGTATTGTAATTTTGAAAACTCGCACACACAATAACTCTTATTATTAGTTCTGTCGCTCACACTACAATTATACTACAATTATATTTACTATGGTATGTATCATAACATAGTATATTTGTTTTGGCTATTCAAACACTTATACAAATGCAGCACTTTAATACCTGTACACTAGAAATTACGGGCATAATTCATTGATATTTTTTATAAATATGTTGTACAGGGTAGTAAAATATAAATAAAAAAATTCGATTTTATAAGATTTCCTGCAAATATAGTGACAAAATAGATTTGCGAAAATCTAGTACAAAGCAGCAATATTTAACCCGAAATCTCGTAAGTACTAGATTTCGAGACAATGTAAATGCCCTTTAAAAGAAATTTTTTATGTGAACATTTGACATAGAATTATCAAAATGCCAAAATTGTTGATAACTGTTAAGATACAGGCTGAAAATTTTTATCGTAAGCGACAATTTACGTATAAAAACGATTACGATCAAATCGAAAATTATGCTCGATATCTATTCAACTAATTTAGGTTTCATATTTTTACACACAAATTCAAACCTTTATTCAAATTTGATTGATCTCGCACCGATTTAAAATGCGACTTATTTTCAAAATTCTTGCGAGAAACTTTTCACAAAATCGCATACTTCTAATAATTGCTGGAAATTTATTTAAATGACAGATAGTTTTCGCAAAGGAAAAAAAGAACGCTTATGTGAGAAAAGCCATGTTGTGTGTTGTGTGTTGTTGTCAATTTACACTGTTTTTGTTACAATTCCCTCGTTTCATGCGGTAAATTTTACGAGCTGTAGAATATTCTAAAAATGGTAATACGGTACTAGGCTAACACGGTGTCAAATTGTTCTGCTTATGTGACGTTTTAAAATGATACTTATTGCCAGTTCATAGAACCCATGTAAAAATTATCATCTGCCTATTTATGTATATTGAAAACAAAAACAAAGCACCCAAAATTTGTTTTTGTTTTCATTATAAATAGACAGCCGAGAATTTTTACATGGCTTCTATGAACTGGCAGTAAAATGAGAACAAACTCGAACAAATCATGAAGCTCAATTTTTGTAAGTTGTTTGAAGCACATTTAATAATAAATATAAATATATAAAAAACGTTATAAATATGCATGTAACTTGTTGCAGTTGCAACACTACTTAATTAATTTAAAAAAAATAAGCGTTGAAAAATATTTCAGCAAAGTAACCATAAATTTTGTATGTAAATATCATACTGCGCCTTTATTATTTCAATGTTTCTTCTTGCGGCGATTTCCTTTTGCCGAACTAGTACCAGGCCCTTCCGTTTCGGGCAGCACAACAGTACCGCCGACAATTTCATCTTTTAAATCTGATTCAGCAATTTTACTTTGAGCATGCATATAGAACATTATATCATGCAATTGTTCCTTGATCGAATTCAATTCCAATTCTTTAGCGTCGCGGTATTCTTTATATTGTTGATCCAGCTGCTTGTATTTTATATGCCAGGAATTTTGATTATTTTTCAGAGCACTAGATATTTCATGTTCTTCCGCCAACTGTTTTTGTAGCTCTTTGAGTCTAAAAATTGGAGATACACATACATATCGAGCCTTATTTTCGATTTTATCGTAAGCGACAAAAATTAAATTTTTCATGTGAAGGTTTTTTTTAAAATATAAAATTTTTTTTGTACGTAAATTCTCGCTTACGATAAAATTGTACACCCTATATCTTAAAAGTTATTAACAATTTTGCCAATTTGATAATTCGAAACTGTGGATTGGCCCATAAAATTTTAATTTCAATCAAAAAGTAAATTTTCGCTTACGATAAAATCGAAAAAAACTGCTCGATATGTACATGAATTATAAAATTATATTAAAACAATCCTTTTTTCTTCAAAAATTACTTACTTTGTATTATTTTGTTGCAATTTCCTTTCGATTGTTTGCTTTTCTTTGGTCAATGTTTGTATGCGTTGTTCCATAGTTTCCATTTTAGATTTTGTTTCATCAGAACTATTGCGAAAATCTCTCCATTCTTGCTCTAAACGTTCCATACGTTCTTCATAGTACTTTCTTTGTGTATCCAATTGGGATGTTAATAAATATGTGAATTCCAATTGTATGGAATCAATTTTCTCTTCACCTTCATCGTTTGGCGCCTGTGTGGCCACCAATTTTCCATCGGTTTTATTTTGAAACAAACGATGTACAAAATTATCACCCGCATAGTCCCACACACTGGATGTACCCAATTGCATTGCGAAAGTATGATTTGTGGCACGATAGTGGGCCGCAGCATGAGCACCCTGATAGCGGCCACATCCCACATGGCCACATATCAAACAAATCCACAAAGAGTCGGTGCCCTCACATTCCATGCAAACGGAGTTTTCCAATAGTTCAGGTGTTTGTACGTGACGACAAACGGGACATGTAGAATCACCCCATTTTACAAGACAATTGGCGTGGAAAGCATGATTACAGAGTATGGTAAGTACGCCGTCAACACTTTCATCCATACGTTCGAGGCAAACTGTAATGGTAAATAATTGGGAGAAGAGTTATTCTTGAATTTTTGAGAGAAAATGAAATGAGTTGTGATTTTCACAAACGGAACAGGTTGTCTTTGCTAAAAATACGCTAATAATCGACACACTTTATGGTCATGTTAGTTTTTCTGAGGTGAAGTTGTTAATATAAATATTATTTTCATCAAAAATTTCGTCGTAATTTATTGTTAAGGTAACCGACTCCAAAAAGGAGACTCTCAATTCGGTTATATTTTTGCGTGTACTTTTACTAATCTATTCCTACAAAACTTTGCTGTTGTAATGATGATACAATGTTATATTTAAAAAAGTGGCGGGGATATGGACATTAAAACTTAGTAACCAACTTAGTAACTGGTTGTATGTGTTTGTACAATAGTCCACCAACTATGGGGCCATATCCCCATGAGCTCGGTTGGTTATTGTTATAAATAAATAAAATCTATCAAAATCTATAAGTCTGACATTAAGATTTTCTTACACTTATCAAGATTTCGTATAAAAAACCAAAATACATTGAACGAAATGTTTCCTAAACTATAACAAAACAACAGCAGTAAAGCTAATTAATACATCGCTTTGGATTTATTTTAGAAATAAATCAGCAATTTAAAGTTTTTTACAGATCACTATATTTTTGTATCTCATCCGATTTAAATATTTTTTGCCACATTATAGCTGTTGATAATATATGTATGTATATTCAAAACATTTTTAGTTGTACATTTATCTTTTTTTTTTGGCTAGTGAGTTGTACATTTATCTCTTTATCTCATATGAAAATTTGAATTTCTAATTTTTTAAACTTTGTTTTTTTTTTAATTTAATTTTACTGATAATGCTGATAAAATATATTAACCATAAATGTTATATATTTTTGAAACCCCGTCTTCTACATAGCTTTAAATTGTAATTCTTATATTTCTATTTTGTTTATTTTATAAAAACGTTAATAGGAAAAATACCTGGGCATGTTGGTAGTTCAGTGTGACCCATGGGTGGTACGCCATCTTCCCCCCTTTCGATTTCAGAAACCCAAACAGCATGACAAAGAGAATCCGGCTCTAAAGAATTGTATGCAGCACCATTATAAGTTTGATAAAATTCTAAAGCAGCAGCATTAGAACGAAATCTTAAAATATAAAAAAATTTAAGGAAAATTACAAACTGATTTTTTTTTACAAAATATCAATCAAACATCTGGCAGTACCAAATTTTATAGTCTTCCTTACAGAAAATAAATAAGAACAATAATAAATGATCAAAAATTTACACTTGCTTAGGCTGAGTTTACATTTGGAATTTCTTGTGTGTCATTTGCCCAAAAAAACGTAACCAACTAATTACTAATGAAAAACTGTTTGATTCAGACATCTATTTATTGATTTAAACAGTTTGCAATCATTTTGGATTCTATAAAATTTTTTTTATGCTTGTGTGGCATTTGGCACACAGATGTAAACCCGGCCTTATAGACCACATAAAACAATAAATTCGTTATAAATATATTTACAAGAACAAAAAGAACAGAGTAATGTTGTGTACCAAATAAGCTGCTTAGGTAACAGTGATGATAATTGGAAATCTTGATTTCGTGCCAAATCTGTTTCTAAATAGTGCCAAAATCACTTGAGTGGAGCCAAACCACTTTTTATATAATTTAAATGATGGCACTTTATGCTCGCGTAGTATACTATGGTCCTTGAATGATACGATACATTATTGTGTATACTTAGAAAATTCCATCAATATCACAAGAAAAGACGTTCCAAAATTAGGTCTGATTTAAAAAACTTTTTCAAATCAAATACGGTCCACCGGCGCTAAGCCTCCTATATTCATAAAATATTAAATATAATTTTAGAAAAGATCTATTAAAGCAATAGTTTACTCAAAAGAAAAACGAAGCTATTTTAACGTGAACCATACGTTCCGCCTCCAGTCTTATCTGTCCGTTTGACCGTCACGTGATTAAATGTGAAAGTGACTGCTGATTTTTATGAAAATGGAAATAAAGGCTTTTTATGTATGTATAAAACCAACATATGACGAAAATACAATAATTGAGGGCCATTAAAACGAAATGTATATACATAAACTTGTAGTTTAGAGTTATTTTATGTGGAAAAACACAAATAATGCCCAAATAAATCATTTATAAACTTATTTTTACATATTTTTTCAAGTTGGTGAATTTTAATAATTTTGTTTACCTTCTCACTCAAAAGAAACAAAATAGGTCTGTAGTAACAAACCAAAAAAGTTTTTCTTAAGTAGAACAAAAATAAGCAAATTAACTAACATGTGCGTAATTAGTAAAGAATAAACGACAATGGTAAGTCTGTTGTAAATTAGAGATGGTAAATTTGGGCTTTCATTACAAAACACGTTTCAGCAAAATTGAAATACGATGAATCAAAACAATTCACGTATTCCATTTGCAAGAAAGTTTCGTATATAAGGCAGAAATCTACATCAACTGATACCACACACAGTGGACCAACACAGAAGAACGCTGATGATGAAGGTTTTGTGGCCCTCGAAAACGGCTGGCTGTTCCGTTCAACTATGTGTTGTTTACAACTAACTTTGATGTTATTTGTTCATTAATAATTATCACATGTAATTTGGCTTAGAAAGCGTTACGAACTTTAGCCCGTTCAAATCATAAATATAGAAACAAATTAAATAATAATTAAAAATTGGTGTTTTTTTACTTTTGCAGTAAAATGCAGTAAATGTAGTTACTGCAAAAATTTAAAAAATTACTCTCAAAAAATGCTGTTACTGCAAAAAGTACGCGAACAGAAAAATAGTAAACATCAGTAAGATTAAAGAAACAGCTGAGTTCTACTCCACATACTGTTGAAACTTTGACTATTCAACTTTTTAATTATTGGTACTCGATACAATATTTTTATAACACGAACAATCTAAGAATAAATTTTGTAATTTTTTTCATGTAATAATTGCAAATAATTTGTTTTTGATTTCCTTATTTTGTTGCTGTTTAAATTAATAAATATTACATGACTAGTTGTTAATGTTAGGTACTGATTACTTTAAAAGCAAGTGCAATACTAGGTAACCAGATACTTTACAGTTTTACAACTCTGAGTAATTTGAATAATTTGCAAAACAAAAAGTAATTATTATTATACTTTATAAAATAATAATTTTTTAACGAATTTCACAATCTTTATTTAACTTTTCCTCAAATTTTTACACTTTTCGTTTGCTTACTTTTCATTTGTTTACATTTTGAATCATATGTTTTTATCTTACTAAACTTTACTACGACAAATTTCTGCAGTAAAAATTTGCTAAACATTCAGACACTTTACTCTCTCAATTTGTGTTCTCATTTACTGCATTTTGGATAGGCGAACGCAATTTAGTAAAATGCAGTAAAGTTCAGTAAAAATTTTTAAAAACTTTTGAGTAAACAAACGCAATTAATGTCAACAAACTAGCAAAACAAAGAGCTTCGAAATGCGGTGATTACTGTTTTTTGTTCCCAAAGAATTTATGATTGGAGGAATGTTTTCTCGAGAAAACTATTTTCCGCGAGAAATAAATTCCGAGGGAATATTCATGATTGGGCTGAATATCTTTTATTCTGAATTATAAATATCAAGTAAAAATTAAAAAGAGAACAAGACATCTAATAGAACATATATGTATGTATGTACTAGTGATGCACGAATTCGTACTCGAATTGAAGAATATTCGGCCATTTGCAGGCAAAATTCAGACGAATACGAATATTTTTCCAAAGAAATTAAATAAATAAATGCATAAATCCTAAACGAAATTTAAATATATGACTAAAAATATTAGTTTGTACAAATACATTAATTTTTTTATAGAAATTTGTGCTTTGTATCAATCATTTTCAAATGTAATTTAATGACGATCATTAAAATTTTGGGTACTTTTTATTAACCTTTCATAAACATTTGTTAACATATCATATTGCATATGAAATATTCGTATTCGCGAATATCAAAAATTACATTCGTTACATCACTAGTATGTACCTATATCGTTGCGTAAAATTCAAAAGTTTGTCAAAGGTACTTTAGTTCTTTTACATGTGAGAAAAAAAATTTGTTGGTTGAAGTATTTTGTTTATTAACACCATAATCAATCAAAGAGTTTAACTTACTCCAGAAGAACCATAAATTGATTAGGGCATCCATCTCTCACTATGCGGATGTGCTGTATTTCTGAATGACAAGGAGCCACAAAACTTAACAGGTCATGACAACTTAAGCTGGCTGGTACGGCCAGCAAGCAAAGCTGATTAGATGGAGCCTCTTTAATTTCTTTGCGTTCACTGTAATATTTAGATATATTGAATTTTATAGTTGGAACTTTAAACAAATTTATTGAAACTTACTTTTTCTTATACAAATGTATTATGCCATTAGTCACTTCTACACTTGGATTGCCCGAAAAGAATCCAATTTCTTTAGGAAATTCCGAAGCACATTGTCCCTCTTCCAAAGGAGTTGTTTCACGGCTACCGCTCGAGGTGGGCAGTTCTCTTTGTCTCTTTTCCGATATAGGTAGTTTCTCACTCTTAGCGCCACTCATTTCTATTGACTCACTCTCCTCCAACCACAATTTATTTCTATAAGTTTCAATGGTAATTCGTGAAGACAGACGCAAGCCACGATCACGTTCACGTTCCTTTTGCACGCGTGGATTGTTAGGATGTTCTGATGAAACAGCTCCAGCGCCTCCTAAACAATGTTGTGTATTTACTTATTATTTGAGATTTACCATAACATTTATTGATTTCCCTTTGAACTCACCAAAATCCTCACTAATTGGTGAATCGATTTCGATTTTAATCACGCAAACCGATATATTTTGTAGCATTACATAGATATTCTATTGTTAATTTATTATGTTGACATAATCTGTGTCTTATTTTCGTTTGATTTCAATATAATTACAGCTTTTCATCGCAATTAATCCGTTCAAACAAAAAGACGAACAAAAGTAAATTACTACGAAATTTCTTGTAAAATTCACGAAATGTCAAAAACAATGCAAAACAACAACAGATAAAGCAAGACAAACAAAAGCAGAGTTGGACAATAAGGCACTATTAGTACCTAAGTTTTAGTACAATCAGCATTGCCATAAGAAAGAAAACAACTGAATATATGCAGTGGCTTACAGAGAAACAAGTCGAGGCAAAATTTTCGGCGGCGGCAGCGCAGTGGTTTTGTGACCGGCGGCAGCGCGCCGAGAGAAATTTCGGCGGTTGAAATAAGCGTATGAAAATGTAAAGAGAAAATTGAAATTTAAACAGAAAATAAATTTTAAACAAGTAAGAGTGCTATATTCGGCTGTGCCGAATCTTATATACCCTTTACCAAAGTGCGTCTATGTAGTATAGAGATACATACATAAGCACAGAGATATGCAGGTACATAGATATTAATTTTGTAAAAAAATTCATACTTTTTTCTCTAGTGCAATTTTTAGGTTTTTGGCATTATGTTTAATTTGGTGGTCTTTAAATTTTGGGGATCTATTTTGTTTTGCTGCTTTTTTTAGTTTTGGCGAATTTTTTTCATAAAGGCAAATTTTTTTTTGGCCTTGGACATTTTTTTCGGTTTTTGGCGTTTTTTTAATTTTGGTGACTTTTTTCCTTCTGGCAATTTTTTGATTTTGAAAATTTTTTTCATTTAGGCGATTTTTTTATTTTTTGGCGATTTTGTTTCATATAGGCGATTTTTTTTTGGTTTTTGGCGTTTTTATTTCTTTTTGGCAATTTTTTTAGTTTTGACATTTTTTTCTCCTTTTGGCGATTTTTTCGGTTTATGGCTTTTTTTTTAATTTTGGCAATTTTTTTTCGTTTTGGCGATTTTTTTTTTGATTTTGACGATTTTTTTTTCATTTAAGCGATTTTTTTAATTTTTGGTGATTTTTTTCATATATGCAATTTTTTTTTGTTTTGGCGATTTTTTTCGGTTTTTGGGCGTTTTTTTAATTTTGGCAATTTTTTTAGTTTTGGCGATTTTTTGATTTTGGCGATTTTTTTTCGTTTTGGTGGACTTTTTTGATTTTGACGATTTTTTTTCATTTAAGCGATTTTTTTAATTATGGCGATTTTTTTTCGTTTTGTAGGATTTTTTTGATTTTGACGATTTTTTTTTAATTTAAGCGATTTTTTTAATTTTTGGCGATTTTTTTCATATAGGCAATTTTTTTTTGGTTTTATGCTTTTTTTTTAATTTTGGCGATTTTTATTTCGTTCTGGCGATTTTTTTGATTTTGACGATTTTTTTTAATTTTTTGGCGATTTTTGTTCATATAAGCATTTTTTTTGCGAATTTTTGTCATTGTGGGATTTTTTTTATTTTTACACTTGTTTCTCGTTTTGGCGATTTTTTTCGTTATGGCGATTTTTTAGATTTTGCGAATTTTTTTTTTTCATATAAGCGATTTTTTTAATTTTTGGGGATTTTTTTCATATAGGCAATTTTATTTTGTTTTGGCGATTTTTGTCGTTTGTTGGCGTTTTTTTTTAATTTAGGCGATTTATTTTCGTTTTGGCAATTTTTTTTGATATTGGCGATTCTTTTTTCATTTAGGCGATTTTTTTTAATTTTTGGCGATTTTTGTTCATATAAGCATTTTTTTGTTTTGGCGATTTTTTCGGTTTTTAGCGTTTTTTTGTCATTGTGGAAATTTATTTTTAGTTTTGACACGTTTTTCTCGTTTTGGCGATTTTTTTTCGGTTATTGGAGTTTTTTTTAATATTAGCGTTTTTTTTCATTTTGGCGATTTTTTTCGTTTTGGCGATTTTTTAAAATTTTTGGCGATTTTATAATTTTCGGATTTTTTAGTTTGACCGTTTTTGAAAATTTCAAGAGTTTAACTCTTACGGTTTCCAAGATATAGCATTTTGTCAAAACTACATAGTCAAAATTGCATTAACTGATGGACAACCCTTTAATTTAAAAGTTTTTAATTTTAGTGTTATTTGTTTTAGTCTATATAAAAATACACTAATTTTACAAATTTCAAGTGTCCATATACGTATGTACATTTGTACATACAATTGTATATATATTACATGGGATTTTAAAAGTTTTCGTTGCTCGTTTTGGAACACCCTTTAAGTTTTAATTCTCATGTATTTGTTGTTGTAGCGATCAAAGTTCTACATACTCTGTCCAAATTGCAGACTCGTAGCTCTTACCGTTCCTGAGAAAATAGCCTTCTTACTAAAACATGAAATATGTTTAATTATTATGAAAAAAGTTAAAGTTTTCCAACCCTGGAAACGTTTTTTTAATTTTTTAAATTATTAAATTTTTTTTTTAATTATAAATACCAATTTTATTCATACCGAAGTATAAAATAAGTTAATTTAATAAAAAAGTAATAAAAACTTGTTTTCGGTAGTTATTTTCTATGGGAAAATGGAGTTTGAGTTTTCCAGCTCTGAAACCGTCTGCTCGATTTTGCTGATTTTCAATAGCAAAATTTTTCGGAAAATTTCTGACACACCAGTCCAAGAACGAAGTCTCTAGCTCTTCTGGGAGCTTGGGAAAACCGTACACCGTACAACCGTTCACGTACAGACAGACGGACAGACGGACATCGCTTGTTCGTCTTCCCTATGCATAAGGATCCAGAATATATATATACTTTATGTGTCGCTTATTAATATTCTAGAAATTACAAACGGAATGACAAACCTATATATACCCTTTTACCATTTTTTGGTAAAGGGTATAAAAATTTTTCTACAAAATAAAAATTATTAATTGCTTCTTGAATATTAAATTTTTTCGTTCAGCGTATTTCAAAATAAAAATAATTTCTTCTTGAAGAAACAAACTCCATACACCACGTTCTCTTTGATCAGGGGCGGATCCAGGACAAGGTTTTCTAATTTTTGTACTAAATTAAATTATAATTTGGGTAGGAGACATTTTCATTTTTTTGTTCCAATAGATCTGCTCTTGAATTTGATTGATTGCAACTAATTTTTGATTTCATTCACTTGAATTGCAATTCATTTCAATGAGTTCAAAATCAATGCAATTCAAATGAATTTGAAAAATGAATTGCAATTCATTTTGACAAACTCATTTGATTTGAGAACGAATTGCAATTCATTTTTACCAAATTCATTTGAATTGACTCAAATATACATAATTCAATTTATTTTTTATGTGAAAATAATTAATTCAAAATTTGTTAATTCGCAGCGAATTAAAATCAAAAAAGAATGATTCATTCACAGCTCTGCTATACATATATGTATATACATACAATTGTATGCAAGGCACATTTATTTCCAGGTAATATCAGGATTACAAAAACAATGAAAAAATACAACAGTGAAAAAAACAACATGGATTTTCGTTCATCCAAAATATCAAAAATAGAATTTGTTGTAACACCATAATAATAAGGATTATTCACAAAAAATTCTAAAAAATTACTCCAAAGCAGCACCACCAACAAAATTTCGCAACGTTTAGCACTTTTCACAATTTTTTAATATGTAGTTTTTTTCGTATTTTTAAATTTGTTTTCAAAGAATTTTTTTTAATAAAATATTTTTCGTATTGAAAATTTTTAATTTTTTTTTTAATTTCTCTTTCGCAAACAATTTTTGAAGTTTCGGATGGACTTTAATTTAAAAAAAATAGCTCAGCTGCATTTCCGCTACTACCTGGTGAATGTGCCTTGACTGTATGTATATTATACGCTGAAATTCTGGCAAGTCCTTGTACTTTGAATTTTAAATAGAGAAGTAATTCTTTTTAATAATTCACATATCGGCTGTCCAGAGATCGATCGGTTTAACGCCGACCAAGAACTAGCCGGCATGCCGTAATCTTTGTAACAATCGATTCGCTTACACAAGAAAAACAAGTAATTGAAGTGTATTTAATATAAAGAATGAAATTAAATGGTTTCTTTTATACTCAAACATTAATTAAGAACATTTCATCTGTTTTATTTTATTGTTTAATAAGTTTATATTAAAACATCTGCTGCATTTGGATGATAATCCTTTTGCATAAGCGTCGCCATTTACTTTTTTTCATGTCACTTTTTTTTCCATATTTATTTCTTATAGAAATGAAGCAAAACAGTAGTTAATTTTTTCTTCACATTTTAATAAGTTTAATTAAGCTATTATTCCGTATGAGATTATAAGTCGAAAAAAATAAGCAACAATTTATTGCGTAATAACTTCCTGAAAAATAGCACAAAACAATAGAAATATTTGTCAGAGGAACCTTTGAATATGGAGATTACAGAGATGCCACTACTTCAAAATGTGCTTAACTCGACTCAAGCACTTTTTCCTCTTTGCCTCAGATATAATATAATATATATTCAGGCATGTTATGTAAATCACAAGGTTTCAAATCACTTTGTGATTTTAAAATCGCAATTGTGATTTGATGGTGATCTGAAAATCACAAAAGTGTTAAGTTTTCGGTGTGATTTTAGCCTTTCAAAAAACCACAAGAAAACAGCTGATGTTTTGTTTTGTAAATGCAAAATCACAAATGCAAATCACAAAGCAAATAACAACATTTCTTGCAAAATAAGTGTCTTTAATTTTTTCATAATTTTATAAATTCTTTCATAGAAAATTATTCATTTTACTTTAAAAACAATAAAAAATGATATTAAGTTATTCAATTAATTAATTTATTTCGAATTTCAAGATAAAGTGATTTAAAAAATAACCAAGTGATTTCAAATCGGCAGACATTTAGCTGACCGGTTTAAAATCACAAAAATTGAAAAAGTTTTGTGTGCAGAGCACCTTTCTTGTGATTTCAAATCACTTTCATAAAAAGTGATTTTCAGAATATGCCTGATTATATACCAATTACATAAAATATACCAACAGGAAATGTTTGTGACAGTGATCAATAATATCACACAAAGATTTGGTACCAGCAACAGGATTTCAAATTCTGCTTTGATAGAAATTTGTAATATTATTTTTTCTCCAACTTTATATAAAGTTGACATAAGATTTAATATAAAAATTTCTCTCAATTTCTAATAGGTTTTTTATCTATCTTTTTCCTTACAATGTAAATAAAGTCTTTTTGTCTATAATAAATGTCTATTTTAAGTTAATTCTTAATCATTTATATATGTTGTAATACTAATATACAGGGTGTTTTTTTAGAGGTATAGAACTTCAAATTGAAATAAAACACAAGAAAAACGTTTTAATGTCCATCAATTTGGCTTTATTGCAAGGATAATTTTATGCTATTAATGTTTAAATATGATTTCGGGCATGTGGCCGCCGCGGCTGGCTCGAATAAAGCGAATTCTTCAGGTCCAACTTTCAACCACTTTTTTGAGCATATGGGACCGTATGTTGGCAATAACGCCACGAATGTTGGCTTCCAAGTCCCCTAACGTTTCTGGTTTGTTGGCGTAGACGAGCGACTTCACATATCCCCAAAGAAAATAATCCAATGGTGTCAAATCACACGATCTTGGTGGCCAATTGACAGGTCCATTCCGCGAAATTATGCGCTCATCGAATGTTTCCTTCAATAAATCGATTGTGACGTGCGCTGTGTGGCATGTAGCGCCGTCTTGTTGGAACCACAACTCATCCACATTCATGCCATCCAAAATCTTCCATAAAGTTGATGGACAAAGCTCCAATTGCTGTGCACGGTGGCGAATCGATTCATTCGGGTCCTCTTCAACACTTTGCTCTACAGCGGCAATTGTTTCTTCGGTGCGCACTGTTCGACGTCTGTGCGGATGCGTATTATCACATAGAGTAAACGTAGTGCGAAAACGATCCATGGTTAACCGAATTAATTGCTCTGATGGACGATTATGTCGACCATAAAATTGACGGAGCTTGCGGTAAACTTCGCGAACTGAACCATTATTTTCGAAATAAATTTGCACGATTTGCAAGCGTTGTTCTTTTGTCAACCTCTTCATGATGAAATGGCAAACCAAACTAAATATTAATCACTTGACAGCTGACAAAATGGCCGCCAGTTAAAAAAGTGATGCCAACTTAAAGTTCTATACCTCAATAAAAAACACCCATTAGTAATAACTCAAAATAGGTCCATAAGAAATTTGTATATATTTTTACCTGTGATGATGATAGATTAATGAAATAATAATAATAATAATAACAATAATATTATATACCAACGGAGACCAAATTTTTCCGCAAAAAATAAAGTTCATTTAGAAATGTAACAAAAATTAAATCCAGGAACATTAATAAGCGAGGAGACTGATGTATGTTAGCCAAATGTCAAATTTGGATTGTGATAGCATAACACTAAAAATATGTTTTTATTTGGGTTATGATCCTTCAAGAAACATACAAACAAACATTTTGATAACTTTATCCTATATTGAAAAGTCTGATACTTGCAGAAATGAAGCATGTTGTTTAACTAATCTATGTGCGGTATCAGGTCTTGTTCATTTTTTATCGCATCCTGTCAATACTTTAAAACAGTCAATATTGTCTAGGGTTCGCCAACAACCGTGGAAATTAAAAAACCGCAGTTTCCGGTTTTAAACTATTAAAACCAGTCGGTTTTTGTTCGGTTTCGGTGTTAAAAGTATGCATGTAAATAAATAGGTATGTATGCTGGAAAGATAAATGATGATAAACAAGTTGAATTTCTCCTCACGTGAAATTTACATTCCCCTCAAAGGGAAAAATTCTATCTTGAATATCCCGTGAAATTTTTTCCCGCTATCAGTCAACATGAATGTAAAAAGGGAAAAATATTTGCAAAGCTTAAAAATTAATTGAAAACCGGAAAAATTTAAGTTTGATCAAACAAACTTTAGGTTCTAAATGAAATTTATTCAACTTTAAAGTTGTACTCATGGAGTTGCTTCTGTTGATTTAGCTTTATTTTGATTAAGTGTACAACCGTGGTGCACTACCATGAAATTTACTGTCTGTGAACCAAAGAGATTCATACTCTATGAAAAAATGTTTTGTAGGGAATTATTTTTAACAATCGTAAGCTTTACTTACTAATCTTGTCCTAAAAATAAATGTTTATAACTAGTGTTGTCAGATTTATTTTCAGTCCCCTCGCCAAATGGCTTGTCGAATATCGCCAAATATCGCCAATATAATAAAACATTAACTTTTGGCTATAAAAAATATTTTTATTATGTAATTACATTACAAATACCGTTAAATTTTGAATTCAGTAGGTAACGTTGATTATGAAACATAAAAAATATATTGTTTAAAGCGGTCCACCACCCACTTGCAATATAATTGTGCAATTTTTCGTATTGTACAATAATATCGCTAATGTGTATGTCATATTCGAAGGTGACATAATATATTTGCAAATAGAGATTTCAATTTTATTGTACAATCAAGAGAATTGTGTAATGTGGTGGCAGTCAAAATTGTTCAATGCTGTTTACTTTTTCACTGTCAGGGAAATTTGGCAATATTTTCTTTGAAAATATGAACATGGAATAATATTGTATAATAGATGGGCCGCTTAAGAATAATTAAAATAAAAATATTTAAATTAACATATAACAAATACTGGCGTATAAAAAAGACTTAAAAATAACTTATTCCAAAAATTAATATAAACAGGATAAATTGCACTTGAACACCAAGATAAAAATTATTCTTTAAGTCTTGCGATAAAAGGGAATTAACGTTTACTTAAATGTTTGTTAAAGTACACACATCAAATCCTTGAAGTAGTAAGTTTCAGTAACATGGCCTTGATCATACACTTTAGGCGAGAACTCTTGCAGTATTTTTCCTGCTTCATTATTAAAATGTTGGTTCCAATTTATAAAAGGAAGTTTTCCCCGCTGTGTTTCATTAACACCAAAAGAGATTTTTTGGTCCAAATTTTTTCAAAAAACTTTGTTTGAGATAAAGAGCTACATTATTTAGAATTTTTTGCACGAAATATTTTATATTGTTAAAAAAATTTCTCAATTAAAAAATTTCATATTTTTAACATTATTCTATTTTATTGAAATCGTCAAAATATATCCAAAAATATCGCCAAGGAGTTCAAATATCGCCAAGTAAATCGCCAATCGCCATTTCAAAATTTTAATCGCGAAAAACAAATTTTTGTCGCCACGTTTGGCAAGATATCGCCATATCTGACAACAATGTTTATAACTTTTAATATATAATTCGAAGAAATATATCGAAATTATTCGATTTGAAATTTATTTGCTGGTGGTTCAGCTTGGGATATATCCGTGGTCGGCAACCTATACAATTGCATTTTACAATTGTGTGTGTTAAACTCTCACCACGATGCGGTGTTGCCAGTGAAATTTCATCTCAGTTTGTTAATTTGAAATTTTAAATCTCCTAAGCAAAATTTATTTTATTATGGTCAGAAGAAACACTCAAGTTTTTTTTTTATAAAGAAAGGCATCTTTTCTTAGTGCTACCTCAATGCAATGGTTAGTAAAAAGATATTTTTGTAGGAAATTTTCTTAAAATAATTTAAATATACATATGCTTGAAAATGCCTTTGCATGTCATGTTTTTTCATGCGTGACAACACACATTGTCAAATCAAACATTCTGGTTCTTAAAAATAGTTTACTGAAAATAAAAAAATTTAGTAAATTATCATCACACATATTTTCTTATTGTGGCAACGCTGATTCTTAACAGCATAAGATACACCCAACTTGTCTGCTTGAATGTTGAAGGCAGACTGATTAACAGCGTTGTCATCTTTTAAATTTCAAAAAGCACTGAAACCAGGAAAAAAGCGCGTAATTTAAGTACAAAAGCACTAAATAACAAGTCAAAGTGCTATATTCGGCTGTGCCGAATCTTATATACCCTTTACCAAAGTGCGTTTATGTAGTATAGAGATACAAACATAAGCACAGAGATATGTAGGTGCATATTCATTTCGTGAAAAAATTCATACTTTTTTCTAGTGCAATTTTTAATTTTTTGGCATTATGTTTAATTTGGTGCTTTTTAAATTTTGGCGATTTGTTTCATATAGGCAATTTGTTTTGGTTTTGGCGATTTTTTTCTGTCTTTGGCTTTTTTTTAATTTTGGCGATTTTTTTCGTGCTGGCGATTTTTTTGATTTTGACGATTTTTTCATTTAGGCGATTTTTTTATTTTTTATATATTTAATTTTTTTAGTTTTGACAGTTTTTTTCTCGTTTTGGCGATTTTTTTTCGGTTTTTGGCGTTTTTTAATTTTGGCGATTTTTTTTCGTTTTGGCGATTTTTTTGATTTTGCCGATTTTTTTTCATTCAAGCGATTTTTTTTGTTTTTGGCATATAGGCAATTTGTTTTTTTTGGCGATTTTTTCCGGTTTTGGCGTTTTATTTTTTAATTTTGGCGATTTATTTTCGTTTTGGCGATTTTTTTGATTTTGGCGATTTTTTTTCATTTAGGCGATTTTCTTAATTTTTGACGATTTTTGTTCATATAAAAATGTTTTTTTTTTGTTTTGGCGATTTTTGCGGATTTTTGTCATTGTGGGATTTTTTTTGGTTTTGACACTTTTTTCTCGTTTTGGCGATTTTTTTCGGTTTTTAGCGTTTTTTTAATTTTGGCGATTTTTTTTCGTTTTGGCGATTTTTTTTCATTTAAGCGATTTTTTTTAATTTTTGGCGATTTTTTTCATATAGGAATTTTTTTTTTTGATTTGGTGATTTTATTTCGGTTTATGGCGTTTTTTTAATTTTAGCGATTTATTTTCGTTTTGGCGATTTTTTTTTTGATTTTTGCGATTCTTTTTCATTTAGGCGATTTTTTTTTTTAATTTTTGGCGATTTTTGTTCACATAATCATTTATTTTTGTTTCGGCGATTTTTTTCGGTTTTTGGCTTTTTTTAATTTTAGCGTTTTTTTTTCATTTTGGCGATTTTTTTTTGTTTTGGCGATTTTTTTAAATTTTTGGCGATTTTATAATTTTCGGATTTTTTAGTTTGACCGTTTTTGAAAATTTCAAGAGTTTAACTCTTACAGTTTCCAAGATATAGCAATTTGTCAAAATTACATAGTCAAAATTTCATTAACTGATGGGCCACCCTTTAATTTAAATTTTTTTAATTTTAGTGTTAATTGTTGTAGCCTATATAAAAATACACTAATTTTACAAATTTCAAGTGTCAATATACATATGTACACACATACATACAATTGTATGTATATTACATGGGATTTTAAAAGTTTTCGTTACTCATTTTGGAACACCCTTTAATTTTTAGCTTTTATATATTTGTTGTAGCGACCAAAGTTCTACATACACTGTCCAAATTTCAGACCCATAGCTTTTACCGTTCCTGAGAAAATAGCCTTCTTCCTAAAACATGAAATATGTTTAATTATTAGGAAAAAAGTTAAAGTTTTCCAACCCTGGAAACGTTTTTTAATCTGTTAAGTTTTTAAAATTTTTTTTTAATTATAAATACCAATTTTATTCATACCGAAGTATAAAATAAGTTAATTTAATAAAAAACTAATAAAAACTTGTTTTCGGTAGTTATTTTCTATGGGTAAATTGAGTTTGAGTTTTCCAGCTCTGAAACCGTCTGCTCGATTTTGCTGAATTTCAATAGCAAAATTTTTCGGAAAATTTCCGACACACCAGTCCAAGAACGAAGTCGCCAGCTCTTCTGGGAGCTTGGGAAAACCGATTTCACGTACAGACAGACGGACAGACGGACAGACGGACAGACGGACATCGCTTGTTCGTCTTCCCTATGCATAAGGATCCAGAATATATATACTTTATGTGTCGCTTATTAATATTGTAGAAATTACAAACGGAATGACAAACCTATATATACCCTTTTACCATTTTTTGGTAAAGGGTATAAAAATTATATTAATAATTTACTCGTAGTACCGTGTAAGCACGTCAGGGAGATCATGTGTTGCTGATTTAAGCTGTTTTTGCTTTGTGTGTGGTGATTATTTGGTTGGAAAAAGAGGATATGCAATATCAGAATCATTTAAATATGGACACCGATAATATTTTGCAATAGTTGCAGAACTGTTATACAAGTAGTCAAATGGCAAGAAGATCTATTTCGATTTTTCATTTACAGTACTTTGGAGAGAGTCAAGTAACCACCAAACGATTGTTATTTCTCGTAAACAAAAGTTGCTGAATTCAATATGAAAAATCGGAAATATACTACGCGAAGGTCCCATCGATTTCCAAACCAGTTCAACGTCCACGAAGTCATCACTTACCAGAGCGACGAGCAGGGGGAGCGTGTTTACCAAGATTTAATGAAAATTTAAAAAAATTATCAAGAATTTTGGGACAAAAGAATGCTGGGAGACTATTTCTGGACTCTAGTACCTGAAATCGAACCAATAAAATTCAAACCACGTTTAAATAACGCCATTCAGTTTCAAAAATTCATTTGATTTTCAAATAAACTAATGATTTTTTCTGTAAAAAATGAAAAAAAAATATTTGTTTTTGTATCTCGAAAATCTGACATGATAGAGAAAAACAAATTACAGATTCGAATTTAGTCCACCCAATTACTCCAGTCCAAAACCTTGTTGGCTAGTGTTATTTTAGAATTAAGGCTACCTGATTGATGTGACTTGTTCGGCTATGAAATATCACATTCACTGAGTTGACAAGTAATTCGACACATTGAAAATATCACACAATGACTCATAAACAGTCATAACTGAAAATTATCAAAATGGTTTTTTTTTTTTCATAAAACAGTTCACTGAACGAATTTTCAATGACTTGGAAAGTGTCTTTTGCAACGTAGTCTTCCTGAACAATATAAAATACCGTTATGCCTATTTTTATGTTACATACTTGCGTCATTTGTACAGCATAAACAGTTTTTTCCACTCTTCAACATCTAGGATTTTTTGAATAGCGTGCGACATGTACTTTTTTCAGTATTGCAAGGTAATTCAAGTTTGGATGATTATAATTAATATTGTATTTATGTTGAATTTTCGGGTTTTGAGAAAATAAAACTTATAATTTTGGAGTTTAAAGAAAAAAATTAGTAACCAAAATAAAAGGATAGTTCAGGACAATTGATTAAAAAAAGGACACTATTTCTTAAAAAAATTTCAAAGGACATCGTGTTAAAAAAGGACTGTCCTCTTAAAAAAAGAACGCATGGTCACCGGATATATACACCATAGCTGCTTACTCATATTTTTTAAATAGTTGGATTTTATAAGAAATTTATCTCTAATGCTCACTTAATTCCTTATGCGTTATTAGTTCAACGTTTACAGCCTAATTACAATTTGGGTTTTATTCGTCAAGCTACATACATACATCAGAAGAAGAAACTACGAATTTTAATTAAGCGACTGTTCATAAGCAATTTTAAAACTATGCACTCAAAAACAAAATTATATATGCATGTATAAATCTAAATGTAAGCATATAAATATTTATACGCGTGGCCCCACTTCCACTCAGTATGTATGTTTACCTGCGTAAGTCTCAAATTTATATGATAGAAGAAAGCGGAAAAGAGCGCGGATAGCACCCATTACACTTAGTTGATTTATTTCATTATTGGCGGGTTTTGACCTAAAGTTATTTCCAAATTTAAATTTTAAATATGTTTGTTTTGTTATCCATTTAATTTTTGCTTTAAATATTTTTCTAAATGTAGTTACATTTGCTAATGTAAACATATTTAAGGTATGCAGTATGTTAATACAAGTAGAGGTCGGTTAACACGTGCTGTACTTAAGAGTATTACAGTTTAGAATACTTTCAGAAGTAACACGAAAAACACGTCGTTTAATAAAATACAATGAAAATGGTTTTTCGTGCTAAGCACTTTTTAATAATCTTGTTTTTCTATATTTCGATATTTCCATTCTTAAATTAATTCAACTAATTTTGTCTGAGTGAAATTTCATTTAGATTTATAATGGTTCATGGGCTATCGAATTACATACACACACACGCACACACACACGCACACACACACTAAAAAAACTTCCAATGAAAACAATAAATAAGATCCTTAACTTGTGACTCGGAAGCACTATAAATTTGGATAATTTCTAATGATTTTTACATAGGATTGTCAGCGCAAGAAGTTCTCTTCTTTGATTCACATTCAGTGATTCTGAAGTAATGTTCATAATGTTGAGTAAAATTGATTTTTCTTGTGTTCTTTTTTCCTAAACTTCATTTAAATCAATAGGGGTTTTCAAGAGAATGCTCAAAAGTCTCGCAAACTGTGCATTGTGCATTTTTTCAGTAAGTAAGTAAAATTTAAAAAATTTTATAGAAATTTATTTACACAAACCTGTTAAGATTGCCCAATAATTTTGACTTGTAAACTTAAGCTGTCCAATTTTGCATTTTGTAAACAACTTCTTGATATTTTGGCTTTCTTTAGGCATTTTTAGACACACACACACACACTTTTTTATTTTTACAGAAATATATAAATATGTTTTTAAATTAAAAATTGCTTGAAATTTTCTTATTTTAGTTTTATTAAATGAAAGTTTTGATGTTTGTTCCAAATTTACATAAAATGTTTGCGCAAAAGTTCACAAGGGGCTCCATGAAACAAGTCTCTCAAGTTTGCCCAATAGCACAAATGACAGTTTTAAGAGTTCTCATGAAACCCTATAATATGTGTTTTTTTTTTTATAAATAAACACTTAATACTTCATGACATTGATTTAATTTTTCTAAAAAAAAAAATTAAGACGTATCGGAAGTATTTGCTAAACCTGCAAATGATCTCCAATTTTACATAAGTGAAATAAATAATTAATTAATTGATTATCTGGATGTTGTTGATAATCGATTCCTGAAAATTCAAAAAAAAAGTAGTTCTTTAATAACTTCCAATTTTTTATTACCAAAAATGGTATATATACATATACATATGTATAGGTTTGTCATTCAGTGTGTAATTTCAATAATATTCATATGCGACCCATAAAGTTTATATATTCTAGGTCCTTATGATTAGGGAATACGAATAAGCGTTGTCCGTGTGTCCGTTCGTACGTCTGGTGTACATGAAATCGGTTTTCCGAAGCTCCGGAAAATCTAGAGATTTCGGTCTTCACTGGTGTGTCAGAAATGGTACAAGATATATAGGTATTGAAAATCAGCGAAATCGAGCAGAGACTTTCAGTGCTGGAAAACTTGATTTTGCCATATAAAAGTAACTAGCTAAAACTAATTTTTTCATTTCTTTTTAAATAAACTTATTTTATGATTAAGCACTAACAAAACTAGCAGTAAAAATGTTTATATATAAAAAAAATAAAAGACGTTTCCAGGGTTGGAAAACTTTAACTTTTTTGCTATATAAAAATAACCTACTAAAACTAATTTTTCCTTTTTCTCTATAAATTAAACATATCTTACATTCTTAAAAGAAAAAAATTGGTGTAAGAAATCAGAAAAACTGAAAAAGATGATTCCAGGGTTGGGAAACTTACACTTTTTGTGATATATAAAAGTAACTAGGTCTTATTAATTTTTCTTTTTCCTTATATATTAAATATATATAATAAAGGTATTCATTTCAGTTTTTTTCCTCGTTGGAAAAATGGAAAAATGAAATTTCTTACAACAAACACAGGGGGAAAAAAAATTCAAAAATTTTTTTCTAATTTTTTTTCCTGTGTTTCATTTTTCCAACGAGGAAAAAAACTGAAATGAATACCTTTAATATTTAAGAAGTTTATTATTCGACATATTGTCGACCTTTAATGTTTTACATAGAAAATTTTGGGTATATAAAATTAAAAATAAAAACCACAGTGGCAGAGCTGGAAAATTTTTACTTTTCTTATATTAACTTAGGAAAATTAGTCAATAAGGAAATTCTTTTTTCCTTTGTTCACTTAACATATTTTATATTTGTTTTAAAGAACAAAATTGGTATAAGGAACCCGAAAAATCTAATCATTTTGTTATATGTATATAAAACTAATTAAATAACACTAATTATTTCCTTGGTAATTAAATATATTCTATATTTAAGAAAGAAATAAATTAATATTAAGATCAGAAAAATCAAAATTATGGTTCCAGGGTGGGAAATTGAAAAGAATTTTTTTTGGGTAAAAAAAAGAACCAAAAATAAATTTTTTACTTAAACATATTTCAAGATTTATTTTATTTTTGCTGAATTTTTATATGGATATCTAGTTTAAGTATAAGCAAAGATTGGCAAACGGTATCGTAAAAATACCGATACCGATTCAAATACCGCTATAATAAGATACCTATACCGAAATCCATTTCGGTTAGAAATTACCGGTATCCAGAATACAGTTTACGTCTATACCGGTATGTACCGATATAACGATTCCCACCAAAAATAAAATTTCAAAAATATATTTCAATTAACTTTCTTGTATGAACACGTTTTTGTTCGCCCTTACACATTCTTATGCAGTGTTGTTTTTTTTAATCAACCGGAAAGTGCAATAAAATTTTACTCTATAAATTAAGTATATCTTTTATTCTTAAAAGAAACAGATTGGAGCAAGAAATCATCAGAAAAATATAAAAGGATCATTCCAGAGTTGGGAAACTTACACTTTTTGTGATATATAAAAGTAACTATGCCTAATTAATTTTTTCTTTACAAATTATATATATTTTATGTTTTGGAAAGAAAACTTTGGTGTAGAAAGTAAGAAAAAAACCCCACAGCTCCAGAGCTGGAAACTTTAAACTAAATTAAACTTATTTTTTCTTATTTACTTTTTTTCTTTGTTCACTTAATATACATTGCATATTTTTTTTTTGGAACTACTAGATTGGTATAAGGAATCAGAAAAAGCTTGATTCCAGGTTTGGAAAATTTAATTTTGGTTGTATATAAACGTAGCTAGATCAAATATTTTTTTGTTTAAAAATTATATATACTGTATGTTTTAAAAAGAAATAAGAATTTAGAAAAATAAAAAACATAGCTCTAGACATGAAAAACTTAAACTTTTTCATATATATAAAACTAATTAAATAAAACTAATAATTTCTTTGGTAATTAAATATATTCTTTATTTAAGAAAGAAATAAATTAGTATTAAAAACAAGAAAAATCAAAATAATGGCTCCACGGCTGGAAATTGGAAAAAATTTTGGTATATCCTTAATTTTAAGAAAATATATTTCATGTTTTAGGAAGACCTTCACTCAAGATTTTTTATACATGTTAAATTTTTATATGGATATCTAATTTAAGTATAAACGAAGGGTTGCGCTTTGTTGTTTATTTCGCTCTAAGCACAGTTATGTTTCAATTCGATGGCCTTTCGTTGACAGCTGGTAAGGACTTCTTATTAATTTTTAGTAAATAGAGATAAAAATAAAATTTATCGCTAAAGAATAGTCCTAACTACAAAATAAATTAAAGGGAAGTGGAACGAACATCCACTTTATTTCCCTGAAACCGTTCCTTTCTGCTGAAAAAAATCGAACAAAATTCTTTAGGAATAAACTGTTTAGATAATACAGCGGTGTACATACTATTACCATTTGCAATAGGATGTGTGAATTGAGACACTAAACAATTTTTCAACTTCAAAGATTATTAATTACGGGAATATATGAAACAAGTTAGTTTACTTGGTATGGAGTAGGGTTTGCCAAAAACCATGCAATTAAAAAACCGCGGTTTCCCGTTTCAAGCTATTTAAACCGGTCAGTTTCAGTTCGGTTTTAAAAGTATGAATGTATATAAATAGGTATGTATGCTGGAAAGATAAATGATGATTTAAAAATATTCATCGCTACCGTAAAAACAAGTGAAATTTTTCTTCACGTGGAATTTTCATTTCCCTCGAAGGGAAAAATGCTATCTTGAATATCCCGTGAAATTTTTTCCTTGCTATCACTCCATGTGAATGTGAAAAAGGAAATAATATTTGTAAAGCTTAAAAACTAATTGAAAATCGGACAAATTTAAGTTTAATAAAAAAATTACACAAATTTTAGTTCTAAATTAAATTTATTTAACTTAAAAGTTTTACTAATGGAGGTACTTCTGTTGATTCAGCTGTTTTTTATGGCAATCCCTAGTATAGAGGCACAATACTAAGACTATTTTAGGGTTATTTAACAGCAGCATGTTTTTTTAACAAGCCCCAATTTGTTGGTATTGTATTTAAGTGCCATCGATGTTGACAATTGGAAAAAGCGTGCATGCAAAATATTTCTTAAATAAAATATTCAACTATTTCTAATATCGAAAAATACCGACACGTCTTTTATTCAAAATTGCACTACAGCCAAAAATTATAAATTTTTTCACAAAACAAATATGTATGTACTAATTTATGTGTGTATCTATCTGTATACTACATATACGTACCTTGGTGCAGGGTATATAAGATTCGGCATAGCCGAATATAGCACTATTGGTTGTTGTTACTTAAGGTTCGTGGATCCGTAAGTAGACTCTGGATGCGGCTAAGCTACCTCAGCCAACGACAAAACCACGTTACATTATACTCTTGTAATTTTCTAGTGTATATGTAGATAGATAGGTAATTATATATCCCGTTTATACGCACTTCTTATTTGCAAATAAAAGTCGAAAGCGTTGCCATATAACTTTTTTATTGTAAGTTAATAACTCACGAATACTATTTGCAAATAACGCCACTATTTACAAATAAGGTGTAAAATGTTCCCAATTATTTTTTTTGTAAGAAATGTAATACAATTTTAATAATGTGTGGCAATATAATTCACAAATATTAATGCATGCTATCAACGTATAAACGGTGCGTTTGGTATTTGCAAATAGTTTTATTTGCAAATAAGCTTTGCGTATAAACGAGGTAATAGAGTGAATCATCAATAAACTTTAAAAAATATATATTTTTCTTACGCTTTTATTTTGAATAATATTTGTGAAAGTATCAGTATAATCATTTGATATTATAAAGAGAGTAATACTTTCAGGGAGATTTGAAAATTTATTGTTTTTATTTAGATTTCGTTGTGATTTTTCTTATATTAAGATACATATCGTTACCTTAATATAGAAAGACCCTAACTAATTAATTTTTCAAAATAGAGTTTTTTGTATATTTCGATAGAAAACCATTTAATGTATCGAAAATGCAAAAATCTCGATTTAAAAAATATATATATAAATATGAGTAAGGACCTTTCAATATTAAGTTAACGATATGTCTGTATATGCTTACGTTTTGTTTTAATTTCTAGTACCGGGAAATATCACTCTCCATCCCTGGTCAGTAGAAATGAATTTATTTGCATATGTGTATAATATTTTCTCATTAAATTTCGGGTGTCGCAAACGTTTCCAGTTAAAATAATTTATTCCAATAGCTTAAACTAAAAATTCAAAGAAAAAAATTATATATTTATTGAGTACCAACAAAGTCCATTGTACTTTTAATGAAAATATATCACTCAACTTTTCACTGAAGTTCGGCATAATTTACCAAAAAAAAAATTAATTATTCACAGTGGTTTTTTTTATAATTAAAAAAATTTATTTTAAGTGAAGAAATATTTTCCGTGCGCCTTGATGTCGAATATACATAGATGTTTCCAGGTGCGGTCCATAATATCGAAATATTTTGAAAACGATTATTTATTTAATTTCTATTCAAGATAGTTGTAAATGAGAAGAAATGGTTAGGACACATCACATAAGGTCTCTGGGTAATATGGCTTCGGAATGAGCATCAATGTATCAATTAATCACAAACGTAAATTTCCACGAAAATATTTAAAAATATAACAATCCGGACGAATTCCATATATTAATAAAAATAATAATAGTAAAATTATTGTCTACATTTAGAATTTTACAAAGATATGTAATAACACTTAAATTTTTTAAATGAGACCAGCACACAGTAGAACCCATTGCGCTAAAACTGTAAACATATGTTGCAGTGACGAACATAGAAGAATTAGTGTCTGTATGTATTCGTTTTGAGTCGAACTACATTAAAAATAATACCAAAGACCCCAGTGGAGCAGTTTAACCTTCTTCTGAATAAGCTGGATAAGCTTTTTCACCTTCTTATGTATTCATTAATTATTAAAAAAAATTAGTTCAGTAAAGTGCGCTCTCGGCTCACACACCAAGGGTTCCTATATGAATTTTAGTCTACATATCGATGTAGAGTTTACCTGATGTAGAGTTACCTGATGTTAAATTTTTTTTTCAAAAATTTCAAGTAGCTGGTAGACTTTTTTCGGCTTTTGGTGATATTTTTTTATTTTTTAAATTTATTTTAGATTTTGTTTTGTTTTGCGTTTTGCACTTTTTTCGTTTTAGCCTTTTTTGGTTTTTGGCGATTTTTATATATTGGAATTTTTTTAGTTTTATCGTTTTTGAAAATTTCAAGAGTTTGCCACTTGCAATACAGTTGTACAATTTTTCATATTGTACAATAATATCGCCAATATCTATGTATGTCACATTTGAAGGTGGCACAATATATTGGCAAATGTCAAAAGACTTGATTTTTATTGTATGTACAATCAAGACAGTTGTATAATGTGGTGGCAACATTGTTCAATTTGGATTAATTTTTCACTGTCAGAGAAATTGAGCAATATTTTCTTTGAAAATATTGTGCCATTTTTTTCATAGTATAGGTTAAAACGACAATTTTACGTACAATAACATATGCAATAATATTGTGTAATGAATGGGCCGCTTTACGGTTTCCAAGATACAGCAAGTTGTAAAAATTACATTAACTCATAGAATACACTTTAATTTTGCTTTTTTTTAATTTAAGTGTTAATTGGTGTAATCTGCTTTAGCACACCCTTTAATTTTTAATTGTCATATATTTTTTGTTGTAGCCGCCAAGGATTGACATACACCGTAGCTGGTACGATTCTCGGGAAAAGAGCCTGTGACGGACTGACGGACATGGTAGTGAAAACAATAGGGTTCCTTTTCACCTTTGGTGTACGGTTTGTGTAGATCAGTTGTTTTAATAGTTATTTCATTTAGGCGTGGTAGTCACTATCTTACATAATCGTTCGACTTTAGATCAGGGTTGCATTTTACAAAAGTCGTTGAGCACGACACCTTGCATATTCTTACTTCAACAATATTTTAATGTACTCTATGTGTGGAGGGGCAGCCAGATTTGCCTAAAATACTGATATATATATATATATATATATATATATATATATATATATATATATATATATATTAACATACATAATCGTACGAGTATATATGGATATGATCCAGTGCGTGTAAGTGTACATATATACGCACTTGAAAAATAAAATGATGCATCGGCGTCGTATGAATACCACTGTGCGTTGTGTTTTTTGTTCTTTACATAAATTATAAGACTTTTACTAATTATACAGTGTATTGGACGATACGCTTTGATACGGCCTGATGTTGTTAAATTGTAATTAAAATTTCAAATGAGAAAAAAACCAAATTATAAAAGTAAACACATTTTCTGCCATGGATCAATTGCAATCTGATTGGCAATTCGTTCAGTACACTGGATAAATTTTGCTTTACTTGGATTACGCGTCTAAAAAAAAAACACACTCTTCAGTTGAATAATCGCAATAAAACCAATTAAGGAAAAAAGTTTTACTACAAGTGCAATAAAAATATAACGTTGATCATGCCGAATGATAAAGATACAACATTTAATAATGAAAAAAAATACAAAAAGTACTCACGAATATATCCGGAAACGGAAAACGATGAAATTGTGATTTCAGGAATCTCTGGCAAATTTCCAAATTGTCACAATGTAGCGGAATATGAATACAATCTTTTCAACAAGGTGAGTACACTACCGCTGGTAGCAATAATCAATATTCCGAAAAAAAGAATTAAATCAATGAAGTCAGGCGAAAATTTGTTTTTAAATTTTGAACAAAAAAAATATTTATAAAAACTAAGCCAGTGGTAGAGTTAAAAAATCCTGTCTTGTATTTATTTATTAAATACTTGTGACACTGTGTGATAATTTCCAAAAAATATACTGATTCTTAAGAATAAGAGATTTATTCAATGTGGCTAAAAATGAGATATGAAAACAAAAATTAAGAATCAAAAAATAAAAAAATCACAAAGAAAGTAATTTCAAAATTTTTTTTCAGTTAAGTGATTACTTAGATAAAATATTATGTTTGATTAAATCTACGTTTATTCTAATTGAATTTACTGCTCTATTAAAAAAGTTTAACTCCAAATACTATGAATTTGCGAATACGAGTAATATAATCATGCAATTTTTTTTAGTGTGCCACATTATTTAAAAAAATATTTTGAATTAAAATACTTTTATAATTAATTAATTTCAACCATTTAATCCTTGTAGACCAAATATATATATAGTAAAGTTAGAGCAATTGTACTTTTGTGTACCATTCATACTTCAAAAGCAAAAAATACATCAATTAAATTTTTGGAACAATAGAAAAATGTTTCCATTTTTAAACAAATTTTATATGACACCTATTTTTAGTTTATTAATTTGGTCTTTTGTTAATGGAATCCGAATAAACTTTTTCGTTTTCAAAAAATCAATAATGGTCCTACAGACGTGTTCAAAATCATAAACGATAATTTTCTTTCAGATATGACATTTGGGAATCGATTTATTTATTTATTTATTTATTTCCATTAGACTTTAAGAATAAAATTCATTTATAGTAAAAAAAAAATATGTTATATAATGGGCAACGTTTATACAATAATAATATAAAATAAAAAATTTAAAGAAATCTAAAAAATATTTCTATTGTCACTCCGACAATAACTCCTAGTTTTCTAAAATCGTGGGATTTCAAATCGATCGGTTTACAGAACAGGACCGATTATTTGATTTTCTTAAATATTTCAATAGTTATTTTAAAATTATGAATTAATTTTTTAATTGAATTTTTAAGCATATTTTAATTAATGATTTCATTGACTGTTTCATTATTTAAATTAATTCAGTCTTCGAAAATATTTCAATTAAATTTTAATTGACAATGTGATTTTTTATTAAAAAAATTTTTAAGCAAAATGGTTGAGTGAGCCAATTTGTTTGAAAACTAATTACTCTTTTTAAGGCTTCTTAATTTTTTTTAATTGAATCTTGTTTTTAATGTTTTCTGTGTGCCCTTCTTATTACGTCGCACGTATAAGAAATGTAATAAAAAGCGATTAAAGAAGAACTACAACCCAAAAAAAAAAAATTACATATGCTATTATTAAGGAAAAAAGTTTCTAAATTTAAGTAAAAAAAATTTCTAAGTTTAATTAATTTTTTCTAAGTTTAAGTAAATTTTTACAAAAATCTAGTAAAAATTACTTAATATGAGTAAAAAGTAAAAAGCTCATATCTTTAAAAATAGTTCATTAAAATACACAGAAAGATTCTCACATTCAAGGACAAGTTTACTGGCTTAAAGGAAATATTTACCAAAAATTGGAAAATGGTTTAAAAGTTTAAGGAAATTGTATCCTAAGAACTAGTCAATCTCATTTTAAATCAAAAAATAAATTTTAGGAAATGACTTACTCCTGATTAGTTCATAAAATTTGACTAACTTGAAAGATATAAAAAGTTATTCTAAATTTTAGAAAAATATTTACAAGTTTTAAGTATTTTTTCTTTAAATTATAGAATATATATTTTGTTTGCATTAAGCAAAAAAATCTAAGTAAATTTTTCATATTTTCGAGGAATAATTGAACTTGAAATATATTTGTTTGAAAATAAAAAAAATTTCAAAGCTCCGAATTTTATGGGAAAATTTTACTTAATTTTAGAAAAATTTTACTCAAATATAATAAATAATATAATTCCTATAAACTAGTTCATTACTGAACTAGAAAGTTAGTAAATATTTTACTGGTTTCAAGTAAAAAACAGCTTTCGCGCCATACCAACAACTTCTTTTTACTCAGATTTAGAAAATTTTCCACAGTTTTAGTTAGTTTTTTTTTGAGTGTACAAGCTAAATGAAATTTTTAAGTTAAAACTATTGCCAATCAATTTTGTAAATAAATTTTATTTTCACTCAAAGTATTTTACTCTTGATATTAATTATTCGTTGGAGTTTTCAAGTACAAGTTTAACAAATGCATTAGTGTGAAAAGTATATACATATATTCCTACAATTAAAAAAACAAAACAAAGTAGAATAAAAGGAAATATTAAGAGCCTATATTCACAATACCTCAACTCAAATTTGGTCAAAATGAGTTTCCGATAAGATATAGCCCCCTATGCAATATTCATCTGGAATATCAATTCTTATTCTGCTATCTCAAAGTATATTTTTTTTTGCTGAAAATAATTGCCAAACTTTTCAAAAAATAACTAATTTATAATAAATCTACCTCAAATCTTATTGTACAGGGTGGCCCAGAAAGACCGAAGTGGTGTAAATTCCTTATAACTTTTTATTTAAGACATATTTTTTTAATTTTTTGTTTTTTATATACAGTAAATTTATAGGGAATATTTTTAGATTAGTTGTTAAAAATGATATCCCGCAAGTGGAGGCCATTTTCTGCTTCGCACAAATGATCTCTTTTCAACACATTTTCCATGACCTTTCGCAAAACTTCCGGTGTTATGTTGTTAATTTCGTCTGGAATATTGGTTTTTAATTCCTCAATAGTCCTAGGCTTATTAGCATAAACTTTCCCTTTTAAATAACTCCAAAGGAAACAGTCTGGAGCGGTTAAATCCGGGGAACGCGAATGCCAATTAAAATTGCTTCTACGCGAATTTATTCTTTCCCCAAAGATGTCGCGTAAAATAGCCATTGTGGCCCTCGGAGTGTGCGCTGTGGCTCCATCCTGTTGGAACCATATTTGCGGATGGTATTCCACGGCTGGCCTTACAAAATATTCCAACATGGCCCGATATCGATCACCATTGATGGAAATGGCGACATCTCTTTCATTTTCCAAAAAATATGGACCAATGATCCTTTCTGAAGAAACACCGCACCAAACAGTACACTTAACTGGGTGTAATTGTCGTTGATGAAGTACTCTCGGGTTTTCCTTAGCCCATATCCTGAAGTTTTGCTTGTTAACAAACCCATTTAATTGGAAATGGGCTTCGTCACTCATAAATAAGTTATGAATAATGGAAATGGAAAGAGCACATTTGTGCGAAGCAGAAAATGGCCACCACTTGCGGGATACAATTTTTAATAACTAATCTAAAAATATTCCCTATAAATTTACTGTATTTAAAAAACAAAAAATTAAAAAAATATGTCTTAAATAAAAAGTTATAAGGAATTCACACCACTTCGGTCTTTCTGGGCCACCCTGTATTTGGAATGCTGAGCATAAATCAGTTAAGGATTTTAGTTTTTGAGTTATTGTCACTTTTAGGGCCATTATTATAACTTGACGTTAGCTAAAAGTAGGATGTTATTGGATGGATAAACACTTTTTCATTATTACAACTTCATTTTAACAAAAAGTGAGCGATAAACTAAAAACAAGTTGATCCTACCTGTAACTTTTATTGTGAGGTATAGTCATTTAAAGTTGCCACATTTTTGCCACTTGCCACACTTTCTACTTTATAAAACAAAATCAAATTTATTTGGTCAAAATATGGCATAAAACAAAAGCAATACAACACAAAACACATAAGAATAATAAAAAAACAAAAGAATTGACAAAAATATTCTCATTATGTTTGTAATTTGACAAATAAAGAAAAGCAAGTTGCCACTAATCATTTTTAACAAACAATATCCACAATATCCACAGAAATGTTGCCACCAACCAAACACTTTATTATTTATTTTATCGGACAGTTGTAATAATGGAAAATTTTAAAGGTCACTTTATAGTTCAGTTTTGCTAAAGTTAGGAATAACTATCCGAAACTTTATCGTTAAGTCATAATAATGGCCCTTAGTATATTAGTACATATATAGGGGTTCCGATAAAAAAATTGGTAATATATGTCTAACTTTAAAAGTGTTAATCGAATACAAACATTATACTATACAGACCGATTATAGTCAATAATATAAGCTTTCGAAATCGATAATTAGAAGCCACCCTGTTATAATAGATATTGAGTTAGAGAGTGCTAAAGATAACTAGCTCGAAATGGAAAAGGCTTTCAGTCAGGCTTAAGTTATTTTTGTATAGTATTTTAAATTTTTTCTTGTAGCTTTTCAATTCTTATATCTAGTCTGGAGAAAGAAAATTTCATATTAAAAAAACTCAAAACATTTGTTTTTTATCGACTAAAATATCCCAGCAAAAAGGTTTTTACTATTATAAAATAAAAGTTGCGCTGACAAACCTGCTGATATCGCTGCTGATTTTTGTATGGCGAGTTCTCGGTTTGGAGCACTACATTTTTGCTAACAATTAAACCACTTTTTTCCTGTAGATTGCTTCATATACGTTCACTGCTTTCTAACAAGGTCGTATTTTAAAGCGAAGTATGATGCGCTCTATTGCCCTATTGCTTCAAAAAAACATGAAATTTTTTTACTGTTATCTCAAAAAAAAAACAAAATAAAAAATACACAAACCAGTGCAAAATAACTTTTTTTCAGACCTGTAAAGTAGTAAGCATATTTAAATCATATTATGGAAGGTACGTCATTTGTTTTTACAATAATCAGCGAATTAATTAGTTTTTTTTGCTCTACTCAAAATTTAGCTTTCTGAGTTGGCGTATTTTGAATATAGGCTTTCGATATAAAAATTGCTGGTTGAATATTATCATTGTATACTGTAAAAATCTTGAGTTTCTCAAATACCATAATATGTAAACTTAAATTAATTTTTTTTTAAATTAAATTTTTACCAAGTTGTTATCAGAATTTACCAAAATATTTGTAGGTGTGCATTCATAGAAAATATTTAGGTCTAAATTTACACTCATTAGTTAACTAATAGCAACAGTTAAACCAATAATATTTGATTCGTAGCTATTTGTTTACCATTAGTTAAACCGCCAAATGTCATTGGTTAACAAATAGTTAGACAACAGCTGATTCGTTGTAAACTTTATGAGTATTGTTGTATTGTGAAAATTTTTATACACATTTCACACATACGCTATCGAGCATCATCTTTCTTTGTATTTAGCTGTAACAAATTCTTTTTATTTTACTTTCTATTAAAGTTTGGTTTTTCCGAACCAATTTCAGCACTAATTCAATATTTTACGCGGTAAAGTGAGATGAGCGCTCACTGTTTTATAAATTTTTAAGAAATAATACATCAAATGTAAACAAAAACCATATGGTATAGCAGAGATGACGATAATAAATCTTAATTGTTTGATAGGGTTACCATTCTTGCTCATGTTAAGAACTTTAGTTAAATAATGCACTGTGAATATGAAGTATTAATTAAACAATAGTTATCATTTTAGTTTACTAATAATTAGCTAATGACTGTAAATTTGGCCCTTACTGATTCAAAGAATTCGGATACTGAAATTAAATTTTAATTATTTCTGTGAAGTGAATTAGAGGAGTTTGTGAAATAAAGAGATTTTACTTGTTACAATTTTCTGAAGAGTGCACCTTAAAAATGTCAGAGAAAACACACTTCATTACATTCGAACCCTTATAAATAGTTTTATTCTTTTGTTGACCTCAACAAATTAAAATCTCTTTAAGCTAAACGTTTGTTAACGCACTTATAATCACAAATTATTATTTTACATATTCAGTAAAATATTTTTTATCAAAAATACATTGAGGGGTTAGATGGATGATCTGCGGATTTCACTGTTGCTAATGCAGATCATGAGTAAACATTTACCAAAAATTTTCTAAGATCAACTAGCTTATTACGACTAACTTACTAACTTAATATCTTAAGTTGTTCTAAGAAATTTTTTGGTTTTGGGATTCCTTAATGATCTGTTTTAGCAAGAGCAAAATGCGCATATGGTCCAGATAAACCCCTCAATAATCAATTTTAATGAATATTTAATAAAAAACATTTTATTGAATAAGTGAACTAATAATTTGGGATAATTAGAACGTTAAGCTTAAAGAGATTTTAATTTGTCAAAGTCAACATAGAAATAAAACGATTTTAAGGGGTTCGAATTTAATGAAGTGTGTTTTTCTCTGACATTTTTACATAGTACTCTTCAGAAAAACTACAAACTAAATTATCATAGGAAACAAAAAGGTTAGGCATGCACAAAGGTTAAAGGTCGAACAAAATGATATTTGCCGCAGCTGCCAGGATATCGAAAAGTGTAGAAAATTTTTTGTGTCACTGTCCTGGACTTGCAAGAAATATAATGTACACTATGGGCGCTATTTAGTTCAGGGGACTTTCTGACGTTGCTAGTGTTAAACCGCAACGTATTAGTAGCCTTATTCTTGAGCTCTGGTTGGACCGACAGTAGGAACTCTGAATAAGCAGAGTTTCCATTGTATCACAATGGACCATTTCGGGATTCTGACTGCGACCCTACCTAACCTAGCATTAGTGATGTAACAAAGTTAATAATGATGATGTAACGAAGTTAATAAAAAGTACCCAAAATTTTAATGATCGTCATTGAATAATATTTGAAAATGATACAAAGCATAAATTTCTATAAAAAAATTAATGTATTTGTACAAACTAAAACTTTTAGTCATTTATTTAAATTTCGTTTAGGATTTATGCATTTATTTATTTAATTTCTTTGGAAAAGTATTCGTATTCGTATTCGCCTGAAAATGGCCGAATATTCGATAATTCGAATTCGAATACGAATACGAATATTCGTGCATCACTACCTAGCGTAGGAAACATAAAAGAATACAGGAAGGAAATTTGTGAAACAAACATTGCCTTTGTATTTTTTTTTTTCAAAATATATGGGTTATTATTACGAATCATAAGAGGTTTTTTATGAGTAAATACTATTTAGAGAAATCTCCACCTCCTTAATGGGGAACAAATTATCGCGGTTTGACTGTATAAAAAAGGGACTTCAATACAACTAGTTCCATTGTTCAGATTAATGTGATAGGGAGTTGCAGTAAAAGAGAGCTTCCCAAAGCCGGGAGAGCTGCGTTAGAAGAGCACCTCCTGGGCTAGTTGACAGGATACTGGTCTAGTTGGATGGTAGATTCCTGCCGTATACTGTATGCTTTCGCAGACAAGCCAAAGTAACTTTGTAGTTTGTGTTTGAAAAAAAAAATACTTTAAAGCTTTTTAAATAAAAGTGGACTAGGGATTGTTAAGCCTTAATTAATAAAATTAAAATAAAATTAGCAAAAATGTTTGAAGTAGCAATGAAAACACTTTACTATTTTGCTGTTAGGTATTGTCCAGTACAACTTTAAGCTGTACCTCCAAAATCTTACAGACGTACAGTTGGGGATTTTGAAAAAAAAACGAGCCGGTTGATTGTTATACAATTTCATACAGCATTTAAGGAAGTGCTACCTGAGCTTAAGTCTGGAATTTCAATTGCATATATTTAAAGGGAGCGGAGCCACAAAGCTCCAAGGTGGTCAACCTCGGGATATTGAAAAATTTAAACGATGCCAAGCTGATGTTTTAGATCTGATAAAAAAGATTTTAGCAAGTGGATTTCTCTATCCAAGAGCTAAAAAAAGTTTGCTACAGTTATGCAGCTTCACTTACGGCTTAGGAAATATTCGAGAAAAAATTTATATGTGGTTTTTTACCAACCTTGGTCCAATTTTCTGACTTTTTAACCTACATCATTATTTTTTTTCATTTTTATAAAAATTTTAAAAGTTATAAAGCGTTATTTGCAAAATTTATGGAAAAATTACGAAAACTTGTAATGTAAAAGAGGAAATTTCATTCCAAGCACTACAAGTTTTTGTATATTAAAATACAGCCTGGACATTTTTCTTTTAAATTGTTTCCTCAAAAGTGCAAAGCGTCTTGGTTATGGTTAAAGCTATGAAGAAAATACAAAAATACCGGCCGGCAAACTCGAAAAACACAAAAATTTTTTTTGGGACAGCCTAGTGAGCAAGTATAGTTACGAGTATTTTCTAAGGTATTTTTCAAAATTAGGCGCAGCTGTATAATTACATACATAAAGAATAAAAAAAAAAAGTATTAGCTTTCTTACAAAAATAAATTTGTACTAATTTTTTTCTAATTATGTACTTGCATCTGCTTAAAACATAATAAAAGTTCTTCGAAAAGACAGAGGTCTTGCACAAAGGAATGCTATAAAATTTGCGTTTATCTGTATTAATACAAAAAAAAAATAAAACCACATAGATTTTTTTGGAGTTCCCGGAAATTCCCAAAAAGATTTCATAGAATCCCAAAAAACTGGGATTTTTTGGTATTTCTGCTGTATTTTTATTATCTTTCGCCGGATGCAGATGATATTTAAGTAAATATTCAAAGACATAGTACGTCGTAAGGCGAAAGGAGAAATTTTTTGATAACAGCTTTGGAATTTGAGAATAAAGGCCAATTTTGAAACGATCTGACACTTTTAATAACGACAATTTTGAATAAAATTTTTTTTAATGCTTTTTATAGTATTACCTTTTGAATAAATAAAAATATGGGGTTGGTATCCTCGAAATTTTTTTAAATAATAGCGAAATAATTAACCCAGTTATTTCTGTGAAAAACTGCGAAAAAATCAACTTTTTTTCAAATTTTTTATTTAATTTTTTAAAATTAATTTTTTTTAAATGCTAAAAATTTTGTTCTTAAGTCATGCCAAGTTTTTATATTATAATCGAACAAGATTTGATTTCTCCATTAGCATAACAGTGGACCAAGAGTGGTAAAAAATAAATAAATACGGGAGTCTCTTTTTAGCTCTTGGATAGAGAAACCCACTTACAAAAAGGTATATAATTCAAATCTCAGACTCAAGCTCGGTAGCACTTCCTTAAATGCTGTATAAAATTTCATAACATTCCGACGGCTCGTTAGAAACTGCAGAATTATTTCCACTTTTTTTTTTTCAAAATCCCCCACTGTGTGACGTCTATGAGTATAAGAGCGATGTTGTCAAGTACTTATGTATGTAAGGAAAAAAAATTGTTGTGTATAAATTAAGCAAAGTCCACACTAGAAAAATATCCAAAAGTTTGTGCAACTGTATCTTGATGAGAATGTATGTATGTATGTATGTATGTATGTATGTATTTATATCAGGTGAGCTTAATTTCGAACTGTCGAGCTACGACATGTATGCTTAATCCAATGCAAAATAGTACATCGTTAGCTGAAATGCAAAATCAAAAATAACTAACAAAATAAAAATTATTTAAGTGACTGAAGTAATGTTTCTTTATTTAAATTTCTAATTCGGCTGAATTTTATGAAAAGATTAGAAAATTTGTAGATACCTGCGTTTTTAATTAATTAAATATAAGGTTTTAAAAAATTTTGTTAGTGACGTGGTTTTGCATTTCAGCTCACAATATGTGGAGCTTTAGTAAGGTTGCTTTTATTTTATTTGTTAATGAACAAAATTTAAAACACTATTTTAACATAATAAACTGTACATGTACATACATCCATATAAACTTGTATTATTTTTATTGATATTATTAGATTGATATGATAGATGATGACGAACGAAGGTGGCGTCATTTTAATGTAGAAATTCCACGTCGTTCTGGAAAAATATATGAACTTGAGAAATTTGATGCCACTTTTTTTGGTGTGCACTTCAAACAAGCTCACACTATGGATCCTCAAACCCGCATAATAATGGAAGCAGCATACGAGGCAGTTATTGATGCAGGCATCAATCCGAAGTCTTTGCGTGGCAGCAAAACGGGTGTATACATTGGTGCTTGCATTTCTGAATCAGAAAAAACTTGGTTCTATGAGAAGGTACCGTCGGGTGGTTTTGGTATTACAGGATGCAGTCGTGCTATGTTGCCTAATCGAATTTCCTATTCGTTGGGCTTGCAAGGTCCCTCTTATCTTGTTGACACGGCCTGTTCGAGTTCAATGTATGCTTTGGATAATGCTTTCTCTGGTTTGAGGAATGGTGAAATTGATGCCGCCATAATTGGAGGTGCAAATTTGTTGTTGCATCCTTTTGTCACATTGCAGTTTGCCAGGTTGGTTTTATTGGATTTTTTCATTTGACAAGCATGATAAATTTAAAATTTTTTTTACATTAATAGGCTTGGTGTTTTAGCAGCAGATGGTATTTGTCGGCCATTCGACAAAGATGCATGCGGTTACACTCGGTCAGAAGCTGTTAACTGCATGTTTTTACAGCGTAAAGGCAATGCAAAAAGGATTTATGCAACAGTAATATATTCAAAAACCAATTGTGATGGTTTTAAGCCTGAAGGTATAACATATCCATCTGGATTAATGCAAGAACAGCTGTTGAGGGAATTTTATAATGAAGTTGATATAAGTCCAGATGATTTAGGCTTCTTGGAAGCGCATAGTACCGGTACTGTAGTGGGTGATCCTGAAGAATGTCGTGCTATAGATAATGTGATTTGTAGCCAACGTTCATCGCCATTGTTAGTGGGCTCTGTCAAATCTAATGTTGGACACTCTGAGCCTTCTTCTGGTATAAATTCGTTAGTAAAGGCATGTCTTGCCTTTCAAAATGACAAAATTCCACCCAACATCAACTTTACGGAAATAAAATCAGAAATTGCTGCATTGGCTGAAGGACGCATGGTAGTTGTGCAAGAAGTTACAGACTTAGAGAAGCCTTACATTGGCGTTAATTCATTTGGATTTGGTGGTGCCAATGCTCATGCTTTATTAAAAGGCTTTGAAAAAACAAAACAAAACTTCGGTGTCCCGGACGATGATATTCCTCGCTTAGTAACTTGGGCCGGTAGGAATGAGGAAGCAGTGAATACTATTCTCGATGATATTGAAAAACGTCCTTTGGACGCAGAATTCTTAGCACTTTTGCACAACATACAAACTGAGGAAGTAGCTGGCTTGGTATTTCGTGGTTTCGGCATTTGCTGTAAAAATGGGCTGGAGCCGGCTACAGTGACGGTCAGAGATGTACAACATTACACAGGAATTAAGCGACCTATTGTCTGGGTATTTAGCGGTATGGGTTCGCAATGGTCTCAAATGGGAAAATCTTTAATGATTATTCCACAATTCCGTCAATCCATTGAACGCTGCCATGAAGCACTTGTCTCCAAGGGACTTGATCTCATACACATTTTAACGTCTGACGATAGCGCTATTTTTGATAATATTTTGCATTCATTTGTTGGTATTGCAGCAGTTCAAATCGGCTTAGTAGATGTTTTAAAATCGCTTAACTTGGAACCAGATTACATAATTGGACATTCTGTTGGTGAGCTTGGTTGCGGCTATGCCGATGGTTGTTTTACTCCTGAGCAAATGATTTTGGCGGCATACTTTAGAGGAAAAGTCAGCTTAGAAATTGAAAAAATTAAAGGATCTATGGCCGCCGTTGGAATTGGTTTCAAAAAGATTATTGGCTTACTACCAGCAAACATTGAAGTTGCTTGTCATAATGGAGCTGATTCATGCACAATATCTGGCCCCGCTGATGATGTTGCCAAGTTCGTAGAAGAGCTTAAATCGAAAAATATTTTCGCTAAGGAAGTTCCATGTTCTAACATTCCCTATCATTCCCGTTATATAGCACATATGGGACCGCAATTGCTCAAATATTTGCAACAAACTATACCCAACCCTAAACCAAGATCATCGAAATGGCTTAGCTCAAGTGTTCCGAAAAGTGAATGGGAACAACAAGGGCGCAATTTATGCTCTGCGGAATATCATACAAACAATTTGCTAAGCAGCGTACTTTTTGAAGAAACTTTCGCTCTATTACCCAACAATTCTTTGACTATTGAAATTGCTCCTCATGGACTATTGCAGGCAATTTTGAAACGTTCAATGCCAGGTGGAGTTCATATTCCCCTTACACAGCGTGGAAATTCAAATAACGGACAAGTCTTATTGACAGCTCTTGGCAAGTAAGATCTCTTAATTGATTTTAATATGTAAAATTTTTTTAAAAGCCCATTTATTGCAGACTTTTTATAAATGGTATTAACTTCCCAGTTCAAAATCTGTACCCAGAAGTGAAGTTTCCAGTCTCTCGTGGCACACCTGGTATTAGCTCGTTGATTAGATGGGAGCACAAGGAAGATTGGTTCTTAACAAAATACGAGAACATGAAGACAAGATTAAGTGGAGAACGTCTTTTTACGCTTAACTTGAGCAAGGATAATTATGAATTTATTGCGGGGCATGCAATTGATGGAAAAGTATTAGTGCCAGCTACTTGCTACCTTGAATATGTGTGGGAAACATTTTCACTTATGTACCACGGTCCAAGTTTTATGGATGTACCGGTTGAATTCGAAGATGTAAGGTTTTTGAGAGCCACAACTATAACTGGAAAAGCAGACGTAGAGCTGACAGTAATGATTCACTATGGCACGGGTAACTTTGAGGTGAGAGAGAGAACTATAATTTGTATCACAATTCAATATAATTGAAGATAAAGTGACGACAGAAAATATTTATTGTTCTAAAATTTTTTGTGTTTTCTTACAGATTACTGAGTCCGGAGCTGTAGTTGTAACTGGCAGAATTTCTGAAGTTGAAAGTCCAACTATTCCAAAGCCATATAGCGTTAAGGAAAATGTTAATTGTCCGACGGTTTCCAAAAAGGACTTTTATAAAGAATTGAAGTTGCGTGGTTACCACTATAATGGTATTTTCCAAGCAGTTCAGCAGGCAAGGGGAGATGGACTATATGGAAAAGTGGAATGGAAATACAATTGGGTTACATTTATAGATGCTATGCTGCAAATATATATAATAGGAACTGATTCCCGCAGCCTTTTCTTGCCCACAAAAATTCGAAAACTACGTATTAATGGAAATCACCACATTAGTCTACTGCAAACAATGGATCCAGAAAATAATTCATATGAAGTTTTTGTTGATCGGGATATGGAGAGAATTGTGGCTGGTGGAATTGAAATAATAGGTCTACATGCTAGCCATGTGCAACGCCGCAGACCTCCAGGAGTTCCAGTTTTAGAAAAATACCAATTCCTACCACACCTTCCCTCGCCTACACTCAATGTTGCTGATGCAGCACGAATCTGCATTCAGTTTGCCTATGAAAATAATCCAGTCTTAAAATTCAAAGTAGTTGAAGTAGATACAGATGGACAATCCACTATCCTACCGAGCTTTTTAGATGCAATAGAAGACTTACCAGTTATAACTGGAGATTATATATTTCTATCATCTCAGACTGTCCCTGACATGCCTGCTGCAGTTCAGGTTGCAGATGGAAAACTTTCCGCACAGTCAAATTGTCATTTTATTGTTGCTAGCAATTTAGGTGACCAGAAAAATAAGGAAACCATAACATTATGCAATAAAGCTTTGGTAGATAGTGGCTATCTAGTTATACGTGAACGGACTTCTTCAAACATACAAAAATTGCAAATTCCTGAAAATTTCAATATGTTAGCGATTATGCCTCTTGAAAGTAACGATGAAATAATTTTGCTATTGCAGAAAATTAATAAAAACTTTAATGTCGAGCCGTTGGTAGTAAGAGTTAGTGAGAATGATCAAGAGTTTGAATGGATAACACAAGTGCAACAGGCAATCGCAAATAAAACTCCTGTTATTGTCTATGCACTTAACGAAAAGTTTAATGGACTTATTGGCCTAGTAAATTGCCTGCGAAAAGAGCCCGATGGAAACTTAGTCAGAAGTTTCTTTGTTGAGGACCCAAGTGCTCCACCATTTAGCATCAACGATCCCTTCTATGCTAATCAGTTTGCTTTGAATCTTGCTATAAATGTATACAAAAATGTAAGTTTCTTAAATGCAATGGTAGTCATCTGTCTGTCATCTTTTATTTTGCTAATGGAATATTTTAAATGTTTCAGGGAAAATGGGGTTCTTACCGACATCTTCAGCTTAAGATTGACAACAAACTCATTCCTCGATCAGATCATGTATACGGCAATGTGCTACAGCGTGGCGATTTGTCATCCTTCCGATGGTTTGAGGGGCCATTAAATCCTGCGGACTGTGAGATTAAAGTTATTTATTCTTCGGTTAATTTCCGAGATGTAATGCTTGCCACTGGTCGTCTGTCTGCTGACATATACGGTTCCAGTAGGTTAGATCAAGACTGCTTGCTAGGATTTGAGTATGCTGGAATTGAAACTAAGACAGGACGTCGTGTAATGAGTATGGTTCCAAAGGGAGGAATAGCTTCGTATATTGATGAAGCATCCAAAATTATGTTCTACGTGCCAGATAGTTGGTCATTACAAGATGCAGCTTCTGTACCTGTAGTCTACATTACTGTCTATTATGCCTTCTTTATTTGCTCTAATATACGCAAGGGCAAGTCCATTCTCATTCATGCCGGTACTGGTGGTGTTGGGTTAGCTGCAATACGTGTAGCGCTGGCCTACAACTTGGAAGTATTTACAACATGCAGTACACCACAAAAAAAGAAATACCTTCTCGATACGTTTCCAAAATTAAAAGGTAATTATAATATTACATATTTTTCCTTATCAGAAAAATGCGAACGCTAATTTGCTCACGTAAAATTCTGCGTTTTTCCATATAAAGTACAAAAGTTTCACATGATAAAACTGTTCACCTTTTATGCACGATGAGGATCATTTTATTTTCTTTATTTACTAACTTTTTTCCCATTTTAAGAATCTCACATTGGGAACTCCCGAGACACTTCATTTGAATTGATGATTCATCGTGAAACAAATGGCAAGGGAGTAGACTTTGTTTTGAATTCTCTTTCCGAAGACAAGTTGTTAGCATCTATCCGTTGTTTGGCTGTTTCCGGTCACTTCCTTGAGATTGGAAAATTTGACATGGTCAATGATAGCAAGCTGGGCATGAGTTGTTTCCTTAAGGAGATAACGTTCCATGCAATTTTAGCCGATAATTTGATTCAAGCATCTCACGAAATGGTCGCTGTAAGTAACTTGCTCTAAAATATTCGAATGAAATTTATTATGATTATTGTTGGAACTTTATTTGTTTTGGCTTACAAAAAGATACGAAATTTAGCCTGTTCTAATGATAGCTGTTAAGTAGCCGTACTGATTACTAATTTGATTACTTTTTTTTTGAAAGATGAAGTAATGATTAAATTACGATTATATTCAGTTTCGCACGATTATTGATTGATTACGCTTATTAATAATTGAAAAGTAATCTCAGTTACTTGAAATTACAAAAAATAATAAAAAATAATCAAAAGTAATTAAAAAGTAGTCCGATTACTTTTAAAGATTACTTTTAATTCTTTCTGATTATTTATTAATAATCAAAAGTAGTCGGATTCTTTTTTGGTTACTTTTGATTATTTTTGATTATTTATTGTTTATAATCATTTATAATCATTTATAATCAGTACAATTTTTTTTATAATGTAATCTAATTGATTCCTAATCGTAACCGAAATTTAACAGCTCTGGTTCAAATCATAAATATAGAAATTTATTATGTTTTTGATCACACATGCAGGAATTACTTAATCTTGTTAGGACTGATATAGCAAATGGCATTGTAAAGCCTTTGCCTACAACAGTCTTTCCGGCAAATCAGATAGAACAAGCCTTCCGTCACTTAGTTGGAGGCAAGCACATTGGAAAGGTTCTTATTCAAATTCATGAAGACCCTGAATCTAAATATACGATCCCAGTTAATGCCCTAAAGCAAGTATATTTCAAACCAAATCTAAGCTATGTAATACCGGGAGGTCTGGGAGGTTTCGGTTTAGAGCTGGCAGATTGGCTAGCTATACGTGGTGCTAGACATATTGTTCTCAGTTCCAGTAGAGGTATTACTAAGGATTATCAAACCTACCGTATTTCGTAAGTATATGTTTGCTGCTATATTAAAACTGTGGACCTTGTATTTTAAAAATATGTACATTTCATAATTTTTTTAGCTTGTGGAAGTCGTACGGCTGCTCTATAAAAATTAGCACCAGTAATATTAAAACATATGAAGGATGTAATAAATTATTAGAAGAGGCTGCTGAAATGGCTCCGGTCGGAGGTATTTTCAATTTGGCTGTAGTTTTACGTGACGGTCTTTTTACAGATTTGACAAAAGATAAGTTTTTGGAAAGTTTTGCTCCAAAGGCGTTTGCAACAAAATATTTGGATGAATTGTCTCGCAAAAAATGTCCAAAGCTGGAACACTTTGTTGTATTCTCTAGCGTTTCCTGTGGTCGCGGCAATATCGGTCAAACTAATTACGGCATGGCCAATTCTATAATGGAAAGAATAGTTGAAGATCGTGTTGCAAATGGCTATCCAGGAAAAGCCATACAATGGGGCGCCGTGGGTGAAGTTGGCCTTGTTGCTGATATGGCTGAAGACAAGATTGATATGGTTATTGGAGGTACTTTGCAACAAAGAATCTCCTCTTGTCTACAAGAACTGGACAATCTTCTTTTCACTTCGGATGCCATTGTATCAAGTATGGTTGTAGCTGAAAAACGTGCTGGACGCGCAGGTTCCGAAAACATTGTTGAAACTGTGATGAATATTATGGGAATTCGAGACCTTAAATCTATATCACTAGGAACCACACTATCTGAGATGGGAATGGACTCACTAATGGCTGTGGAAATTAAACAGTCATTAGAACGAGATTTCGACCTTACACTTTCACCTCAAGAATTACGTTCCTTGACATTCCAGAAACTGCAAGAATATTCTGATGAACGTAAGTTCGAGGCCACTAATGTCAAAACAATGTTTGTATTTGATAGTAAAGATCAGGGTGTAGACATATTGCTGCGTAATCTCGGGGATGAAGCCAACTGCAGTGAAGTACTCGTAAAACTTACCACTTCGTCGGATGCATCGAAGGAAAATTTACCACCAACTATAATTATACCAGGCTTAGAAAGTACTGCTGGTCAGACTTGGTATCAAATAGGAAGTCGAATCAAAAGTCGGGCCAATGTTTTGCAGCTTCACAAATTTTCTGAAATGACAACCGTAAAAGAGATTTCTGAGGCATCATTTGAATATATTAAGTCCGTTTTAAGCGTCGGTGAGCCTTTTTACATAGTAGGATATTCGTTTGGTTCGTATATTGCTTTACAACTGGTTGCACTTCTTGAAAAGGCTGGTTATCGTGGACAGCTGCTGCTTATTGATGGCGCTCCCCACTTCCTAACCCAACTGACGAAACTGACGCTCCTTGATGATTTTACCGATAATGATTTATATGGTTTGGTAATCTCAGTTTTAACAAATCTTATCTTCCCAGAGGAAAAAAAAGAGTCGCTAGGACTCGATTTCCTTAAGATTCCTACTTTAGAAGGAAAGATTCAGAAATATATGGAATATGTCAAGAAACAAGAAGTATATAGTATGACATATTCAATAACTATACTTCACGCAATGGTCAGGCGTATAAAAATGGCAAACAACTATGATCTGAAAAATATTGAGGAGATAAAATCACCAATCACTCTTATTCGCCCATCTTTAGCTTCCTTACATGATATTGAAGACGACTACTGTTTAAGTCAAATTACAAGTGGAGATGTTGTTGTAAAAGTAGTCGAAGGCACTCACACAACCATGTTGGATAACCCTGTGCTAATTGAAATTATTAATGAGTTTGATCCTTCTGTGAAAGACGATAACACTTTCGAACAGTATATTCGTGATAGTAAGCCCACTAAACTTAACATTTAAATTTCCTTTTGAAGATATTATTTAAGTTATGAACATACGGATCAACCAATTTTTTAAAATTACTCTCTTAATGCCATTATATGAAACAATTTAATAAATTGTATTAAAAATAAATAAAATACTAAAATTTTTCAATATTATTGACGTTATTAGCTCTGGATAGATGCGCTTTATGAAAGTTATATACAATTGAAAATTATTACAAGGAATTGTTTTTTTAAATTCATGGATAAGTTAATGACTTCCGTGAGTTTGCTCCTTTATATTTAATGGAATGAACAAAACTGTGAGTTTCCGCGTAACACTGCACATTGATTTAGGGAAAATCATATCAGCTTATAAAATGCGGAATTATAGTTTTAGGCTAAGAAATGGTCGTTAAGTTTTCCTTTGAATTGGAAAATTTTATTTGGAATCTTTTGTTTGTTTGTCTTCCTGAAAAATTTTCGTAGCCAGCGTACACTGGCGTGAAATAAAAAAGTCGTAAAAAGTCCGCAACTTTTGAACTAGTGAACCGATTTCGATGAAACCAATTGTTTTGGAACGTACACTGCTGTAACACAGGACATCTACAAAGAGCCTCAAAGTGAAATGCAGCAGGTGTCAAAATGTTTTCGGAACTTGTAAGTATCGACCGATCTTAATAATTTTTTCAGGAAGACAATCAACTTTAAGAAACAAAAAGAAAACATGCATAGACCCAGCAAAAAGTTTGCATACTAGAATGCAAAAAAGTGTATGTACTCCCCAGTCATAAGTACTTACAATTTGACTGAATAACCCATTATTTATGTTTGAAAAGTTCAAAAATTATGCCTAAAAGTATTCAAAATGTAATGGGTTATTTCTTGCATAAAAATATGCACAAATTTTTAATTTAAAATTATTCAAAAGTTAAGGAGAATTTTTTTCTTTTCGTTGTCTTCAAAGCTCACTTTCACGATAAATTTTTCTGTAGATATACATTTCGTTATAAACTGGAAAGTACTACAATAACTTATTTCGCGTAATGGTATAAATATGTTGTTATTTTACTCATTACAGGACAGTCATTATTATACATATAAAATAATTAGATAAATATGTACCACTCATTACTTTGTAAGCCATTAAAAGAGTACTACCCATTACAAAATCTTGAAAATTTTTTGCTGGGGAGTACAATTTTATCTTTTTATACCCTTTACCAAAAAATGGTAAAAGGGTATATATAGGTTTGTCATTCCGTTTGTAATTTCTACAATATTAATAAGAGACACAAAAAGTATATATATTCTGGATCCTTATGCATAAGGAAGACGAACAAGCGATGTCCGTCTGTCCGTCTGTCCGTCTGTCCGTCTGTCCGTCTGTCCGTCTGTCTGTACGTGAAATTGGTTTTCCCAAGCTCCCAGAAGAGCTAGAGACTTCGTTCTTGGACTGGGCTGTCAGAAATTTTCCGAAAAATTTTGCTATTGAAAATCAGCAAAATCGAGCAGACGGTTTCAGAGCTGGAAAACTCAAACTCAATTTACCCATAGAAAATAACTACCGAAAACAAGTTTTTATTACTTTTTTATTAAATTAACTTATTTTATACTTCGGTATAAATAAAATTGGTATTTATAATTAAAAAAAAAATTTAAAATTTAACAAATTAAAAAAACGTTTCCAGGGTTGGAAAACTTTAACTTTTTTTCTAATAATTAAACATATTTCATGTTTTAGGAAGAAGGCTATTTTCTCAGGAACGGTAAAAGCTACGGGTCTGAAATTTGGACAGTGTATGTAAAACTTTGGTCGCTACAAATATATAAAAGCTAAAAATTAAAGGGTGTTCCAAAATGAGTGACGAAAACTTTTAAAATCCCATGTAATATACATACAATTGTATGTATGTGTGTACATATGTATATTGACACTTGAAATTTGTAAAATTAGTGTATTTTTATATATGCTACAACAATTAACACTAAAATTAAAAAAATTTAAATTAAAGGGTGGTCCATCAGTTAATGCAATTTTGACTATGTAATTTTAACACATTGCTATATCTTGGAAACCGTAAGAGCTAAACTGTTGAAATTTTCAAAAACGGTAAATCTAAAAATTCCGAAAATTATAAAATCGCCAAAAATTTAAAAAAAAATCGCCAAAACGAAAAAAATCGCAAAAAAGGAAAAAAAAGCTAAGATTAAAAAAACGCCAAAAACCGAAAAAAATCGCCAAAACGAGAAAAACGTGTCAAAACTAAAAATAAATTTCCACAATGACAAAAAAACGCCAAAAACCGCTAAAATCGCCAAAACAAAAAAAAAAGGTTATATGAACAAAAATCGCCAAAAATTAAAAAAAATCGCCCAAATGAAAAAAATCGCCAAAATAAAAATAAATCGCCAAAACGAAAATAAATAGCCAAAATTAAAAAAAAAGCCAAACACTAAAAAAATCGCCAAAACAAAAAAAAATCGCCTAAATGAAAAAAAAATCGTCAAAATCAAAAAAATCGCCAAAACGAAAAAAAAAATCGCCAAAATTAAAAAAACGCCAAAAACCGAAAAAAGTCGCCAAAACGAGAAAAAAGTGTCAAAACGAAAAAAAATTCCCACAATGACAAAAATCCGCAAAAATCGCCAAAACAAAAAAAAAAATGCTTATATAAAGTCGCCAAAAATCGCCAAAATCAAAACAAAACGTCAAAACGAAAATAAATCGCCAAAATAAAAAAAAAACGTCAAAAACCGAAAACAATCGCCAAAACAAGAAAAAAGTGTCAAAACTAAAAAAATTGCCAAAAAGAAATAAAAACGCCAAAAAGCGAAAAAATCGCCAAAACAAAAATTGCCTACATGAAAAAAATCGCCAATATTAAAAAAACCCTAAACACTGAAAAAAATCGCCAAAACAAAAAAAATTGCCTATATGAAAAAAAATCGCCAAAATTAATAAAACGCCAAAAACCGAAAAAAATCGCCAAAACGAGAAAAAAGTGTCAAAACTAAAAAAATTGCCAAAAAGAAATAAAAACGCCAAAAAGCGAAAAAATCGCCAAAACAAAAATTGCCTACATGAAAAAAATCGCCAAAAAATAAAAAAAATCGCTTGAATGTAAAAAATTTTCAAAATCAAGCAAATTGCCAAAAGGAAAAAAGTCGCCAAAATTAAAAAAAAGCCAAGAACCGAAAAAATCGCCAAAACGAGAAAAAAAGTGTCAAAACTAAAAAAATTGCCACAAAAAAAAAATTTATAAAAAATAAAAAAATCGCCTAAATCAAAAAAAATCACCAGAACGAAAAAATGCCAAAATTAAAAAAAAAAACGACAAAAACCGAAAAAATCGCCAAAACCAAAAAAATTGCCTATATGAAAAAAAATCGCAAAAAAGCACCAAATTAAACATAATGCCTAAAACCTAAAAATTGCACAAAAAGTATGAATTTTTTCACAAAATTAATATGTACCTACATATTTCTGTGCTTATGTATGTATCTCTATACTACATAAACGCACTTTGGTACAGGGTATATAATATTCGGCACAGCCGAATATAGCACTCTTACTTGTTTTTTTTATTTTTGATCATGATTTTTTTAATCGTTAGTACATGACTTCTTTATTGCTTCCGAATCCCGAAATCCCGGGATTTTCGGGATTTGTAAATTTCAATCCCGGGATTTCTTTTTCGGGATTTCATAGAAATTTTTATATAAAAAACCATTTATAAATCTAAATTTTCGTTGATTTTATGGTATTTTTTATAATATTTAAAAGTCCCATATAATTTTATACGGGCATTTAACAATTTAATGACTATTCGCGACATATTTCTTATAATTTAACAACATGAGCAAAAAAATTAACGGTTAACAAAAAGAAGCGTATGAGCTTTTGAAGGAAAATAAGATTTGGAAAATTCATGAGTTTGACAAATTTATTCCGTCTTAATCTATATTATCAGAGCAATTATGAATAAAATTCCAAGAGAAATTTTTCCCGAGGAATAATTTTAAACGGTAACAAATAATATGGAAATCAATGTTTCTTTTCCCCTCGTCTCTCTCTCCTAACAAACTAATCAGCTTAGCAATAAGACTTGCATAGTATGAATTAAGACTTAAAATTTTAGTAGAGTACAATACAAGGCAAGTTCAAACTTTTTTTGTCGGGTTGACGTAAACGTAAGAAATATTTACCGAATAATGCGTTTCGTTTTTAAAAAGTCCATAGAAATTTTCATATTTAGTTATGGTTTTCAGTATAAATTCTCTAACATCAAATGTTAATCACAACAGCTTAAAAATAGATGAGAAAAATTCTTTTGATTTTTATTTCATACTCGTATTAGAAAATTGTTAACTTAAAAGGCAATATTATATTATCAACATAAAACCTTTTAAAATGCATACAATTTGTTATTAAAGTAATATTTATTTAAAAAAATAATTTATTTTACCAAATAAGTGTAGATCCAGAAATCTAGAAAAATACCGAAAAATACCGGGATCCCGAAAATCCTGGGTTTTTCGGGATCGGGATTTACAAATCCCGAGTCCTGGGATTTCCAAAAATCGATCCCGATTGGCATCCCTAGTGTCAACTGAGACACTAGCGACAGTTTTGCAATATCAAAGATTATTAGATACGAAAAAATATAAAGCAAGTTAGTTTACTTGGCATGGATGGCGATGATGTTGAAAACTGGTATAAGGGTTAATGTAACTTATTTCTTAAATACAGAGTGTATTTAAGAAATAAGTTATTTGAATTCTCTCTACATTGCAAGCTGAAGCAGTGCCCCATAACTGGATACCGTAACACCATATTGGCTTCAAAAGCGACTTGTATATTAAAAGTTTGCAGTCCAGACTAAGTGTTGAATTTCTGCCAATCAACCAATGAATTTGAGATAACTTAAGTTTCATCTGAGTTAGCTTAAAGTCAATATGATGTTTCCATGTAAGTCTTCGATCAAGGTGTATACCAAGGTATTTCACTTGGGAATGTTGAGGAATATTTTGATTGTTGATTCGAATGGGGGAACAAGTATCTATTCTTAGGGTAAACGTTGTATGGACACACTTTTGTTCATTGACTTTAATTCTCCATAAGTTCAACCAGATTTCCCACTGTGTAATATGTTCTTGAAGATATCAGGAAGCCTCGTGCGGGTTTTTGTACATACTAAGGCAGGCTGTATCATCGGCAAACGTAGATGTATGGATATTGCTGCTCACAGGCATATCACAAGTATAAATCAAATACAAAACTGGCCCCACTATGCTCCCCTGTTGCACACCGGATGATATAGATTTAGGCAGACTCATGAATTCTCCTTCCACAATCGTAAACTTTCGTGTAGTTATGTAGCTTTATAATAGATTCAGAAAATTTATTGGTAAATATGATTTTAATTTTAAAATAAGGCCTTCATGCCACACTTTATCAAATGCCTGAGAAACGTCAATAAACAGGGCAGAACAATACATTTTTTCTTCAAAAGTTCTTCCTATAAATTGCACCAATCTATGAGTTTGTTCAATGGTACTATGCTGACTTCTAAAACCAAATTGATGGTCTGGGATGCACCCACTATCAGTTAAAATTGGGGACAATTTTGTCATGAGCAGCTTTTCGAAGAGTTTTGACATTGTTGATGGCAGACTTATTGGCCTGTATGACTCAGCCTGGGTAAGGTCTTTGCCCGGCTTTGGACTCATTTTGACCTACGCAAGCTTCCAGATTTGTGGATAATACTCCAGTCATAAAATGGCGTTAAAAATAAATAACAGGATTCTAATTGCAATATGGCGCAATTTTATCAGCATATTGTTACTTATTCCATCAATACCTGGAGCTTTCTTCGGGTTGAGTTCAGCAATTAGTTTTTGAACATCACGCGTCTTAAATTTTATGGGTCGATGGGGTGGCGCAACTACACTTGGTAAATCAACAACACCAGTACATGTGTTTGGGGTAAATACGGATTTTAAATGCTCAACAAATATTTTACCTTTTTCAGTATCGCTTCTGGCCCAACCTCCGGTAGAAGTGCGCAGAGGTGGTCTATATTTAACGGGTGTTTTAAGCTTTCTAGCAGCTCGCCACAAGGAATAATTAGATGCAGGTGTGGCATCAAGATTTTCCAGATAATTTTTAAGATATACAGTTTTTTCATATGCAAGCAGCTCTTGGAGTCGTCTAGTGCACTCTTTAAATCTAATTTTATTTTAAGGTGATCTGTGCTGTTGCCATTCCCTTCTAGCTGTCCTTTTTTCACGCAAAAGACGTTCAATGTCTGTAGAATAAATTCTATTAAACCCAGTCTGCGGATGGGAAGTAGTGGCATGTTCAGCAGCTTGTTTAATATTTTCGTTAAGATTTTCAATGTTAGATTCAATATCACCTGGTGTTCTTAGGTTAATATTTTCCGTACAATGGCTTTGAACCCCAACCAATTAACACGGTTGATCATCTTTACATATGGGACAGGGAAGTCAATTCTTAGTGGGCTACAAATTGTAACAATCGTGGGAGAGTGATCGGAGGAGATATCTACAGAAGCTTCAACATGAATTAATACCCTAGTGATATTTTTCATGACTCCAAAATCTATAACATCCCGAATTTTTTGTATGCCCGTAGGCCAGTAAGTGGGCTCCCCACTTGAAATGACGTCCAACCCCATTTTTGAAATTGTGTTGAACAATGCCCGACCTCTAGGTGTAATAAGACGCGAACCCCAGAACGTATGTTTTGCATTGTAGTCCCCAGCTAGCCTTGTAGCAAGGAATAATTTTAAATTGTTTAAAAAATTATTAAATATTTGATTAAAACTTTGATTATTTTTGAGAGGAGAGGTCTTAAAAAATACTGTGAATGGTGCACCCTAAATTCAGCACTGGTCGAAAATTTGTATTTTTTTGCTAAAAATCTAATTTTTGGGTGTAAAAAAAATTTCACACTCTTTTTTGTAAGTTTTTTTTGATCTTTTATTATTTTTAAACTTGTAACTTACTTTTAAGAAACTCTTGACATCCTACACGTATGCAAATGAAGGCAGGACAAGACATTTTCTAAAAATATCACATTTTTCTAACACATTTTTTTTCCTAATAAAAAAAGTTTTCTAAAATTATATATTGGGAATTATTTTAATTTAGTTCAATAGTGTACATCATGATACAATAATATAAAGGTACAACCACATTTGACGCACAAAATTAATTCCGACTTTTTTTTCTGATTATTTGTTTACTATTTTTTTTTTGTAAACAGAGAGGAGAACGTTGCCACACGAATATAACGGCAACTTTCATTTAGGAATGCTGTTTCAAATGTGTAATTTGAGTTTAAAAATTATAGTTTAATCCACATTTTTTTAAATGCTGTATTCATTGAACATGAGGATAACGAAATCTGTGTGTAATATGATCTTCAAAAATTGGGAAATGTTTGATTTATTATTTATTTCACTACATAATAAAAAAACCTCATTGCTAGGGATGCAACATCATTCTTAAAAGCATCAATGTTTGAAAGCATAACAGCAAAGTTTAAAAGTACTAAAAACTGTTAGGAAGCAGAATATTTGAAAAACCACGTTTCATGGCGAACATTGCAAAAATACTCGAGTAGTTGCAATATCGGAAAAAAGCCTTAAACATTTATTAAAAATCACTAAAATTGTTATAATAATATATATAAAAAATTAACGCGAAAAAATCGCAAGTTCGCTAAAAATTCCTAAATGCATTGAAGAAATAACTTACACTGGAAAGAATAATAAAATCCCAGAAAATCAGATAAATCACAAAAAAATTCCTAACATCGCAGAAAATGCATTGTCTAGCAAACGTCTTTGCATAATTTCGATGTCGTAATGAAACTACAATGGACATAAACCTTAAAAAAATTGGTCATCGTTCGACGACGTAAGAAATAAACTATCGCCAGTTAGTTACGAATGGAAACTTTCGTCCAACGTACTGATTGTGTGTATTTTAATATACACAAAAGTGTTTTTATATTTTACGAAGAATAATCGCCGTTGGTTCCAGTTGAGTTTACAGCAGCTTGATCCAAGCACACACATGCTCCGAAATTTGTATTTAAGGTAAAAAGCTTTGAAAGCTCTTGAATTTTTTCTTCTTTCTTTGCGAAATAAGAGCAATTATTGTCGTCGAGATCTTATGGCTGTTTTGATCTCTTCTGCTTCTGGCGGTGTGAAAGCACAAAACCTCCATTTTAAAACTTTGCACATTGTGCATATGGCTGGGACGTACCTGATGTAAGGCAATAATACAACGAAGCACGAACACGAAGTCCGGCATATGATTCGGAAGTAGAGCAGATACTGTTCAGTTAGGGATTGTCTTGCAGCTGTTCATTTCCTTGATGTTTTATTTCTGCTGCTGCCGTTGCTGGTGCTGCTGTATTTTTTTGCTGTTCTTTTTAATATTTTTCAATATTTTTAATTAAACAAACAAAGAAGTCAAACAATTAATCAAAAACTCGGATTGCATAAACTAATAAGTTAGCATTAATTTTGAGAGTAAAAAATAATCGGAAAAACGTCAAAAGGTTAATATGGCGACAAAAAGAGAGAACGGTTTTACCCTTATTTTATTGTGTCATGATGTACATACATTTAAATGTTAAAACTGAAAAGAAACTTATTCTCATAATTTATATTTAAAATATTTAAAATCGAATTTTGACTATAAAATTAAATTTTCTAAATTTTTTCTTTTTGCCTAAATTCTTGATCTCATTTTTTTACTTTAAATGTTGCTTATTTTTTTCTATGCAATCACAATAGAAGATGGAACTCACTATTGAACAGTATATATTATGTATACCTCTACCATTATATCAGTCTTAAAATTAGTACATAAATATAACAACTCAAGTGAAAACTTACGTGTTTTTTCTGCTATGCAAACAAACCCAAATTTTTTATGACTTCTGAAAGGTGTAATTAAATAAGTTTTTTAATTAAACACTTCTATATGACTCGAACATATAAAAACTAATATACATAGACAATATATATACCCACAATGACAAAGGCACCTGCGCGCACGTCCCCATTGTGGGTGTGTTTTAACCTGATATTTGTATCGCTTTTATATCAGTTGCTTGTAAAACACAAGAGAAACAACAAACACATGAGAAACAATAAATAACAGAAATGAAATTTCTTAGATTCAATATGAAATAAAAAGAAGATTTTTGCAAGAAAAATTTGTATAAGTGCACCAAAGAATTTATTCAAGTAAAAAAGGTACTTCAATATACATATGCCAAAATGAATAAGATGTTTGCGAAATCAACTCAAGTATCATTAAGTAACTCTATGAACGCTTTTGATTTCGTTCACAATATGAGCCAGAAATTACTTAACTACTCAATTGACTACTTAATACCAAAATTAATGTTATTTTTCTATATGTGACTGAAATTTTATAAAATTTTTTAAATGCAGCTTACTGCCTATTAAATGATATATAACATGTGCATATGTGTTTTTTTTTAAATAGTTGCCTCAAATATGTTCGTATTGTTAAATTTATTTACCATTATCCTTAAGCATATCAGGACGTATGAAGAATATATTACTATTCATCAATATTACTCATACGTCCTTATACGCAAAAGGTAAATAAATGGTGAAGCTTTGAAAAATATGTAAAGCTTTTGGCACAACAATTAAAACTGAAAAATGTTTTTGCTATCAACATTCATAGGCAATGCAGACAGAGCATTTCATTTCTCTGAAGATACAATCCACATACATACATACAGCCATGTCACAGAGCTCAATTCCGTTCGGAAACGGAATTCAATCCGTATTTTGGTGCTTTGTAAAAACGAAAAAAAAGATTCGGAATAAAATCACTTTTAATTTCATAAACGGAATTAACATTTTCTGCATGTTAAAGTAAAAAAAATTCTTTTTTAAAATTTGTTTCAACAAAGAATACTATTTTTCATTTATTCATTCAAAGCTGAATTACAATTAATTTCTCAAGTCATTACAATAATAAAATCAACAGAAACAAATGTACGGAATTGGTATTGTTGTTGTTGTTGTTAGTATTGCCATACCATTGGTATGGTATTGGTATGGTATTGGTATAGTATTGTTGTTGTTGTTAGTATTGCCATACCATTTTTGAATGTACTTTATCAAAATCTTCATATTGGTAGCACACGAAACAAAAAAATACAAGGCTAAATTAAAAAATGCATACAAAAATATTTAAAACGCCTACACATACGCCACATTATGCTTTACTACAAAATTATATTGATACACTTATAAGATAGAAAAGATTTTACCATTTTTTTCGGATTGATGAAAACTTCCGAACGTCTGGAGCACCAAAATTAAAATTGAACGGAATGGTTAATACGGAATCAAAACCATTCCGAACGGAATCTGTGACACGGCTGATACAATCACTTTATGTTTCTTCAAGCACGGCACTTCAAAATTTTAAGCAGTCATATTTAATTTGATATGTATTCATGACCAACAAAAATATTTTCTATTTTTAACCACAGACTAAAAAAAGGGGTGTTATAAGTTTATATTGTGTGTCTGTGTATCTGCATATCTGTGTATCTGTCCGTGTCCATGTACAGACCAAACGGCTGGACCAATTAGTTTTTTTCTGTTTGAAAGGTGACTTGATCGAGAGGGTTCTTAGCTATGCTTTGAGAAAATCGGTCCAGCCATTTAGAAGATTTCGCATCTTCTCTAGATATATTCGGGGGTTTTTAAAATTTTGAATTTTTCTTATAAATATGACAATTTAATATTGCAATCAATATTTTTTTAATTACAAATGTAAAAAATCTACCAACGACTTTTTTGATTCAAAGAAAGCCTTAAGATAGTTTAAGTAACTTAAAACGTTTTTAAATAAAGCTAATTACATTCATTTGTTAATTCAGTTAATATCAAGTTTATTTGCTTTAACTTACTGACTAATTGAATATGCTTCAAATATTTCACATTTATAAAAATAATATTGCGGCTGGTTAGCCGAACGTTGCTGTTTCCGTACTGTACCGTACCATACTGCTAGCACGTTTTCGCACTTATACAGCCTGTTTTTAGAAAACATAAGCCCTTTCGTTTTTATGTTTTGTTTATAAACAATAACGTTTAAAATTTGCTTTTCATAAAACATTTTCAAAAGCTTTCGTTTTGTCATAAAAAGAGCTTTTTAGGTATAACCAAAAAATCATACTCACAAAATTATAGCAGTGATGGAATAAAAAAAGTAAAATCTATTAAAAAAAATTCAATGAAAAATTTTAAATAAAATTCATTTCAAATTCATTTTAAATTTTATGAATAAAGGGTAAGCAATTTTATTTTTAATTGATTCAAGCATTCATTTAGAAAATTATACACAGATTAATATAGATTTTCATTGTTTTTCATATTTTCCGTTGTTATTAAAACTATTATTTTTTCCTATAACTCATAACTTTATTTTGACTCAATGCTAAAAGTTTTTGTGATTTGTTTGACAGTTAAATTATGAAAAATAATGCAAATATTATTTTGTTATACTGAATTCGGTAACAGAAATATTACAGAAACAAGAACATTTTTTCTTTATATGGAAGTCAAGATTCATGTGCAAAAAAAAAACTAACGTATGCGGAGAAAGTCTCTCACATTTTCTCGTTTATTTATTTATTTTTGTAAGTTAAAGTGAAAAATAAAAGAAACAATTTTTTCTTAGAGTTTTAAGTCAGTTAATAATTTCAACATTAAAAATTAAATAGGATTTTCGTTAAAGTCAAATGAAAAATATGTAGACCAAATTTTAATTAATTTTACATAAACAATTTTATGAGTGTAGAAAACTGAAAGCTCTTTTGTTGTCACTCACATGAAAATAAACGAAAACATAGTTTTGTTCGTTATTTTAAAGAACGTATACACTTATTAATTTTCGAAAAACAGGCTGATAGATCAATTAAAAACGTGCGTACGTTTTACTTAAATTTTGTTGCTTTACCCTTCACCAAAAATTATAAAGGGTATATATAGATTTGTCATTCCGTGTGAAATTTTCACAATATTAGTAAGCGACCCATAAAATACATATGCTCTGCATCCATGTGTATAGGGAAGACGAATAAGCGATGTCTGCATGCCCGTCTGTCTGTACGTGAAATCGCCTTTTCGAAATGGAAAACTCTAACTTTATTTTGCCATATAAAAGTAACTAAAGAAATCTAATTTTTATTATTTTTTTTTATTAAATAAACTTATTTCATACTTCAGTACGAATAAAATTGGTATTTAAAATTAAAAAACCATTAAAAAAATGAATAAGACGATTTCAGTGTTGGAAAACTTTACCTTTTTTATTTTTCAAAACTAATTTACTAAAACAAATTTTTCCTTTTTCTCTATAAATTAAACATATCTTATATTCTTAAAAGAAAAAGATGGGTGAAAGAAATCAGAAAAATCAAAAAGGATGATTCTAGGTTTGGGAAACTTACACTTCTTGTGATATAAAAAATTAACTACCAAAGGGTTACTACTTAAGGGTGTTCTATCTTGCTGTGTCTTTGAAACGATAGAAGGCAAAGTCTTGAAATTTTCACAAACGGTAAAATAAAAAATTTCAAAATTATAAAATCGGTAAACCGAAAAAAATCGGCAAAACCCAAAAAAAATCGCCAAAAACGAAAAAAGTACAAAATTAAAATAAAAAAAATTTTCAGTACAATAAATCTCCAAAATAAAAAAAATCGTAAAAATCTAAAAATGGTCAAAATGAAAAAAAATCGCACAAAATAAAATAAACAAAAAAACTAAAAAATCTCTAAAACGAGAAAAAAGCAAAAAGCATCAAATTAAATACAAACGCCAAAAAACGCAAAAAATACGCCAAAACAAAAACCCCACAATTAAAAAATGCTTATAACCGAAAAATTCCCAAAAAGGAATAATATGCAAAAGCTATCTTAATACATATATATAAAAATCAAAAACACGATTATTTGTTAGGGGTGAACTCTTCAATGCCCCAACAGATTTTCGCTTTCCACCCCACAAAATATTTGTAAAAGACCATCGCGTGTTTGTATATATGTTCTCTATGGGCCGTGAGGAGTGTTTCTGTGTAGTTTGAAGTTAGTCCGACAGATGGCGCAATATTTAGTTTTTTCGTGGGAAAAATCCAATTTTCATATTGTACCACCAATGCCATATACAACACTAATGTTTGCTTAGGGCCAGCAACGCGGACCGCGGTGAGCTAGTATATTATATAGGCTGAAGTTCAGAGTCCGTACGGAAGCCTTCGTGCGCGAGCCAGTCGCACTTTACTGAATTTGTTTTTATGGCTAAATGGCTAAAGAATAGTCAAATTCGAAAAAATTCTTTAGGAATAAACGTTGACATAATACCGCGATATATACCTTATGCAATAGGATGTTTAAATTGAGACACTTAACAATTTTGTAAAATCAAAGATTATTGAATAAAACAAGTTAGTTTACTTAGTATGGAGGTACAATACTAAAACTATTTTATAGGGTTATTAAAAAAAGTAGAAAGAAGTTTGAAGTTCGAAGCTTTTGGGAACATTCCATTTTTTTTAGTTTTGCGCACAAATATTGAAAAAATTTGTTTCGAAATTTCTTCGCTTTAGTGAGCATTCGTGTTTATCGAATCTCAGGTCAAGTGGGGCATTAAATATTTTTTTCATTAGGTAGTTTTGATATACCGGCGTTATTTGTTTGTATAGCTAGAGTGCAACAAACGAGTAACTTATTCATCAAGTATCAAGAATTAAAATTACTCCTAATGCAGCAAACTCGTATCTCAATAAATGTGCTTCATACTTAAACTGAAAAAGATTATTATATTATTACTACTAATATACATAGATATATAATCAATTCTTTAATAATTGTATATGAACTTTTATCCAAATAGGTTCCTGCCCACAGCAGTTTTAAGGGAAATTAAATTTCCGATGAGCTGGCAAGAATAGGGTCGTCGTCAGATGAGGAAATGTTGGACAAATCGGTGATATTACCGATAGGTCATTACTATAAAGAACTCAGTAATTGGGTAGAAAGCAGGACCATGGCGACCTCATGGCGAAGTAGGGAGGATTGTAGAGTCTCGAGGCGTTTTTGGCCAAAACTAGACTCAGGAAGATCTAAAATACAACTGGACATGAATAGGAAGGCGATGCGAATCATGATAAGCGTGTTGACAGGTCACTGCTCGGTCAGAGCAAAAACCAGCATTTAGGAGACTGGCACTCCAGATTTTTGTAGGATATGCGGGGATGAAGAGGAACCAGAAACCATTTAACATATTATCTGTTTCCATGAAAGCATTACTGATGTTGGCAATTGTAAGCTAGGGGACATCAGGTGCTTCATCATGGGAATTCGGTGGTCACTTCTGGCTGCAAATGGGAGGGTAAATATTAATTTTTGGGCAATAGAAGGGAATCACAATTGAACCAATTGGGTCTCCGAGTGGGGGTGCGGTAAAGCACCACCCTCCCTAACCTAACCTAACTAAGCTAATCCAAACACCGAAGTATAAGGAAATTAACCATTTATTTGCTCTCCTGAAAAAATATTTAATCGAAAAATACAGAGAATTCACTTACTAAAAATTGCACTAGAGCAAAAAATTATTAATTTTTTCACAAAACAAATACATAAATACGAGTATGTATCTCTATACTACATAAATGCACTTTGGTAAAGGGTATATTAGATTCGGCACAGCCGAATATAGCAATCTTAGGCCCAAATTTACAGTCATTATTTAACTAATAGCAATAGTTTAACCAAAAATAATTGATTCGCAGCTCTTTGCTTACCATTAGTTAGACCGCCAAATGTCATTGGTTAACAAATAGTTAGACAACAGCTGATTCTTTGTAAGCTATATTGTATTCAGTGATGTCAGAATTCCTTCACCAAAAATGGCTAAATATCCAAAAAGAAATTGCTAAAAAATGCCTAGAAACTAGCTAAAATATGGATAAGCGCTATCGAATGCAAAAATCATAAACTTTAAGCAAAAACAAGGAGTTATTTTTTTTATATTTGTTTTTAAAGCAAATCGGGAACTTAAAGAAAAATAAAATCAATAAATTGAAGTAATAAATAAAATAACTTTTTTCAGGTAATCAAGAAACAGCGCATTGAGTGAAAAATTGCAATACTTGCAGTATCTCTATTCATTTGTACATTCTGTAGAATAGCATGATATTCAGTCTTTAAATTTTTGGGTTACAAATCTATTCCTTGCGAAATATTTGTTTATACTTTTTGTTAATTTTATATCTTTTAAACTTTAATTTTTTTAATGAAATTTATTTATTTGACATATTGTCAGAAGTGTAAATACTAGAATAATTTAAATTTATTTGCTGGTGGTTTAGCATGTCTATATACGTATTTCATTGGCGCTTGAACCAAATCATCAGTAGACTTCAACCACAAATTTTGAACAGTCACAAACCTCTTATTTTATGCACACACTTTCAAAAAATATATGAGATGTAGAAAAATAAAATGAGTTCACCTGAATATAAATTATTTGGTCTCAGAGACCAACATTATATCCATATTTTTTTCCGTAAGGAAGTGCTCAACTTTATTTTTATGTTGGCGAATGCCGTTTGCGTTCCAAAAACATATTTTTAACGTGTTGATGGCTTGTTAATTAATGCTTGAAGCAGTGTAGGTATTCCGCATTCGTAGCATTTCTTGCAACATGCTAGTCATATTTGTTGTAAAATTATTTATAGTTTGCGCTAAATTATCAATGGTAGCTTCGAGGCGATTAAAATTAAATCTTGAGTTTGTATTTGTTGTTTCCCCGTTATATAACGGGGAAAAAAGATAAATAAAAAGTTACTTTTAATAATAAATGGTTTATTATTATTGTGACTAGTGCTGAGTACACATTTGGCATTTCTTTTGTTGTCATTCTCTGCTGTAATTATCAAAATGTATGCAGTGCCGTTCACGTTATGTTTTTTGGTTGGAGGCGTAATGCCACAAAACGAAAAATATCGGAAATGACAAACGAACACTATTGCGGAGTCACAAAATGCACCTTAAAGCAATTGCATACATAAAATAACAATAGAGGTAAACTGTCTGTCCGCAAACTAAACAAACCTAACAAGATCAAGGTTTGTGAGCAGTATGCAAATTTAAATAAACATAAATATACACACATACAAGTTCAAATATATGTATATGTATGTATACATACATGTCTGCCCTTAATTATGAAAGTGGTCTAAGTCATGTGCATTTTTGCTTCGAAATATCAAATAAATCTTTGAAAAACTTCAATAAATATTTAAATATTATTAAATAAATTTATATAAATCTAAAGACTAGTACAAGTCTAAATTAAGATGTCGTATAATATAAAAATACTTTTTAGTTTGTTCAAATATAATCTACAAAATATCTCGACCAAAGAAATATATGACTTAGACCACTTTCATAATTAAGGGCACATGTATGTATGTACATATTTAAGTATATACTCAAGAATATGTGCGTGTGTAACGTGGGCAGAAAGTAAACTGTGATCTAACATTACTTAAACGTTCGGGCAAATGCTTTCACAGACTGACGACAGTAGTAGCAAACAAATATGAACAATAAATAAATACACTTGTGTCTATTCTAAAGAAATAAATCTGTGCTTTCAAACGCTCTCGAATGAGCCACGATAATCAGTAGTCGAGTCATTGTACAAACAAATAGACGACAAATTAACAGTGTTCGCAAAATTCAGTAGACAAAAACAGACAATTGTAAATAAATAAATATCGCTCATTTACTCAAACAACGTCATAACTGGGAATTTTTGAATTAGTGATGCAGAATT